>JACTOM010000028.1:1314910-1667370 GCA_015832385.1 Elymnias hypermnestra
TGTGATAAGAGAACGTTGTGGTATAAAAGAAGACGTAGTGACTAAAATTGAAAAAGGTATGCTTAGATGGTTTGGGCATGTAGAGAGAATGAATGAAAGGAGACTGACAAAAAGGATTTATGAGTCAAGAGTGAATGCGAAAGTTGGAAGGGGAAGACCAAGGCGAACGTTCCTGGACCAAATCCAGGACATTTTAAATAACGGCCAGGTCAAGAGTACTCTAAACCGACGAACTTGTATGAAAGGTTTAATGAGAATGAAAGAAGCGAAGGAGATATGCAAGGATCGTGGCAAGTGAAAGGACGTTTTCTCTGCCTACCCCTATGGGAATGAGGCGTGATGCTATGTATGTATGTATAGATATATATATTTATTACATTCTTCGGTAGATTTCTTACAGCTCTTAAAAAAACCTTTGAATGTATAAAACTTGAATGGAATCCATTACATTTCGCATTAAAGAACTCTTTCGGCACTACAAACACTAATTACGCATTGTTCAGCAAAACTAATAATATTAATAGCAAGGAGGTTCAATATCCCGACACTTGAATAACACTTGAAGTGTACTTTATAAAAAAGTAAAAAAAATACTGGCCGGTATTGCATAGAAAAAAACAATGTTATTCGAAATTCAAAAAGAGAAAACAAAAAGGCGCGATTACATCTTCGAGTGCTGAGTGGCCGCGGTTTCTCATGGGGTGATGTTTTGGTAGGAACGCTAGAGGGAGCCGTTGCGTATAGGGTGTATATGAATTTCGTAGGAGCAAGACTTAAGGGACATTTTTAATTAAAATGTAATGGAACATCACATTGTTAATACTTAGATGTTGTATTAATTATATACACACTGCATAAAGTGTATTAACACTTTACGCACTCTGAACAGAACTTAAGTGTTACCGAGAGTGTGGGCCTCGTTGGAAAGCCAGAATAACCACTAAAACCCATCGATTCCCTCCACATCCCTTTGTGGAATACCAGAGGATCGGTTTACGTAATCTACCGAGGTACTCCAGAAGAAACCTGCTTTACAGAAACATTGTGTGTAAAAACCTTTTTCAAGTAGATTTTGAAGTTTTATAAATCATGACGCAATTACTGTCTCAACTTTAGCTTATCCTGAGAAGTACATTCTGTAAAATTTATTATTTTCAGAAAGCCTTTCAGATACAATGTACGATTTTGTAGAATTCATTCCCATTTTCAAGAAACTGTATAAAAGTCTGCAACGGCTATAGACGAGTTCATATTTATTTTATATATATTTATTTTACTTAGGTATATTTAATCTGTATTCTGCCTGTATATACGCCCATAAGTATTTGATATAACACCCACTTCTCTCTCCCACGTCTATTTCTATACCAAAGGTTATTTGGTAGAGATCGCCATCAAAAGATAAATCTGTCGTTTAACTCTGATTTTTTTACGTTATAATATACATTTATTTGTATCTTTTTTATATTCTGGTGTATAAAAAGTAATAAATAAATAAATTAAATGCTATAGACCAATATTTTGAGTTTTAATCGTGGTCACCATATGCGAAGTCCGTAGCCTGCGGCGATTGGGTCCCACGGGTGTTGCCGCGAATTAGCGCTCAATTAGGCGTAATGATTCGATTTGCACCCCGTGTGACAACCCGGCAAAACTAGTTGACCGTGGTGTTAAAAAATATCCGGCTTCCTACCTTTATGACGTATAATTCTTCTGTACGTGTGTCTTTATATAAGGTAAGGTACGTCTTCTTCTTATTCATTACACTCTTGACAAAGCGGTCGTGATTGTCATGAAGTAACGAAGCGGAGCAGATATGATGACCGCTTGCCATCTTCCGCCGCTCGAGGTCATTCTGCTGCATTCGTTCAATGAAACTCCCAGTGCAGATTTAATATGGTCGAGTGGGAGACCTCCCACGTGACCACGCCGATATGATACCTTCGACTTTTCCTTGTACGATGAGGCGTTCGGTGGACTAAGTTAGAATGCGAGATTGTACTAAAGAGAATAAACGCTGCTTGAGGCCAAGTTCTTGAAGTATCAAGAATTTCGTGGGAAATTCGGTCCACGAAACGCCAAGCCGATTTCTGCAACACCACATCTCTAGAGCATTTATTTTCTGCCTTTCCACTTCTCGCAGTGTTCACGTCTCAGCGTATCTAGATTTAGTAATTTTTCGATTACTTCATATTTTTTCCATATAGTAAAATAAGTAGCAGCCCATTAACATCCCATTACTGGGTACAAGTCTCCTCTCACGCATAAGAGAGTGGGTTTTTAGTGTATAGGCTGACCACGCCGCCCTATTGCTAGTTGGCAGTTATAGTACTTATCTGTCCAGTGTTTATATACAAGATATGTTAAGTAGTAGCCCATTTACGTCACACTGCTGAGCGCAGGCCTCCTCACTTATATGAGAGAGGGTTAGGAGTATAGACCCACCACGCTGCTCCACTGCGGATTGGCAGGCATAGTACACAAGTGCACTCTTCTCTCTTCCTTCACTCTCATAGTCCGATGTGACGGTATTCCGTAACAACCGGAGAGAGATCGGGCGCACGTTCGACGGCTTAACGTGCTCTCCGAGGCTTGGGGGTGGAGCACACCGCAAACTTCCCAACTTCGGGCAAATATTGAGAAATTCAAATGGCATTTCAAATATTCAGAAATCAGTGGACATTCAAATGACAGTGCGAGTATATTTCTTATTTGTAAAACAATTTGCATAAATTAATGAAAATGCTACGAAAACATTCCACGCAGAAAAAGTCGCGGGTTCAGCTAGTATATCCAGGTATCTATTGACTCATCACTATATCTCTGGAACCATAAGGCGTACAGACTTAAGATTTGGTACAAATATTCCTTTTGCCGAGTAGAGATTAGCTAAGAACGGATTTTACGAAATTTGACCCGCAAGATTGGTTGCGCGGGTGTTTTCCCTACTTTGTCTAAATTAATGAAAATGCTACCAAAAAAGCATTCCACGCAGACGAAGTCGCGGGATCTGCAAGCAAGGTATATATCGTTGAAGATTTTATAAAATTAAATGTTGCCAGGCATTTGCAACGAGTCATTAATGTGGCTAATATCATTACAGGTATCGATAATAATAAATATCGATTACACACAAGTTGTATGCCCACTCGACAGTTCCCCTCGTCTTGGTATGAGAACGCACTCGACTCGGGTATTGTTTTCGTGCCTTTTGTGAACAATTCCTATTTACGAACAAGAAACGATCTGATAACATAGACCTGGTTTTCTATCGGTCTGTATGTTTTGTAAACTTTGTATTTAATTTGAGATCAGGCGATAAGAGATTAGGTACTTTGGTAGCTACTGTTGGTGATTTTATAAGAACCGGTCGTAAGTGTCTTACGCACTAAGTTATTTAGAATTCCATAGTACCTTGTATTATATGAGAACTTTACTTTGTTTAGATTTGTATTTAAATATACGGTTAAGTATCCGGATTACCTTCAATATTTTGTTCATCTAAATCGCCATTTACTTTCGAAAAATACTTAGTTCTAAAAGCTTTGACTGGAATTGAGTTTAAATGGTCCTCGATATGAAGATTTAAAGTAGATATATGACTGTACTCTTATTTAACTATGTCATGTTGAATGGAAGATCTGTATTGAAAAGAAGTGGATATTCATCTCTTCTTAGAAGTATTAGTGTTTTGAAATTGTTAAGATTGTATGAAACTACTGTATATACATTTGTAGACTGTAGAAAAAAACTGATTCACCGATTATTTTACCTTCAATTCACAATATTACCAATTTTTCACCATTACCAATTACCAAACGATATACTTTTTGTTACAACGCGTATAAGGTTCTTAGGGTAATAATTTTTTATTGTGTGCAATTTTAAAAATCTTTTGAATAGTTTAGATTTAGATTTGCGACCTATTTTAAACTGATTTTTTTCTATATGTATAAATCAAGTACCTATATGTGTAGTATAGTATTTATAATATAGACTTAGTCCGCGTAGAATAGTGCTTTAGCTATTTGCCGTGTTTCTTTGCAAAGAGCCTTTTGTCAAGCTTAATGTCCTTTCTGAAGCTCTAGCTTATCTGTATACAAAATTTTATTGAAATCGGTTCAGTAGGTTTGCCATGATTGCGCGGCAGTCAGACAAATTTACTTTCCCTTTCATAATAAGTAAGTAAAGTACGTCGCCATTTAACGTCGCACGGCTGGGCACAGGCCTCCTCAGTCATATGAGAGAGGGTTTTTACAGCATAGACCAACCACGCTGCTCCACTGCGGATTGGCAGGCATAGTACACAAGTCCACTCTCTATTCCTTCTCTCTCATAGTCCGATGTGACGGTATTCCGACACAACCGGAGAGAGATTGGGTTCAGGACCGACGGCTTAACGTGCTCTCCGATGCACGGGGGTGGAGCACACCGTCAACTTCTCAACTTCGGGCAAATATTGAGAAAATCTTAATAGAAAACTCAATATCCATTTTTGAATTTGCCCGACCCGGGACTCGAACTCAGGACCTCACGTCTGTAGTCCAACATGTTAACCACTAGACCAATGAGGCAGTCCAGACCAATAAGGCAGTCAGACCAGTGAGGCAGTCCCAGGCATAGTATTAGCAACGATTGTTATTTTACACCATTGAATATAAAACTTTTGCAATCTTGGAATGTCATTTTTATTTATTTCGAATTAATGGGGTAAAAAATAATTTTGAAGCTTCTAGCTCTAAAAATGAGCATATTTCCATCCATTATAATCCTTTTTCCGCATTAAAAAGTAGCTTTTGTCCTTTCTCAGGCTCTAGACCATCTGTGTACCAAATTCTATTTAAATTTTTTCAATACATTTGGCGTGAAAGCGCGATAGACAGACAGAGTTACCTTCGCATTTATAATATTAGTAAGGATTTATTAGCTTCGGAGTACGTGGTGGTTGATCACTGTTACAGGTATCTTATACGAGTATATAGCTACATACGAAAAATAAAGTTAATGTCACTGTAATATTTCTCATGGTATAATACTATGAAACACTTAAAATTTTCATTTGATTTACACTTGGTGATTAGTCAAAATAACGTGTGAATATATTTATAACGTATATATGTATATATTTCTACAACTTAGTATTAGACTATAGATAGTTGGGTTACAACAGAGCCAGCTTTAAAATGTAATTGGATTAATTGAGTTATATAGTGGCAACACTTAAAAATACCAAAAACATTGTGCAATATTTCGAAATGTTATGCAATACGATGTAACTTTTATTCTCTCTACTATTTAAATGTGCACAACTTGCACTATAATAATAATTACTTCACTATTTCAATTTAACACTAATTACACAGGTCTGAAAAAAAAATTTTTCTTCCTTGTTTTCATGCTTAAATTCTTCATATTTTGTTCTCTAAACACGGAATCTGACATACAATTAAGAACCACCCGTAGATTTCCAATATAATATTTATTTAATTAACAAAAAATATTATTTAAACATCAATTATTATAACGAAACAAATTAATATTACAGTCTAAGTTTTACATTGAAAAATTCTAAATTATAAGCACAAAATTAACAAATTATATCGGTCTGCTATCTCATTATATGATGAGAAAATTTGTTATTTTGTAGTTTTTTTCCTTTTCATTGTTTCTATTGGAGGTTCTCGCCGAATTGACTAATAGAAATCAGCGAGCATTGCTGCTGACCATTTCCCATTGTAGCGTCTTTCAATCTGCATTATATCCTGATGAAACCTTTCACCATGCTCATCTGATATGGCTCCAAGATTTTCAGGAAAGAAATCTAAATGAGAGTCCAAAAAATGAATCTTGAGTGACATATTGCATCCTAAAGCTTTATAAGCAGAAAGAAACTCTCGAATGATTTGTCGGTAGTTCTCACTTTTTGTATTCCCAAGAAATTTATGACAAATTTCCACAAAAACCACCCAAGCTCTTATTTCTGCTTTGCTCAACTTCGAATCAAAAGCTTCATCTTTCACTAGCTCACGTATCTGCGGACCTACAAAAAATCATAGAAAAAACCTAGAAGTGATGGAAAAGATCGGCCAACGGGGATAGATTCAGAACATTTGAATCGTCATATTTATTTCAAAATTTTTTAAAGGAGGATTTCATTCCAGACCAGTGTTATCTTACTACACCACAAGGCTGCTCGAAAGACTATATTAACAAAATAGTTCCGATCGTTAAAATTACCTCGTATTGCATTACCTTTCGCAAGTATTGCCTCTATGACCAAAAATGAATTTTTTTACAGTATTAGACACCACTTACTTGTGATAAATTTTTTTGTTCCATGTCTAATTTTATGACCTAAACTGGAACCTTATTGTACTAAAGATAAGCTACAAATTCAGATATCTACTATGCGCTATTTTGCCAGCGAGATGAGTCTTTGTAGTTGCTAATGAAACGGGTGATTGAAAATTGTAATGTATAAATACATCACATCTACTAATTTCGTTTCCGTCAGCACGTTTAGAGTGTGTCCATTATCTTGCGATACGGTATTATATCATCGGAAATTATTTTATATTAAAATATGTTAGACTACAGATATGTTAATGTATGTTGGTGATTTTTATAAAAAGCACCAACTCAGTATTTCTCTTTAAAACTACTATACCACGAAGCAGCTGGAAAGACTCTCCTAACAAAATTGCTCCGTTCGTTAAAATTACTTCCATTTCTTACTTACCATTTCTTAATATAGCATAATGTTTTGGGTATTTTTAAGTATTACCACTATATTAATTAATAACTCCCGAAATGTCAAAGTTCTTCCCAAGTATCAGAGTTGTCACCCAACAATCCGAAATTTTAGTTAACGACACAGAATCTAGAATGGTTTATATTTTCTTGTATAAAAACTCAGCAAAGATGACATTATGTCATTCGCTGATCTAAACAACTATCGTGTGGAAGTAAAATAGCTTTTAGAATTTTGTCACTCTTCTTCCAAAGCATCGAAAGATTATCTACTAAATAAATGTTTCATAAACTACTTTTTTAAAAACAAATATTTTCTATCTTTTAAAGTTTTATCTGTTTTACCTATACATTGAGTTTTTAAACCATATAAAATTTCGTTGTCATTAAATACATTAATAGTCTAAGCCTTTATTATTAAATGTCTAACATTAATATTTAAAATTTGAATATTAACTTATGATTGTCGTCTTCGCTACTTTCATCACCATTAGAGCATAATTGTAATATCATGTTTTTAGTTGTGAAATCCTACTGAAATAAAGAAAGATATTGAGTCTCATTTCAATTGCCAGACGGCCTCGCTGGTGCAGTGGTGCGAGTACTCGCCTTGCTAGCAGAGGCCCCGGGTTCAATCCCCGGTAGGGCGCACTTAGAAAATTGTATTTTCTAATTTTTCTGAGTCTGTTCTGGTGGGAAGCTTCAGCCGTGGCTAGTTACTACCCTACCAGCAAAGACGTACCGCCAAAAAAAGAGATTTGTGTTCCGGTACGATGCTGTCTAGAGACCGTAAGGGTTCTATCGCCTCTTACCCAGATTAGCGCGCTTCTGCATCATCACTTAATATCAGGTGAGGTCACAGTCAAGAGCTAAAACTGTCACCAAAAACAAAACCATGTATATTGTTTCTATGAGGCAAGACGAGGGAAATGACTGGTTCGGCAAGATTCATACTTAAGACGCATTTTTTTAAATTAATTAGGAACGGGAGTGCATGTGTGCATAGACTGTCAAAGATAAGTGTATGAGTGTGTGTATGAAGTGTAAGAGCGAGAGCGAGACACTCAATAAAATAAAAGAAATAAAAATAAAAATAAAAGTAAAAGCAAAAGCAAAAGCTGGATCGCTTGGAGGCCACAAAAATGAAGCATTTATTGTTGCAGCATGTTGAAGCATACAATAATGTTGAAGACTATTTAAGCAATAATAATGTTTGGACTTGATTCCAGTTGCACACAGAAGTAACCTGTAGAACTATATTTAAAAGAGTAGCCGCTGAGTTTTTAGCCGGTTTCTTCATAGCGGAATCAAAAATCCGTGAATAAAGAATATTTTGATTTTACATTTCTTGTTACCAAAAGAGACTGACGTTCTTGATTACTTTTTCCAATCCATAGATATGCTTTTCGGTGGAAAAAATCAGCATATCCTGGAAGTAGCTCTGGGGTATGCGTGCCTTTCAACCAGCAATGGTGAAGTGTGACGCGTGGTGGGTCTTCTCGTTTATAAGTGATGATATTTGTACATTGAAACGTTAATAGGCACCTACTCACTTTACCTTTTACTCTCTGCATTAGGATTGTTAGAATAAACTCTTACTCATTATTATTTTCTTTTCGATAATGCAACCACACCCCTAAATATAGTATACAACCACAGCGGTGTGAAAACAAGCAATTACGTTGGTATTGTGCAACTATTCGATATGTTTCCATAACTAAGCAGTGAGGGTGTAACAACAGCGTATTCGTCGAGACCAAACACATCACAGAGTTACTATATGAACTTTAAACTTGTTGAAACAAATTTTTTACATTATTTTTAAAGTGAATTTTTTTCGTCCACGGTTGGAGTGAAATAGAGCAGCCAAGGCCAATATTACAATATCCATAGCTCGCATCAGATGTTACACTGGCATGTGATTTCATAACACCTCACGATGTTTTTTGTTACATATATAAGTTCGATCATATTGTACTATTGTCATATGGACCTTGAAAGAACTGATCAGGCAGTTTGTCATTTGATATTACGATATATATTTGTCGGAGAATAAGAGAGAACGGACCAGCATGAAGCACAGGAGCGTAGGGTTCTCCGCCGACATCGTTATTAATTTCTTATACTGTGGGCGTCCGTGGGTAAAGTTGGTGCAATCAAACACTTTGTTAATCAATTCGGATTATAATGTTCAATCACTTAATGTTCCCGATATCAATTTACAGAAAATCATTAACAATAATAGCTAGGAACGTGACAGTTTCAATAGTCGACCACTCCGGCCGATCGCCGAGAATAGTGAGAGAGAAATAATCGTAGGCATAGAATGAACATATAAATATTTTATCTTTGCAGGGTGAGAAATTTTCAAAAATAAAAAACCCACGAACGTTTTAAATTTCATGTTTGACCCTATCCATTTATATTTCTTTATATTTATTTGAGAAATAAGCCAGTAACTTATATAATAATAAAGATTTTTCACTTAAAACTAACACACATATTAGTAAAGTTTCCACTAACAACTAAAATATAAGGTTACCGTTTCAATATCACTTAAATAATTGAGAATTTCACAGGAATGTACATTTTTGGCCATAGTTTGTATAACAAAAAGGTACGTTAAATTATTTTCTATTAAGTATGATAGTAGATATCTAGTTAACATTGCATATACCAAAAACAGTATTTGTTGCAGCATTTCGAAGTCTTGTTAACTAACATTTCTAGCACGTAACTAATTTTCTAATTCTGAAATGTACGCTCGAGCTGTGTTCCTCGTCGGTATCTGCCCATGCATATAGGTGTATAACCAGCGAATCCGGACGAAACTAGTCGCAGCCGGACAAATCCGGTTAACGGATCAATGCAAGTCACGAAACATAACACGTGTAGACATGAACAGCGGATATATGAGATAAATGTATATTTAGCTTATGAAATTCTTGATTTAAATTGTATTTGTTTCTGTATTAGATATATATTTAAGGTTATATCTACAAAAGGTATATTATATATTATTAAGATAAAAGTTAAGATAAGTAGTAGCCCATTACTGTCCCACTGCTGGGAACAGGCATTCTCACTTATAGAACAGAGGGTTTTTAGAGCAAAGACCCATCACGCTGTTCCACTGAGGATTGGCACATTAAGTATAGAAGGGCTTGTCCTAACACGAGTGCACTCTCTATTCCTTCTCTCTCATAATGGGATTCTGACACGTAGTGAGATCAAGCGCAGGAACGAGGGCTTAACGTGCTCTCCGCGACATGGGGTTGTAGCACACCGCTAACTTCCCCACTTTGGAAAAATTCTGATACTTCCTAATAGATAACTGAATATCAATTTTTCATTAGCACGACCCGAATACGAACCTAGGACCTTATGTCTGTAGCCGAATACACTGAGCACAAGACCATTTAGGCAGGTATATATTTATTTGTCGATTTTGATCCGATTTTGAGTACCATCATCAGACGTATATTAGAATCAGAGTGTGGAAAAAAATAATAATTTGACTATTCAAAAGTGCTGTAATATGCCTACTTGAATAAAGATATTTTTGATTTTGATTTTGCCAAATACAGATTACATATTTATTAGTTTCAATGTACTTGCCATTTAATGGTGTTCAAATGTTTTGTGTTGAAAAGTTTTACTTGTGTTGATCCGATTTTTCTTAAAGGGATGTGTCATATATTTTTCAAATAGATGATTACGTACTTTATGTTTTAACAATTTTTTGAAATGTTTATTTATTGTAAGAGCTTTTATAATTTATATACATATTGTTCCTTGTATTTAATTACTAATCACAAGCTATCTATATATACTCTAAAATAAATATGATACTAAATAATTATTTAATAATAAATTTAAAACAAGATATATAAAGCTTAAATATAATTCTAGTTGCCCCAGAGCTTTAGTTCAGCCAGAATGCTATTTATGTAACCAATGCCATAATTATTTATATTAAGTAGTGACCAAGCTGGTTCTCCCGTACCGCTGATTATAACTCACACAATACTAACATATTAATACAATACGCACTAAACCATTTGGAGATTCTACTTTTTTCATTAAATATGTAAATTTTCTTAATTGACAATGTGCCGATTGCAGCCTGAAAGCAGCAACTGTATGTGAACGGTTCAAATTTAAGTGTACGTGCCACGGTGTATTCGAAGGTAAGCTTTGCAAAGTTTCGTACCATATTCCCTTGTAAATGGATCCATTTCAAAATGATCCTTCCAGAAAGTGTAACAACCATTCTTTAATTTCGGGAGAATCTCTGTATTTGATGGTATGATTTTTTAATTATTACCTTCCGATATTGCCAATTTGACCAAATCATCTACTTATTCATTTCTATAAAGGCCAATGTGAGACGGAATCCACTGTGTTTTTATAAAAATATCCCTACATTGGAAGTCATTCAGCATTTTAAGAATGGAAATGGCTGTCTCAGTACCTCTATGCAGTAAATTCTGAATGCCACTTCGACTATCACTAAGAAGTACTATCTTGCTTTTAAAACAAAAAAATAGTAACCGGAATCGCTAGTTACATGTGTGTAGAGAAATTGTATTCCAGGTATAACGAAATCCCGTAACTGGCTCTTATAACCTCATAATAACATAAATTATATGACCCCAACATTTGAAGGCGTCATATCTCGTTTGTCCCCATACAAATCGCAGCCCTAATTACGCCTACGGGCTTCTACACACGGTTTTGGCGGCGCAAAAAGCGCGCGTTTATTATGTTTTATACGAGATTCAATAGTAACTTCTAAATATTTGCACGCATTGGCAAATTAAGAAATGCGTTTGATGCATTGATAAAAAACGTCAAAACACATGAGTAATGAGTGTGCGATTTATTTAATATTCTTTTTATCCAATAGTATTCATTGTTACATTATACTTTGTACTTGTCGACGTAACAAAACGTATTTGCTGTAATCTTCAGAAAACAGAAGATAGGGTTTTATACCGTTGAAAAAAAAAAATTCTGCGTCGATTGATCTGTTTTCCATATTGTAATGCTTCAAACAAAAATTCGTGTTGTAATAAAAAAGCTTTATGGCTCTGGTGAAAAGTTGGTATTATGAGGTTTAGGTACAGCAATACGATTTCTTGCGTGGAAACTCATATATACTATATATATATGTCGGAGAGCAGATGTCTGTGGAACGCTGGCGCCATCTATCGGCGTGGACAGAGTCAATGGTCCGGCGTCAGTCCGGCGGGAGTCTATCGGCAGTTGTCGAGTAGCGCTCGACCGGAGCAGTCTACTGTTGGAGAACATTAAGTGATTGAACAATATAATCCGAGTTAATTAATAAAGTGTTTGATTGCATCAGCATTACCCACGAACGCCCACAGAATAAGAAATTAAAAAATGGATCCAATTAATAACGATGTCGGTGGAGATCCCAATGCCCTTGTGCTTTATGCTTCTCCGCTCTCTCATATTCTCCGACATATATATATACTCGTACACGTGAAGGATGTAAAAGTTGTTCGGTTTATATTCCATAAAATTTTATATCTTAATAATCTTAATACAGGAAATATGATTAATTGATTCAGAACGCGTCAAAAATGAGCGTTTTTGAACCACGAGTTGAACTTGTGCCTTATGTATAGGGTCTTATATTTGCAATGGCAAACCAACGTGAAATTGTTGCTAATGTAATGGTAATTACTTGTATTCTCATGAAATATTTGATTGAGTTGTTAGTAATTGGTCTTTAAAGTACAGAAGAAGTAATTACATACATTTTATTTATAACAACGGTACTTCTCATTTATGTTTAAAACCATAATTTTGAACTCTATTATATTCCTCTGCATTTTTTCTCTCTGGATTTATCAAACTTTTAATATTTTTATTCTTTTAATATTGAAAATGCGTATTTGTCTATGGCTGAAAATTTTGACAAAAGTCATAAGGTTACCTTGAAAAGTTTACATTGTTGTAACTAGGGAGGTGACATTAGAATAGTTATTGTGGTGGTTTTCTTAAAATGTCTGACATTCTACGTAACTTAACTGTAACTTTTTCATTTACAAGAACCTTCTCCTGATTATAATAACAGAACAGAACAACAAAAGAATTATCGAAATTGATTCAGCCGTGACGCGTGATGCCGTGAAATAGGGACTCATCTACACTAATATTATATAGAGGATAGATTTGTATTTTTCTATGTAACGAATAAACTCAAAAAGTACTGGACCGATTCTTTATAATTCTTTTTTCATTAGAACGCTACATTATCACTGAGTAACATAGGCTATATTTAATACTAGATTACTATAGAAATCTTTAGAAATTCCTATTAAAACCAACCGAAGGTGTAAAAAAATTAGCCATAAAATGTCGTTCATCGCATACGCTGTAAAGATTATTAATGATAGGACAAAAAAATGTTCGACAATATTATAGAATATATCAATATCTATAAAAAATTTCGCGAGACCAAATGTCTAACTATTGTAGAAACGTCACTATAAATACTATTTTACATTTAACAAATTGATAGAAATGCCGATCAAAATCAGACCGTATTGTCCATACCATTTATAAATTTTTATCCAAATAAATAATTTAATATTGAAGACTGTCTCAATACCTGATGATTACTTTTTGAATTATTGAAATCGGATATTCCATTCAAAAGATATCATGAAATTAAAATACAAATACATGCCGGCGGCGGCCGCCATGCAGCGCATTAGTAACTAGCTCGACGAGAAAGGGGTAGTGCGGGAGAAGGGGGTGCACCATTATGAACTAGGTAGCCGGTCGGCTCCTTACGCAGTGGACGCAAGCGACATTGAATATTTCGAGTTTTTTTAACACATTTTATGCTTTACTTAAAAAGTTCTTTTGAGAGCTACTTAGTTTTAGTATAATCACACTTTTTCATAATATTTGTCAATTCATGGTCGTTTTAATTATCATGCTTATCACTCAAATATCTGTACTTATTTATGTCTACCCGTGCGAAGCCGAGACGGGCCGCTAGTTTTTATATAAAAAGATTATTGCAACAACTTTTTTGAGCGCAGTTGACAACAGAGCCTTAATAATGTTCAAACTTATAATTACAAATAATTATGGTCTAATTTCTCATATCTTCGTGACGCTAATCACGCGTTTCATCCGTAAAAATTTTACCCTCGTGCGCCCAAAGAAGCTTCACTTCAAAAATTTATTATTTTTATTTACAATTTGTCATTTGAGATTTCAATAAATTATGTGTATTAATTTTCCACATTTTTAATATTTTAATGACAATTAAATTCATTAAATCCCTAACATATCTTCCGTTTACACACCCTCTAAGTCTCGGAAATCTAAAGTACGAATCTAAATTGAATAAGTATGAACAAGATTATTTCCCAAAGAAGTTTCACTTCTGACATGAGTACTTTGTATGTATGCACTTTTAACTGTTTTATAAATATGTAGACATTTTCACAGAAAAGTTGAATCTGCAATATTTTAAACAACCTCATTTAAAAAAAAACATGAAACGCATTTTGTGATTGGGCTAAATCATTTGAAAACGACACGCGACACAATATATAAACAATAATAATTACCCAGCCAAAGTAATGATTCTTGCAACTTCATTTTTGCGTAGAACTTTCTAATTAACCCCGAGCACAATGGGTGTGAGCCACACATAAACAAAACCGAGGGTGACGACAAGTGTTACTAGCACTTCCTTTAATTATATACAAGTTATTAAAGCAAGCGAATATAAACTTTATTCTATTAGTAGTAAATGTCAAGTGTCTTATCAAAAATCTATTACGTAAAATAGCTGCAAAATTGTTATGTTGTTGGAAATTGCGTTCAATCTTTATATCAATAAGGTTGATATTTATATGTGGGTCATTCGTAAACTTGCATAGGGTTGTCACAAACAAGTTCATTATGCACTTAGACAATTAGTGTACGCCCGCGGCCGGTTTGTCATTGTAGGCCCAGGGCCCTTCCGTCATATCTTCCTGGTCCCTACTACCTATTTAATTATGCTCATTAGGGGATCAGATGGAGAGACATGACAAATAGAAAACTATATAGATACCGCATGACGCCTCTAGTTTTAATGTTGGTGTGAAAATAAAACGAAGAACACTCTTTTGCTTACTTTGAGGAAAAAAATACTCTTTTACAATTTTTTTTAAACATGGATACATAGCATCACGCCTTATTCCCACAGGGGTAGGCAGATACCAAATCCTTCAGCTTGCCACGATCCTTGCATAGCTCCTTCGTTTCTTTCATTCTCATTAAACTTTTCATACAAGTTCGTCCGTTTAGAGTACTCTTGACCTGGCTCTTATTTATAATGACCTGGATTTGTTCCAGGAACGTTCGCCTTGTTCTTCCCCTTCCAACTTTCGCATTCACTCTTGACTCATAAATCCTTTTTGCCAGTCTCCTTTCATTCATTCAACGTTCTCGAATCATACTATTTCTTACTCTGTCACTCAGATTTAATACACTCATACTTCTCAACGCTCTCATTTCTGCCAAACCCAACTTTCACTACCATACATAAGTGTTGGCATCAACACTCCTTCATGCACAGCCAGTCTGGCTTTTGCGACACCATCTGGCTTTTCATAAATCCGTGCAGAGCACCATTTACCACATTCCCTGCATTCACTTTTCTTACAATATCACTTTTTTATATGTCGTAATATATATTAAATAGGCATGTTGTACTGTTGCGGATTATTTAAGCGACAAAGAGGTTTGTACTTGATTCCAGTTGCACATGAAAGTTAAACATATTGTAACCTACAAAAACTGTATTTAAAAGAGTAACCGTTGAGTTTCTTGCCGGTTTCTTCTCAGCTGAATCAAATTTCCGAACCGGTGGTAGACGTATTTGCAACGGGCCGGCTACTGACTTTTCAAAAGTGGTATATTTGATGCTACTTGAACAAAGAATATTTCAATTTCATTTTAATTTAAAATCAAAAGTAAAATCAAAGCGCAGCGCATGCAATATTTTCAAGTTTACGCGGATTTACCCTCGTATATTTAGATTATAAGTTATTCCCAAACATCATCATCAGACGTTCATTATATTTATTAATAAACTTTAATGCACAAAGTGCAAACGGCGGGCTTAAATCTATAAAGCTTTATCTACCAACTAACCTTTCTGGTGTAAGAAAAAATGAAGATTCAAAAGTCCTGTAAAAGCGTTCTTAAATAAACAATGTTTGAATCTAAACATATAATACAATTATTAAGATCCAAGATGGAACTATAGTAAATATTATGATTTTTGTTACTATGTTAGTGACCTGGTCATGTCTATTATTTAATTTTCAAATAAAGAGCAGTTAAAAAATTCTTCATAAAATCAGCTATATTTCAGTCAGTTTTGATGGACTCATTGGCTCAGTGGTTTGAGCACTCGCTTTGCTAGCAGAGGACTCGGGTTCGATTTTAGGAAATTGTATTATGTAATTTGTCTGAATTTGGACTGGCTAGTTACCATATTACCAGCAAAGACCCATCGCCAAACAAAGAGATTCGTAGTAGGTAAATGGCCTCTTACCAGATTAGCGCACGCGATTTATTTTAGACTGTATCATCCAGGTGTGATCAAAGTCAAACGCTAATCTGTCAGCAACTAAAAAAGAGTCAAATTAGGCCAACTTTTCCGGAGTTTAGTGGGAAAAAATGATTTTCTCGTACGTATAGACGGTATTTAGTAAAATATTCTTATTTTGATATGATAGACAGAGTTTCTAATTTAATTTACCTGTATGTGCCAGTTGAAATCCCTTACGTAACTACCTGGCTTTCTCTTAAAATCCATTCCGTAAAATTAGCGATCTCATTTTAATATTTCGTACTCTTGAAAACAAGACCAGTTCGAAATGGTTTCGTTTGGAACTGATTTTGAATTGGAGTTTGCAAGGTTAGGTTAGGTTATTATTGGAATGGATTTCAAGAGTAAGTCAGCTGATGTCATGACAGGTTCTCTAAGAGGCGGTATTCTCGGGCAAAAAGTATTCAAAAGTTACCGTTTAACATACTCTTTTATCCCAACAAACAATGAATTGTTATCGAAACCGTTAGTTTTAAAAACAAACAAATATATTTATTGCAGTTATGAGGGTAGCATTGTTAGAAAAATTTTGACTTTGTTTTCATTGGACAATTATCTATTGAAGTTAAGCTTTTGCTTTATCTATTGATTGTGGGTTGTAATGCGGATATTGTGTCTGTATTGTGTTTCTAATAATGGTACTTTCAAAAGATAACGTCGTAGATAAGATACTGTTGAAAAAATTTGGAGCATTTAGCTCGACTATCTTTTTATAAATAGTAACAGCTTCCTTTCACTGCAAACTTGGGCAATCTGAACTTATTACCGATTAATATAAAATGATTTGCTAATAAAGAAATAATTTGCCATCCAATAGTGATTTTTTTTAACTGAAAGCTATGCGTATGATTACTCTTAAATATTGCTACAAAAATCACTGTCTTGAGTTGTTGTTTTTTAAAGTCCTTCTTTAAATACAGTCTCCAATTTTGAATCGCTAATAAAATACTGTTTTGTTAATCCACGCAAGTTCAATTTTTTTTTATTGAAATATTTATTATGTGAATTTAATTGATAAATAAATGTTTTTTCAAACAAAATTTACAGCGCCATCTATTGAAAGCTCACGTAGAAGGTTAAGTTCTTTCTATGTGGATAGATGGCTTAGGAATTGATTTTATGATTTATTTATATTACTTGTTATCTAAGATTGTTATAAGTAATAACTTCGCATTTATCAAATAAAAAGTATTTTTCAACATTTCATAATAACTTATTTGATAAAATATAAGGACTGTTTTAGAATCTTTGATAAGACAAAGTATAATAGTTGTTTTTATTTGGTAGGTTGGAATCTACTTCTTCATATATGAATTATCTATCTATGCTAAATGTCGACTGATTTTAATAGAGATATAGAATGTATCTTATTCCTCTTTGAAACATATAATTAGTTACCCCATTTCAGAACCACGAGTACTAAATCTATGTGAAATCATATGATATCTTATACGACTAAGAATACTTTAGAAATTGTTATATGTATTGTCAGACGTATCAGTGAATAACAGATATAAATAGATTTTTTATATAACACAGTGTTCGGCAGTATTAAAATTAAGTAATATTGAATCTCACTTAACTTTAAAAATAATGTGAAAACGTAACAGCAAATAGGCGGTTTCAAATTATCCAATCTCAATCATCACCACACTCATCCAGATGTAAAATCCACACATAAAAAGCATCCCATCAAACTGGCATTACGTTAATTGGATAATATTTATAAAAAAAATATGAGTTTTCTCGCGACAATACGTGCATTATTGCGATTGCCCTACGCGAGACGGCCGCCCACAAATCACAATGCATTATCATGAGCCCATTAATGGAGTGCATTCTTGCTGAAAAATAATAGACCCCCCCCCCCCATATAGGAAGGCTCGGTGGCACTACGCGGTGTGGGAATCTACGTTTAATCTTTCAGATTAATGATTATAAACAAGGTATAAATCCTACTAACACAATATTACAAATGTGAAAGTTTATTAGGCCTATGACATCATTGACAATGAGGCCTAAAGTGCCTTATTCATCTCGTGGTCAGTGGTCAATATATTCGGTTAGAGAACTGGAAAACCCAACTCAATTTTCTCAATATTTGGTCGAAATTGGAAAGTTGACGATGTGCCCCACCCTCGTGCCTCAGAGAGGTCGTTAAGCCGTCGGTCCTGCGCCTGATCTCTGTCCAGTCGTTTCGGTTTGCCGTTACATCGAAAAATAAGAGTGCACTTGTGTACTTTGCCTTCCAACCCGCAGTGGAGCAGCGTGGTGGGTCTATGCTTTAAATACACTCTCTCCTATGAGTGAGGAGGCCTGTGCCTAGCAGGTGAACCTTAATAGGCTGCTATTTACTTTAAAAAGCCCTCCGTTTAATCGATCAAACCATATAATCGGTACAGTAATAAATAATTTATCTTTAAATCACTGTGTTACAAAATTAGGATGACATTGACTCTTTATACGTAGGAGACGTCGATTTGTTGGTAATTTTACATAGTTTAGTAAGAAGTGACGAAAAAGCCTTTATATAGATTTGGATAAATTTCAGTCGTCGATAGGTCAGCGCTTGATTGAGATCTCATCTGATATTAAGTGACGATACAGTCTAAGTCTTCTAATTACCAAGGCAGAGGTAAATTACCTATTATAGTTTCTATACAACATCGTATGGGATATGCCGATATAACTAAACAGGACTCCTCAAGAGAGAGGACTTGAAACCGACTAACCGTCCAACTTCATTTTAAAAAAGGCACTCGATAGTGTTTGTACCGAAGCGTGAGTCTTTTGCCTGTAGGGTAGGGTGGTAACTATTTACAGGTGAGTCCAAACACAGATCAAGTCCAGTCAAAGGCCATAATGTAAGTAGCAGCCTATTAACGCCCCTTTGTTGGGCATAGGGCTTCAAACAGATTTTAGAGCAAAGACACTGCATTTCTGTAATTTGTGATAGCCTACAAGTTATACATAACCCAGAATAGTTCTGGAAGATGTTATAATTCATTTAAAAAGTACATTAATGGATCTTAAATAATATTTAAATAAGTAACTTTCTTTTTAGATAAAGAAACTTACTGGTGCTTGCCGTAGATTGCCGTCACACTATTGGGTTGTCATGGCTTTTTAAACAAGATATAATAAACTTATGTTATAAATTAGATGTACATCACAGTTCCTAACCAATTTTTTTTTATCTTTACATATTAAAAAACTAACACGGCTGCCTAGTTTCTGTTCAGAATAAACTCAAAAATTACTATTAAATATCATTACGAGTTTCATCAATAGGTAGGTATAACGGAAATATAACGGTAATCGTTGCAAGTGCAGAAAAAAATCAAGCCCCCTGGAAGCTATCATCGAAAACACTGCCTAATCCCTTAGAGATGTAATAAAATATGGCAGAGTGGGATATTTCTCTTTTATAGATCAATAAAAAGTCGGTGATGGTAAATGTTTTAGGCACGTTATAGTAATCTATTACAACTTATTCTTTAAACGAATATCTTAGGTCTTATCGCAAAAGTTTTAACAAAACAATGTGTGGTAGGATATGCCTCTTATTTAATCTAGAAAAAGCTGCGATAGCAAACACACACAAACATATATATGTATATATATCTTTGAAGTACTCACTGAAGATAGATATTTTATCTGATAAAAATTTCCACGCACATCGAGAGAATTGGAAAGTTATGTCCTCCGCTGTTTCTACGATATGTTGTATGTTCTACACTTCATCTGTGTTGTATATGAAAGTATATTTCAGTTTGTTTTTATGTTTATAACATCGTAATTCTTATATATTTCATAATATACTTATGCCTAATAGAAATAGATGCCGTAAGTAGTAGAGTTTAAGGTATTGCAGACGGAAACTAGGTTCAAATAAAGTAAGTTCAAAATCTAAGTAAATCTGGCTACTGTTCACTGTGTGTTTAGTGTATTATTTACACGCTTAGAATTTCCTTTTCTTCTAGAAATTGCTTGTTGAGAGGCTCTGCGTTTACGTCGCCAGTTGTCAGACAATCTATTGGCCCATTTATGTAAAAAATTAGATGAAACAAATATACTGACTGAAAAAATTTCATGTTATCATCGGTCAGTAAAAACCTGATCCTACTGAAATTATAATATGACGGAAACGGTAGTGTAAGTGCAGTATCGCCAGTTCTATTAATGTCTACTAGAGGCAGGGCTCGTATATATACATAGGCTTATTTAAATCCAAGAAAATTTTCTATCGCCTCCTGAAGACATGGTGTTTAGGATGTAAGAATCCATTATTTTTCTTTACAAATTGTTTTAAACCTACAATTGGGATGGGAACTATAGCATTTGATGAAACTAAGTTACTTATGCGTCAAATAGATGACTTTAAGTCTCATATTTAAGTATACGTAGATGGATTTACAGGGGTCAGTTAATAAATATAATAGATGCTTCATTTCCGTTTGTGGGAAATGTTATTGGATCAATTCCCTAATTTAACTTTTGGTTCTTTATAATAGTATTTACAGGAAATCAAAATACCTTTTGCAGGATTTAGAAAGAATTACTTTTGCGCTTTATACAGTTTCCAATAAAGAAATATATAGATTAGGGCTGCATGCGATCGTTGAGATTAAATAAGTCGATGACAAGATGACATTAGGGTATAAGGGTAATCTAATACTGGTGAGATTAACCCCTACTTAAAACAAGGATAAATGAATACTTTATTATAAGTAAAATATCTATTTTAAAAGTCAAACTGTACACATAAAAATAAACAATATAAACAAAAATACCCAATCGTCTCACCAAGCAGAAGCCAATTGACTTTTGTTAACTAAAATTACTTAGTACACGTTTTAATTCTTATAGGAAAAAAGCTCAAACCCACAACGCTTCTTTATTCCAAGTGGTTATATATCCTAGAATATTAAGGTTTCGTCATGTAATTTTCCTTAGCACAGTAATACAATTAGATAAATTTTGTAAAGAAGAATTAGATAAGGTTTTTAATGCGAGACTTTCTTAGCATGAATCCAAAGGTATAACAACTTTTAAAGTAAATTAGTTTTGACGAGATTGCGTATATAATTTACATACGAGTGTTTAAAAAACTGAAAATTTAACTTTGAAACTGGGCACGTGAATAAACTTTATAGTATGTCGCCGAGGTGTCGAGGGAAATTCGCATAAATTAAAATAGCAAGATAGGGCGAATAAGGTTGCGGGTGCCATTGTTGTCAATGCGAAATGCGAAAAACTAACTAGCTTTTTATTTTATATCTCGTTTCTTCTTTATGGGAATGGAAAAAGAGGGGGATAGGGGAGTATTGTTAATCTGGGAGACGCCTGACTCCATTGTGGTGGTGGTGCTAAGTAATTAGGTGCGAGGTTTTTTATATGCTTAATGTTATTATATCGAAAGGATAAAGAACCCTTGGGCTCATTTCTTTTATTAGTACATAGTTTTTAATGAAATGAAAATGAATGGCATTTTCAATTTTTAAATTGGGATCGCGTAATTACTTTTCCTTGGAGTTCTTTTGATATATTTAATATTATTTCATTATTCGCTTGACGACATGGAATCGAAAATCAGAAAACAGATAAAACTAAAAACCTTGTAGATAGACACACAATTAATTGAAATCGAATCATATCAAAAATTTTATAGGTTTCCATAGCAATTTTGAATTCTTGTAATTTTGATTTGTTTTTGATACCAAAATTCGAAAAACTGATGTAAAAAGGATCATATTAAAAGGTGGAACTGACTTACTTGTACTTACATCATAATATGCAATGTATGAGGCAATTTAACATCCACTTTCTGGAAACGCATCGAGAGTTTTTCTAGACCTGCAAGTGGCAACGAGTTGTGGTGACCACTTATCATCAGGCCAACCGTTAGCTTATTTGTCTGTTGTAATTATAAAAAATCTTCACATGTATACATATACAAAGTGCCTACGACAACGTAAAATTGTAAACCGTTCCCGGTGTTTAAACTATAAATTACTATCTATGTCCGCGACTTTGTCCCTGTGAAATAATGTTTTGTATATCAATTTTAATAAATAAGTGTTCATTCTGAGGCTTTAGACTATCTGTGTACCAATTTTCGTTTAAATCGCTTCAATAGCTTTGCCATGAAAGCACGACACCCAGAAAGAGTTGCTTCTTCACTTATAATATTAGTGAAGATAAAAATTGTTATTTCATACCCTTGCGGCTAAAATTTCTACAGTCTTTGAATGTAATACTTATTTAAATAGAATCGACAGCCTAAACACTATGTTTCTAGCTTCTAGGTCTAATTGAGACGATACTTTCGTCAACAATACATCTTTTCGACGATACATCTTTTTTCGATAAAGAGTGCCCTGAGTCCATTTTTAGGCTCGCCGACTATCTGTGCTCGAAATGACATTGAAATTGGTTCAGTAGTTTTGGTGTTTAAGTCACAGTTTACGTTAATAAGTTGATTTATTATTTAGACTGAGGTAAAAAACCAAATGCTACTCTAGTAGCAAAGAGCAAAGAGGAGATCAAACGCTTAACCCTTGTGAAATAACAATAAAGGCTTTCTTTTATAGCATATTTATTCTAAACCATAATTTTCTAGATGAAAAGTTGCCTAGGACATCAACAAGTCTATAGACTACTTTGTTATCAAGTTCAATAACAAAACAAGACACAAAAATTTAATTATTATGTTACAAATCAAGTAACAAAAACACCCTATAAAAATATCACAAGAAAAGCGTGCTAACGTAAAGCATAATTATTTTATCATCCTCTAAGAGGAACTTCTCAGAAGTACTGGCTCAAAATATATTACTGGTTTCCTGTAAATTACTTTAAACTGTTGTATACAGTTTTAAAGTTGATATTTGCTTACCTTTAAACTATAAGTAACTTTAGTCTTAGAGAATGGATGAAATGAGAGATTTTATGGCGGTTTCTAATATTTTATGGTGGTCATCCCGTTACAGTGACCATTGTTTTAGTACCCGCAAACAATTTTCTGAAGTAACAATAGCTTGAAGCGTGTCCGACGCCTCAAACAAAGAAGTAAATGTTGTTTTTTTACGGGTGTCATTATTTTATTAATAGTTAAGACAATATTAGACAGTTATTGTTCTTATTCAATTGTAGACTTGCCTTTGTTTATAAATTAAGGACAGTATAATCTCATTCTACACTTATTTTACGAATAATAAAACTAATTTGGCCTTCAAGTTTAAATTTTTCATATGAAATTGATCCGTTTTTATTGGTTTTTATTGCAAATATAATAAAAAATCAACCCTTATTTCAATGATTGAAATTTATTTTAAAATCACGCATCTAATTTAACTACAACCGATAGGAGGCGTAGTTAAAGGCTTATTTTACGAGTATTCCCTGCAGTGAAGATATACATCTATGCATATTAGTATTGTCAAAATATCCACTTGAAGCAACGCTTTCATCCCTCGAGTTTGACTATCTTTCTATTTCCTATTTCTGTATTTGCTGTATGTTTTCATTTGATTTATATTACTTCGCTTATTAATTTCATTTACCTTCATAATTGTCAATAATAATAACTAACAGCAGGTTGAGATAACCTAAAATAAATGAGCAATTTTAGCAAGTATTTGCAGTCTTTAAATATTAGTCTTTAGGCATACTTTGTTGCACACATAAACATTGTCTAACAGTGCTTCCTAGAAGATTTCGGGTAAAAGTAATGCCGCTTTAAAGGGAGAGCTTTCGACGAGAGCTTCAATCTTATGACGTCCGAATTAGGGGATAATAACGTTGACTATTAAAGCTCATGGTGTCTCTACTTAATATTATATGATATAATAAGTCAGTTGTTATTTGACCTGGAAAAGGAAATACAATACAGTTTTAAATATGTCAAGGAGTTTTAAATTGCGTACATATAAATATAGATTTTCGTGTAATTATTTAACTATTGCATAATTAAGGAAGTAATGTAAATTATAAATGTTAAGACTTGTTACACTTGAGTCACTTCAAAAGATTATTCGATATGTTAGTCTGTTACTAAATTAAAATCATTATCAATAAATATGTTTATTTTATTAAGGGACATCTTTAGTACTTTAATACGTTTCTTTATTACAGTGCTGTGAATGATGTTTCATTTTTATATAAACAAATATGCTTTAAACATCTGTGAATAGTTTCCGAAACTTTGTCAACCAAGACTGTTTTTTTTAAAACAACCCTTTTATCGGATATATAATTATCCACATAATAAATGAGGTAGAATTTGTAATATCCAGGAAGACGTACTTGTATTAAAACAATAAAAATATGTTTATTGTTAAAGAAAGTAAACTTGGCAATAAAAGCAATTGTAAGAACGGAGTTATATTACTGCGGTTATATCATGCATAAAGTCGTGTTAAGCTCCGATATGCCTCTAAACAGCTGTACGCCGTAGCGTGCCATGGGGTATTGTTAAGACAGGGAGAGAAAGATGAAACATTAGGCAAAGAATAGAGAGCGCGCTAGTCGTCAAGGTGGGGCGCAGGTTGTATCGCAGCGGCCCCCATTGGCACGGCCCAGGCCGCCCCAAGCCGCGCCCCCCTCGCGCCGATACCCATACGAACACCACAACGACCCGTCAGTCTATCGGCCGACTTCGTCGCGACACAATCGCCTCATCGTCTGTGCCCATTCATCATTGTGCCATACACTTAGCTAATGTACTAATAAAACTTTGTGTTTGCTCTTAAATCTCTAATAATGTCGACTCTTAGTCATCATCCGTACGCTTTCTCCATGCATCCTGGCATGTTGCCCGAATACCCGAGTGCACCACAACCGCTCCCGGCGTCCTCTCCGCAGTCCGAAGGCCACATCAAACGTCCCATGAACGCTTTCATGGTTTGGTCACGGCTCCAACGACGTCAGATTGCAAAGGACAACCCGAAGATGCATAATTCAGAAATATCGAAACGTCTCGGCGCGGAATGGAAACTTTTGACCGAGATGCAGAAAAGACCGTTCATAGATGAAGCGAAAAGGCTCCGAGCTTTGCATATGAAGGAGCATCCAGATTATAAGTACAGGCCACGAAGGAAGCCGAAGCCGCCTTCTCCTGGTGGTGCTCCGGGTGCGGGTGCCTTTCCCAGCTTTCCACTTCCCTATTTTGCTGGACCTGCGCCGACAGTTGGACCATTAGATGCTCTACCATATCCAGGAGTTTCACCGTATTTCCCACATCAACTGGATCATTTACAATTCTCAAAATTAATGGCACCGGCAGCTGAAAAACTACCGACGGCTTCATCTGCTGCTGCCGTTGTGTCGTCTTTCTATTCATCACTCTACACACAGCCTACTGCGCCGCCGAAGCCGTTTTCTTCACCATTGTTTCATCAATACGGCGCTGCGCCGTCATCACCGGTGTCACCGACGCAACACAGCCCCCACGACGACCAACTAAGAAGACCGGTGTCCGTTATATATTGAAGACCAACATGCCTCCCTTGAAGTCTTACAATCTTCCAGGGTTTGGCATCAGTGAAATCTATATAAGTGTTGAACAAAAACAATTTAAATCGCCAAGGACGTTATTTATTGTTTTCTAGAGTTACGCTTAGTTGAAAATTGTAAATCGAGTGTTTCTCATATCAAGTGATTTGTAAATATGTTGAAAGTAATCGTAGACCCCTTAGAAGGGTAACGGATTAAGTTTACTTAACT
Source organism: Elymnias hypermnestra (assembly GCA_015832385.1). NCBI lineage: Eukaryota > Metazoa > Arthropoda > Insecta > Lepidoptera > Nymphalidae > Elymnias > Elymnias hypermnestra. The sequence continues at coordinate 1,341,045 of JACTOM010000028.1, forward strand.
GTGATTTATGTTTTTGATGCGTCTTCAGATATATAAGTTTAGTAGCACTGTATCGTCAGTTATGTGAAGTGAGATCGGTACCAAAAAGAGATTATTTCTTGTAGGTGTCAATTAAGATGTAGTAGACTTTTTCGATATGTATCATGGATATTTGTTTTCTCTTATCAATTGTAATGACTGTTTGTTAAGTTTGTTCGAGTAGATCCTCGTATCCGATGAATCACTCTTTTCTTCGGTTATTATTTATTTATTGCCAGTCTAGATTTTAATGAGATAATTGTAAATTAGTTGATTAAAAGTAAGTGGCTAGTGCATACCAATTGTACATACTAGTTTGTAATTCAAAATTGATGTCATTACCAACGATGTATTATAAATAAAATTGGAATTTGTTAATGCCATATAAATAAACTAAAATGTTTTTATTTTAAAATTTCGTTTTCTTTTGCAAATGAATTAATCCTTTTTAAAAGAAACTTCAAACTTAGGAGGACATTCTGCTATACCTACATATATAGTTATTTTTCCTTTTAAAGCTTTCATTCCATTTAAAGTATTACTTTATGATTAATCATGAATCTGATTAAATTTAATTTTAAATAACTTAATGTGGTATTATTTCCGTAAAATACTGTTTTTAGCTCTCGAAAATATCTTTAATAGTTCATTTAATTGTAAAAAACACATAAGTTTAGGATAAATCTACTTATACATGTATACCTATAGATTTTATCATCAACCTCGCTTCAAATTGATTTAAAAAATTAAATTTTTAGAAGCAAAAAATGGGAGTACGGAATTTTACTCACATGCCGTTTCCGAGTAATAAATTTTAAATTTAGATGATTTATTGTGCTTAAATTATAAAGGTATTTTCAGCGATTTTTTTGTTGTTTTTAAGTAATGAGGATTTATGAGTAATACGAGGTTTAAATGGTAATCATTTTTAACAGTTTTTTTTATATTTGTCGTATAGAATAAATGAGTGGTATGTGTTAAAACCTGCCGTCGGGTTATTTGATGTGACATTATCTTTTAACGCGAACGACAGGTAGAACTTCCAGCTATGTATGTGTCAAATGTCCGACGGCTTTTAATTATTTTTTGTCCAAATTAATGACTTTCTAATCTTTCTTTCCTATTGCAATAGAGAATTTTAATGGAAGCTCAAACAATCTTTTAATAAGGCCTAATTTTGGCGTTTCGTTTTTTTAATAAATGACTGAACTTTCTACAATATGTTACATGTGAACGAGATATTATATTAAATATTTATGTACTTACGATATTATCATTTGATATGAATAAAGCATTAAATACGTTTTTTTAATAGTAGCGAATTAATAAACGATTTAATTAAATGTTTTCTCTATCCCTGTTTCAAAATTGAAATATAAAATAATTTATTAAAAGAAATAAACTATAATATGCTTTATTTTAATGGAAAGATTAGTAAATCTTTTGCGTGGCTTTTATGTCCATTTGTTAATCCATTTATACTATTTCATAAACGTTTTTCTTTTATTATATTTTCGCATTATGATGCGTTCATGTGCAATTAATATTATATGTCGTAATATTTATGTAATATGAAAAAATTTTTAAGAAATTGCAACATTCGGGTATTAGGGGCTGTTATGAAGTATATATACCTGTTTTTTTAGAGAAGCTTTTATAACGGGATGTAAAGTGAGAGAAAAGATGAAAAATATTAGATCATTTTGTTTATTGTAGTGAAATAATGAGTATGATACCGACTTTTTTATGGAGTAAGTTCTCTTTTCTTTTATTATAGTGTGATAGGTATTTCCAATTTGTTTCTCTGTCAATGTAAGAAGAACGACTAAATGAAATATATATAAATTGCAAACTTAGGTCGTCGTTTTTACTTTACGATGTATAACTTTTGGGATTGCAGATTAAAGGTAAGTGTCTGGAAAAACGGAATATTTAATTACGTGAGGTTTTCATATAATTCATGGTATGACAACTAGGAGTAGAGCAGCGTGTTGGGTCTCACCTCTAAAACCCCTTCCTCTCCAGTATGTGGGGAGCCGTATGCCCAACTTGTTCATTTATAGAAACGAGGTACTGGTTTCGAGACCCGGGTCGGGCAAATAAAAAAAGTTTCTTGTTAAGAAAGTGCCCTGTGTTGTGTAATGTACGGGGTGCTGCGCCCCCGTGCCTCGTAGAGCACGTTAAGCCGTCGACCCTACGACTGATCTCTCTTCGGTCTTGTCAGATTGCCTTCACATCGGACTATGTGAGTGAAGGAATAGAGAATGCATTTAAATACAATGTCTATGTTCTAATGACTCTCTCTCCGATGAGCGAGAATGCCTGTGCCAAGCAGTGGGATGTTAATGGGCTCCTACTTACCTTACCTTACCTTCATGTTAGTGCTTACACCTGTGTACTATGCCTGCCAACCCGCAGTGAAGCAGCGTGGTGGGTTTATAAACTAGAAACCATCTTCCCTATGAGTAAGGAGGTCTATGCCCAGCTGTGGGGTGCTGACTTACTGCTTCTTACCTTTTTCTATGTAGTCAGGCCTATCATAGTAAGTAAGTAGTCAGACCTATAACTAAAAGTAACTGTTTAATCATAAACTTCATCTCAATTGGCATTCGATAGATGGCGCTACTCGGATCACGATATCTCTGGAACCATAAGGTGTAGTGACTTGAAATTTGGTAGGAATATATCTTTTGCCAAGTAGAGGTTAACTAAGAACGAAATTAATGAAATTCCACCCGCAAAGGAGATTGCGTGGATGTTAATTAAAAAATTCAAATGTTTGCATTAAAAACAATTCAAAATTCACATTTTCAAACTATACCTTTTACGGTATGTAAAACTTATTCAGATTTTTTTTATATCATGGAATCTATCAAAAGTAAATAGTAGGAAATTTCATCCTCACCGCGCATGCGGGTATTTTTCTTATTTATAAAACAATTTGCCTAAATTAATGAAAATGCTACCAAAAATCATTCCACGAAAACGAAGTCGCAGTTTAAGCTGGTATGTAATATGTCATTCAAAGATTCAAAGGATTTCTAAATAAATTAGGTTTCGCTGTTACAAAATCTTATATATATATATATATATATATATATATATATAAATAGTACCATTTACAATAGAAAAGTAAAAAAGTAAGTAGCAGCCCATTAACATACCACTGCTGGGCACAGGCCCCCTCACTCATATGAGAGAGGGTTTTTAGAGCATAAACACACCACATAGTAGACAATTGCACTCCCTATTCTTTTACTCTCATGGTCCAATGTGACGGGAATTGGAGAGAGATCAGGCGCAGGACCGACGGCTTCACGTGCTCTCTGACGCACGGGGTTGGAACACACCGCCAACTTCCCAATTTCGGGAAAATTGAGAAAATCTTAATAGAACACTCAATATCGATTTTGAATTGGCCCGATCCGGGACTCGAACCCGGTACCTCATGTCTGTAGCCGAACATGCTAACCACTAGACCAATGAGGCAGTATATATATTTACTGTTAATACCGCGCACTAAATCTTGGTGGTGTAGCTTACGGTAGACAGTTGAAAACTTTTACCATGTCATATTTGGAAAAAGAAATTATAGTGTGTACATTACAATAACTTTTTAAACAAGTTACCGCCACAATTAAAGGCATATGTTCATAAAACTATTACAAATATCAATAAAAAAATTTAAGTCAATACATTAAATATCCACATTATTGTGTTACATTGAGTTTCCTTTGAAATCATAAGACTTTTGAAAAACTTTGTTTTTTTTGAACAGATAATGATATGAAACACGGTTGTTTAATATCGTATTGAGTAAAAAATGTATTATATGTAAAAAAAGACATTTCAAGTTTATGGTAGCCCTGAGTAAACCTTACCACCCGCCCTCGAGGATTGTCCCTCGAACATGGTTTTCAATTTAATAATTACGCCGTCCTGATTCCGGTGGGGGGCGTTTTTCAATTCGATTGTTTTAATTCACTCTATTCTTGACTTTTCATTGGGCCATTAGCAAGGCTTTTTATATCGAACTAGCTGACCCGCGTAACTTCGTCTGCGGCATATGAGAGAGTGAATAAATTCTTGCATTTTTATTTAACCTGATGGAAAGTGCCATCAGGGGAACTCCCGATGCTTTGCTGGCCAAAAAGAAGAAAGTTACAGTCTCGAGGAAATACCGCTGATAGAACTTGGTTCCACATTTTGCGAGTGTGTGGGAAAAGTATCGACCAGATCGAGTCGTTAAACAGTACCATTCATGGAGAGCATGTCCATATATAAGAGTATGAGCAATAATAAAAGATTCTATAGAAGATATATAGGGAACTATTGATACTTCGGTGATCTACAGTCTCCAGTTTATTGGTTAGTTGTGGTTTGTCGACAATTGAAATTGTCCGACTTTGAATCCGGTCAAATGGAAGAAGTTGGTCTTATGGTGCATCAGCTCAAAGCGTTTCAAGCCATGTCACGCATTCTACGTTACATACATTTGTAGTTGAAGAGTAAATTCCTGGCAATATATTTATCTTATTGTATAACTTCACCTTCTGTAATGACAATTTGCGATTTCAGTCCTTGACTTTGTAATGTTATATATGAAGTGGACGTCGTGTTTTTTTTGGATCATATACTGAACTAGAATATACATAGCATAGATTTAAACCGCCTCGCGAGTACTAGTTTCGCTAGCAAAGGTCTTGGGTTCGATTTATGACAACGCAAATATAGATAATTGCATTCCTTAATTTGTCTGGACTGGTGGAAGACTTCGGTCGTGGCTAGTTACCAGCAAATTTGTCCCACCAAGCAAAAAGTCTGCGTTTCCATACGAAGCTAAGTAGAAACTGTAATAGGTTAATTAGCTTTTGCTAGGTTAGCGCGCTTCCATTTTAGACTGTATCAATTATCATCAGACTATAGTCATTTAAAAGATCAAATAGATCCATCCTCACAGAACTTAATATAACAACCAGGCTGTTCACCACCTGCTACCAATGAGTATTCCACTATTTTAGTCATATCCCCCGAAGACAGCCAGATAACCTGGAGAAACTGGTTGTGCTAGACAGATTTGAAGGAAAAATAAGAAGGGCTAGCTCATTTGCCTCTTGACCCGACTTAATAAAGCATGTAACGAGATCCGTGCATCCAACAGCCCTAAAAGAAGTTAAGGACAAAGAGAGATGGAAGCAATTAGTTCATCCTGACACTAAGGCGTATCAGAGCAGGCACAACCTTTAAATACATACCTTATATAATGACTGATGATGACTTACCATCAGCTTGACAGACCTGCCAGGAATAAAATACAATTTGGCGTACCTATTCCCTTCGCCACGGGATCGGTACCTACGCATGGGAACAACAATTTCCTTTAACGACGAGAGTTGAAAATATTGGGATTTTACAAAAGTTTAATGGCCCCATGATGGAAAGGATTTCAGAAACTTTTGAATTAATCATTAGTTCGTCAGGTCATTGTTCCGAGCTGCCATTTCAAAGCGGTTTTGAGTTCGTATTGAGTTTAAAGTGAGTTTATCTGTTGGCAATATAATTCAACCGACGAATTTGTATTAAAATATTTTGAGCAGTGATAATATAGCAATAAAGGAACTACTAGAAAGAAAATACTCTTAGAAGAAAATATCGTACCGTCTGCCCCATGTATCGGTGACGATTTTGTTTTTATGCAGGATAATGCTCGGCCGCATACCGCTCGGGTAACTCAAGCATATCTTAATGATATGAATATCACTGTTATGGAGTGGCCGGCGAGATCACCGAATACGAACCCAATAGAGAATGTTTGGGACTTGCTGAAAAGAAAAGTTAAGTCCAGAATTCCAGCTCCTGCAAACGTAGGTGAATTGCGAATCGTCGTAGTTGAGGAATGGCGGAGACTATCCCTGGAGACCATCGATAACATCATTCTTAGTAAGCCTAGACGGGTAGAAACTTTAATAAGAGCACGTGGAGGAAACACGCGATATTAATCACCATGTTTCTAATTTATATAATTGTTATTTTAGTATTAATAGTCACTTTTCCCGGTTACATAAAACAAATAGGCTTTACTCGCAAAATGTGTTCTTAATGTGATCTTATTTTAATTAAAACAAATAAAACTTTAAATAACAAAAGAAGCGTAATAAGTAGATTTTAAAATAAAACCATATATTTTAAATAATGGACTTTTTTGTGTTCTGCTTAATATGCCGGTATGTTTATATATTATATACATTATTGTAGCAGCCGATTAACGTCCCACTGCTGTCCCCTCCTCACGCATATGAGACAGGGTTTTTAGAGCATTATCTACCATCGGTTCGGAATGTTGACTTCACTGAAAAGAAACTCAGCAATTACACATTTAAATATTGTTTTTGTAAGTTACAATGTGTTCAGATACCGTATGAAACTAAACACATTTTATGTCTTTAATAATCTTCGTCATTATAACATGCTTTTTAAAAAACCATATTAATCTATTATCAATTTGACCACAGATTTTAACAATAAACAAAAGATCTTACGTGTGTCAAGTATATGTATATGTCATGTTTTATTTTATTGATTTAATGTATTTTTTATGGAAATAAAAAAAATATTATCATTGTGCCCTCTTTCTCTATATAAAATACAAGTATAGGAAGTTTCATATTCCTCCGTCCGCGGAAAAAGGTGTACAAAGTTTCAAAAACAGTTAGGCTGGCTATGTGATCTAATGAGTAGCATATATATACCACCAAGTTATATCTGGTTTAATTAAGTAGCAGCCCATTAACGTCCTACTGCTGGGTACAGGCCTCCTCGCTCATATGAGAGAGGGTTTTTAGAGCATAGACCCACCACGATGCTCCACTGCGGATTCGTAGGCATAGTACACATCTGCACTCTCTATTCCTTCACTCTCATATTCCGATGTGACGTAATCCGACCGAAGAGAGATCGGGCGCAGGACCGACGGCTGAACGTGCTCTCCGAGGCACGGGGGTGGAACACACCGCCAATTTCCCAACTTCGGGCAGATTTTGGGGAAATCTTAATAGAAAACTCAATTTCGATCCGGGACTCGAACTCAGGACCTCATGTCTGTAATCGAACATCCTAACCACTAGACCAATAAGGCAGTCTGGTTTATAGTATATAATTTAGTTCGAAGGCCTGAACGTAATGAAATTTTAGCTTATAAAGTCGGGTTCAACGCAATCTTCGTGATATTTACGTGTATCATTGAGGAAATTCAACAAGCGAGACGAGAGGCTATCGAGTCGCTAGTATCGTCGAATAATTGGATACCAGTGCGTTATTTGTGTGGAAGAAAATGAAAACTGCAGTCGCTGCAAGCTTTGAATATCTTCTTCTATATAAAAATCTTTCTAATATTACGCGATATATTACAGTTCATCAGATTAAGATAATGCTTTATCAATATACTAGCTGAACTCGCGATTTCATCTGCCTGGAATGTTTTTTTTGGTATCATTTTCATTAATTTAGACAAATTGGTTTTACAAATAAGAAACATACCTGCACTGTCCTTTGAGGGTGCTTGAAGTTGGGAGGTTGGTGGCTCCATCTCCGCCTGGCAAGTATTATAGGTATGGAAAGCTGTTGCCACCTTTTGCGAAACTGTCATTTCGCTGAAGGAGGCATGGCAAAGTCTCTCTTTGAATGGGTGAATGCAGTCGAGGCACAGTACCCTCAACAGAGGGGAGCAGGAAACAGAAGACTGAAGTTTATCCAACTCCTCCTCCTATAGTGCACTTTTGAGCTGGGTTCTTTCAGAGGGGCCAGGGTGTAATGCCACAACGAATCTCTGGTCCTTCAATTCAAAAATTACGAGGGCTCTGCTGAGCTTTAGTGGGTTTTTATGGTATAACTGGCGCGTTCCACACTCCTGTCTGTCCCGGTGGGGTGCGTAAAAATCCCCGTGCCACGGAGAGCAAGTTAAGCCGTCTGTCCTTCGCTTGAGCTTTCTTCAGTCGTGTCAGATTGCTGTCCCATCAGATTTTGAGCGTTAAGGAATTGAAAGTGCCGTTGTGTTAACGCATCCATTTGTGTACTTTGCCTGCTATGCCGCAGTGGAGCAGCCTGATGAGTCTATGCTCTAAAAACCCTCTCTCCTATGAGTGAGGAGGGTTGAATCCACCTGTGGAACTTTTATAGGCTGCTACTTACTACAAACATATTGTGTGAGTTAATAGAATCAAAAGAAACTACTGTTTTGTTGAAGCTAATTTGAAACTTGACATAGTATATGACGGTCTCACTGGCATAAGGATGTGAGTTATCGTTTCAGAGGCCTAATTTGTTGAGTCTGGACTGGTGTGAGGCATCGGTTGTGGCTAGTTAAGGCCATCAAGCAAAGGAATTCCTGTACGAAGTACTCGCGTAGCTAACAGAGATCCCGGGTTCGATCCTCGGTAAGACTTATTTAGGAAATTATATTTACTAATTTGTCTGAGTCTAGACTACTGGGAGATTTCGGGCGTGGCTAATTATAGCCCTAACCAGCAAAGACGTGCTGCCTCTTACCAAATTAGCGCGCTTCCATCTTAGACTGTATCTTTATTTACCATCAGGTGAGCCTACAGTCAAGCGCTATCCTGTAGTATCATTTTATATACCTATTTTTGTGGGAAGCTTCTAATTCAACCACAAAAAAATTCCATCATATCTTTTTATTAACAACTCTGACACATTCATTGACAAATTTTTAAAAGGTTTATGACGTACAAAGTAAGTACCTTCATTAAATCGTATTCATGGATCGTATTATATTCTTGTATATTACCTTGATAAAGATTAATTGCCTCTTTAATTGCTTCGTGGCGTCATCGAATCACGAACCTCTGGTTTCGTGTAAACATTTTAAATTACATGAGCCGAATACACTTAACTCTGAAGATAGTAGACTCTGCTGTTGATGTGTAATAGGATGAATTGTTAATGTACATTTTTTCATTGCTATTTACCGGAAAATTTCTGATATACTAGTGAAATATATTAAAATAATTGTTTGGTTCTCTGTAAAGTCAATTCTCATTGATATGACTGCTCAACTTTGTACTTTTATATATATTTCAATAGCTAAGAGTACTGCGATTTGATTATCTTATGTGCTATTTTATTTTTGAATGAAAATATAAGAAAAATTGTCTCACATTAGATATTGGAACAAATTCTGATTCAATACAAAAGGATTTTCTTTAAATTAGCTGAAATAATTTAATAAGAACCTGTACTTATATTAATATGCATTCTATCGTTGATGGCGTAGATTTCACGTAATTTGTGTATATTGCAGTTAAATACAAATATGGCACAGAGAATATAAATAGTTCTAGAAAATTGTTGGTTTCCTTTCTAGAGACCCCTTTTTTTGCGCTGGGAATGCTTTTACGCACTTACCCCGGCCTGAATGGGTCAGGAGTGTGGGACTCGGAGAGGGAGGAGACCTCGCAATACCCACTAAAACCCAGCGGTTCCCTCTTCATCCGTAAGTGAGACACCAGAGGTTCATTCTTCCCTGGTGACCCAACTGAGTCCGATTGAGGATTAGTTGATTCTTTACCAACGGATAGATTAAAGACTGCTTTCTGAGTATGTTTGAATAAAAAATGTTAATTGATTTGACTGGTAACTGTGGTTCTTTTATAAATCTTTACATTTTTAATACGAACACGCAGAGTATTGGTGCATAGTGTTATATGACCTATTTAAATATATATTTAATAATATCTTATATATCCGTGATAATATACATTTATTCAGTAAGAAAAGTGAAATACGCATTTTTAATAAGATACCTCAATCAGTTTTAGATTTGCCTCCACATAATTTCAAGAAATATGTCAAAAACATCCTTTTATTAAAGGCATGTTATAATGTTGAAGATTATTTAAGCGATAGCAATGTTTGGACTTGATTCCAGTTGCAATATATTACACATTGTATCATACAAAATCTTTAAAAGAGTACCCGTTGAGTTTTTTACCGGTTTCTTCTCAGCGGATTCAACTTTCCGAACCGGTGTTAGATTTGTTACCAACGGACAGATTACTGACGATTCAAAAGTGCTTTTCAAGCCTACTTGAATAAAGAATATTTTGATTTATTAATGTTTTTTTTTACCTTTTTTTAGAAGTTCATTAAGAACACTAACTAAATAGTTGAGTTTTTAGGTAATAAAGTATATAGTGTTTAGTATAAGAAAGACTTTCTCTAGAAGGCTGTCGATTTTGATTAAAAAACATCCTTCTAAAGCGAACAATGGTATCGCAGCGCGTGACCTTCTAACCGAAACTTAAGGAAGTAAGCAGTTTCCATACAACATTTCCTACGATAGTTCGATGTTACTGAGAGTGATAAATGATATTTCTATAAAGCCGTCAAGATTAATTAAACTCAAACTGTTGCCTAAATAGTTAGTTAGGCAAGAACGGGTAGCGCTTTGTGTGCTATCAAAGCCGTTGCATAGTTAGAGCGTTTCTTTAGACGCTTTGTGGTTTGGGAATATTATTATGAAATTGTTGAATCCATGACTATTAAAAGTTATTGTTATTTTCTTTAACTTTCATTGCGCATTGTCGGAGATTTTGTTGAAAGAAGTTTGTTTTAAACCTTATTGTAATTAGATTCTATACAGTTACTATCAAAAGATTTGTATTCTATCAATTTGTTTTTCATTTATTTAGTTATTAGTTAACCCAGGCACGTTTCATTCTTGTACGATGTGATATTATTTATAAGGATTGAACTTCTCATTACATTAGAAAGAAAAATCGGTATTATTCTTTAACAATCAGCTCTCTATCAGTGAAAGCTCTTTCGAAATTGTTTAAGCCCTTTCTGAGATTTTAGGTAATGAATAATGGAAATGATGTTTAAACAAATTGATTCATATTAACATTACGAAGGGATAAAATTTTAATAAGGAAGTCATTACTTTATATCACCTTCGTTTACGTAAAAATACCTAAAAATGTGATATCAATAAAATACACCTCTACGTGAAGATACATAGGGAGGGATTACTTCCCCTTGCCTTCGCTAAGAATAAAAAAATAGCTATTCAATAAGCACACACAAATAAGGTATACGTTATTGTGTATTTTCTCGTTATTCAAACCCTTATTTCGATTCGTCTTATGCTTTGAATTTAATGCCATCGATTTTCTGGAAGCGTGTCTTTATGCCGAGTGCGAGTTGAAAAGTTTTCATATTACATTTGCTACACAGTACAATGCATATAAATAAAAATATAAGTCTTTAAACGACTACGTGAAAAGGTAATTTTAAAATCCTTTTTAGGCTTATTAGGCGCATGGAACTGTTGTGGAGCTTTTGCACAAGGTTTAAACTTTTGGTTACAAATGACATACGCTTCGTTTCTGTCCATCGATGGAAACATAACAGGCCACGATCCTCAAACACGAGGGACAGACTAAGAGAGAATGATATACGATACTCTTCACATTGATTCTCACAACATCAAATCACGTATAGAGGCTTTTATTTTCATAGGGTTAGGAAATCCATTACGACAGGGATGATCAAATACAAGATGGTTGGTATTTTAACGGTCTCACTAGTGCAGCAGAGGTCCCGGGCTTAATCTCTAGTAGAGCGAATTCAGGAAAATGCAATTTCTAATGTGACTGAGTCTGGACTGGAGGGAAGCTTCGGCCGTGGCTATTTACAACCCTATCAGCAAAGACATTCCGCCACGCACACAGTATTATGTTCCGGTACGATGCTATATAGAAACCATAAGAGGAATTACCGCTTACCAGATTAGCGCACTTCTCTCTTAGATCATCATTTGCCGTCAGGTATGATCATTGACAAGCGCCTACCACAAATCGGGTTTGTAAAATTCATAACTGTATAGCCTATTGTTAGTTTTTAAAGTCTGAAGACTAAAGACTAAATAAGGTAGTTTTAACAATGTCAATTTAGCATATGGATTTTTATTAAAATCCTACGACATCCTATTTAAACGAATAATTTAAATTTAATATATAAAGATAGATAATTTTTTTAATTATTAAGAAAAAAATATTAAACAAGGATAATTCAAAACAAAAACGCGTATTAATCTTTGGCAAAATTCATTACAATAAAGATATTCACTTCGAATTATAAGCTCTGTTTTAAACTCTTTTAACCACCATAAAATGAAAATTAGACTTTATTTACTTCAATGTAAGTTTGAAATTAACTTGTCTTTAAAAATAACGTGATAATAAAGCGCGAGAGGGATTTAGTTTTTACTTGTTACGCATTAGAGTTGAGTTTCGGTTATTAGCGAATGCTTTTCGGGTTTTGACCTCCGAATAAACTGTGAATATATAAATTTGTTGGCGAACATTGTGTTTTAGTTTCTATTATTGTGCCGCTTTAATTGTTATAGTCGGGTATGAGCTGACAGCTACATCGGGTTAATGCTTTCGGTTCTCAATGACCTTTGTTATGGTGTTTTAGGATGAAAGGTTCGCTAACCACATTAGTTGGTAAAGTTTGTTAAATGACCTCAATTTGAGTGTTAATTTACTTGTGTATTACGATATAATAGAAATGTCGTAATCCTGCATCCATAGGAACGCTTTTTTTGTTTGATGGAGCTTAAAGTAGTTGCACTATGTACTGTGCCCGCCAACCAGCTATGGGACGTTAATGGGCTACTACTTAGTAGTTAACTCCTTTAAGTACTTAAAAGAGTAGAAAATAAACATTTTCTGTGTAATTTCGATGGTCATATCTCCCCAATTTACAAACCTACGTCATCTTTTGCTTTATATTTCTGTATTGTCGTTATTGTGTGTGTTTGTGTATCGTATTCGCTTTTAGGTGTTACTAACTAGCTATAAGTATAATTATGTGTAATTGAATAACCCTTAGCACAGTTTTAGTTGTAGTTATCATAAAGTTTGGATATTAAACTTCACTATTTATAACGTGGAAGCCATCAATAATTTTTTGTATCTTCAGATTTTAAATAAGTGTTATGTTTGACGACCTCGCTGGCGCAGTGGTTCGAGTATTCGCTTTCCTAGTCGAGGTCCCGGGTTCGATCCCCGGTAGGACGAATTTAGGAAATAGTATTTTCTAATTTGTCTGTGTCTGGACTGGTGGAGGCTTCGGCCGTGGCTAGCTACCACCTTACCAGCAAAAACGTACCGCCACACAAAGAGATTTGTGTTCCGGTACGATGGTGTGTAGAAACCGTAAGGGGTATATCGCCTCTTAACAGATTAGCGCGCTTCCATCTTAGACTGTATCATCACTTACCATCAGGTGAGATCACAGTCAAGCGCTAATCTGTNCAGCAATAAAAAAATGTGTGGTGTTTTTCTTCACATGCTTACACAAAGGTGGATTTTCGAGGAACAAAAATCATTAAACAAGGATTTAATTCCAGAACTCTTAACAGGAACTTTGATTCACCACCATGCCATAGAAAACGACAATATTTTACTATTTTTAGCTTTAGGGGGATATTATCACGTAGGATGAGTTAGGTTTAGTTCATCTATATATATTAGGATTTCATTTTAATAGTTCTATTAACTTATTATCTAGTCTTAATAACCATATTATAAATCGCTCAAGATCTGGAAACTATTATGTATTAATTTTCTGGTTTCGGTGGACTGGATATGATTCAAATTGGTCCTTCGAATGAAAACTCAGAAGTATCTTCAAAACTTAACAGTAATGAATGAATTGAGCAATTTAAGAAATCAGGAGTCGTCTAAAAGAGAAAGAAGAGACGAAATCCACACATCTCGTAAACAATGTACCACATTTTAAGGATGCCAGCAAGTAATGTTATAAGAACTTATGAATCCTATATAGTCTTTAAATTAGTGTAAAATAAATCTTATAAAGTAAGTTTTTCAAAGTAATATTTAGTGTGGAAATAATCCTAACAAAACTAATTGCTTTTCGTGTTAGAGCTTTGTGAATCTAAAAAGATTTATATAGAATGAATAAGTCATTGTGTCTGCAATCGTTTATTATTCATACTACAATAATTCAAAAACATTGTCACTAATGACGAGATTATTTACGCTATAAATTTCACTAACAATATGTCTGTTGTGTTGTCAAAAAACCACACGTGGTTACAGATCGCGAATAAATGTCACCCGCCATGTCTTGTAATTTATCTTTTCAACAATAATTTTTACAGCGTTTCCCTGCATCCACCCTCTGTGATTAATGATGGATGGATTCCTGAATAATTACCAAGACTTTTAATATTCAAGTGATTTGATATGCTCCGCTGTTTTGAGCTTTCTAACGCCATGCTTAAAGCATACATCGTTTTGTTAAGCTCAGATGACCCTTGATGTAAGCGCTAGAAATAAAAGGACGTAGTAACCGTTGGAAGATATATACGAAAATATGATTTGTGTTAATCTGAATGGAAATTATATTTGTATAAATGTATGATGAATAAGCAACAAAGGCGAGAATACCATTGAATGCAAATCTCCACTCGAGTTTTAAGGGTAGTGTGCGTTATTAATTTGTTATAATTGTCCCCCCGTCTCATATTTGCTCGCATGTGGCATTTTTATTGCGAATTACTCGCAATCATTAATTTTGTTTTTCTTTTCAACACTCTAAAAGTAAATGTGTTTCGAGTGGCGGTATTATTTCATTTGTGTGCGAGAAATATGCGTGTATTAGATTTTTTTTGTTCGCGTTTCTCGAGTGATTCTTTGTGAATATAGCGTATCGGTTACAATGAAATGTAGTTGATTGTTTAATCAAATATCGTTTTTAATACCCCTAAGAAACATTTAGCTACTCTACTGAGACCTGCGTACAGATTTTAAAACGGTATTTACGGAAACAGTAATTTGAGAGATTTCATTCCTTCTTTAGTTGCCCAATTATATAAAAGTACGTTTTATTATGAGCGTTTGTGATAAAAACCTTGTTTTCTGATATTATTAGTGCGTGTTATCTATCTGTAGTTCTATTACAATATCCAACCAGTTTTTCTAAATATGATACATAAATACTGTACATTAATATAACACAATACACATTTTCTTGCTAACAAATTACTAATGGCAATTTTATTTGATATTTTTGTAGTTACACTTATGGAAATAGATAATGGAAGAAACTAAAAACGTTCTTTCAGTAATGCAATATAAGTTATTGTTTTAAACTTAAATTTTCGTGGT
The DNA here is from genome assembly GCA_015832385.1 of Elymnias hypermnestra. Classification (NCBI taxonomy): domain Eukaryota; kingdom Metazoa; phylum Arthropoda; class Insecta; order Lepidoptera; family Nymphalidae; genus Elymnias; species Elymnias hypermnestra. The sequence continues at coordinate 1,356,278 of JACTOM010000028.1, forward strand.
TTATTAACATATTGACTATTTGAACGGGTACATATCACGATGGCAATTTTTAATTTTTAATTTTTAAATTTGCCGATATTTCGNTTTGAAAAATTGCGTCGTGTGTTCATTTGGCATAGCTTCAAAATAAATAAAAAAAATAGCTTAAAAATCGCCATCGTGATATGTACCCGTTCAAATAGTCAATATAATATAAGTTATAACTAAAGGTTGTCTGGTAGAAATCGCTATCAAGCGATAAGACCGCCTTTTGTACTCTTTTATTAGCTATATACTTGTTTTTATATATATGTGGTTTACAAAAAGTAATAAATAAATATTATTAAATACGTGGGAGATATAGTTTTTAGAAACTTAAATGTATTGCAAAGTGACAATGATTATTGTGTTGTGGCATCATTAAAATGGAATAAACTAATTTATTGCATAACTTTGAAAATACATAGATGGACAATCTACTGGATCTTGTCTGGTTACCGTATATTTTCATTGTTATCACACAAAAACCTAAAGCGTGTCAATTTTATATTTTCATTGATGCGAATTTATAAGCTCGATTCAACAGTCACTTAACAAAGCGCACTTAAAAAAGTACTCATATCATTTTAATTTGCGATAATAATTCAAAAGGAAGCGTTCAATAGCATAATCGTTAATTTTATTGCAACTTTCGCACACGGCTATTGAAGCCACCCTCTGTTTGAGGACAAATTAATTTGCATACCCATTATCATAAGGAACCCTCCGTTTAGATGTAAATGCTCTTGTTTATTTGTCAAGTTCGGTTAGATGTGATTTAATGGTACACATTTGAGGATTGGATTTATTCATTCAATTTGCCTAAAATCATAATTAAATTATTTTGTACAGGTCAGTTTTAACAGCTGTAGTTACAGTGACGGAAAAGATGAAAGATCGAAGGTCCCGGGTGCAATTCCCGAATGCAATTTGTTTGAGTCTGGACTGGTGAGAGGACATGTATACCAGCAAAGACGTACCACCTAGGATAGAGATTTGTCTTTCACTACAATGTTGTGTAGAAACCAAAGGAAGTGAATTGCATCTTATCAGATTGGTGCGTTTCAATCTTAGATTGTACCATCACTCGTTGCCAATAAAAAATATGAAATATTTATAAAAAAAATACATTATTAATGATTCTAGTGTGTCCTTCATTAAAATTTTCAAGACTGCCTTGTGTGATTATTCATTTAATAAGCGATTAACTAGGAAACAAGAGATTTTTTCTATAACCTCCTCCAAGCTTATTATTATTTTTTTACCTACCTAAGTAACTTATTGGATCCTGAGGTGTTACCAGAGGAAATATGGGTTAATACGTCATTCATGGTCATGTCTCATTGGTCTAGTGGTTAGCATGTTCAACTACAGACATGAGGTCCTGGGTTCGAGTCCCGGGTCGGGCCATATGGATATTGAGTTTTCTATTAAGATTTTCTCAGTATTTGCCCGAACTTGGGAAGTTGGCGGTGGCGGTGTGATCCACCCCCGTGCCTCGGAGAGCATGTTAAGCCGTCGGTCCTGCGCCCGATCTCTCTCCGGTTGTGTCGGATTACCGTCACGTCGGACTATGAGAGTTAAGGAATAGAGAGTGCACTTGTGTACTATGCCCGCCAATCCGCAGTGGAGCAGCGTCGTGGGTCTATGCTCTAAAAACCCTCGCTCCTCGGAGTGAGGAGGCCTGCGCCCATCAGTGGGACGTTAAAAGGGCTGCTACTTACTTACGTCATTCATAACCGTATATTTTGCTGAATTTCAAATTAATTTAAGATGTCTCATAATGATTGTGTGAGTGATCGCTTTTCGCTTATATAAACGTATATATCTATCATGTATATGTGTGAACTTACAGATAAAAGATATTTTTTTAATTTTTAGCTCACCAAGAGCTTTTACATTGAATACATTTCTACAATGAGTTTAAAAAAAAATACTTTTAATTCAAAGCTAATAAAGGTAAGTATCACATGTAATCTGTTATAACAATAAATAAAACTATGGTAAATACTTGTAGATCTTGACCAAATGTAATTTACGAATTACCTTACAGCTAACTTATATCTACTAATAAATAAAAGATGCAGAATTTATGACCAAGTTACACGCAATTTTACAAGTTGAATTTCTTGTATAAACAATGTTATCTGTAGGGTGTTTCTAAAAATTACGTTAAAATATATATTGCGATAATGTTTTAATATGTTTTTCTTTTAATAAACACACAATAGGTATAAATTTTAATTTACAAATCGGTCGTTAAGCGTCGCTAACGACCGGGCGAGTAAATTCTTCCGTGTGGCTTGTCGCCAAGGGTCGCGAAGTGCCACTAAATATAACGAGCTCTCGAATCCATACCTATTCGTGTAGCTGGAGTACTGCTGGAAGGCTTAATAGTTGATTAGCTTCGCTTTCATAAGGAAAAATATGAAGGCAAACCGATTAAATTGGAGTATTATTATTGCCAGCATAAATCGACTCCACTATACCTCAAAATGGCATATTTTCCTGTAAATAAGATGAATGAAACGAAAAATTGGAGAGTAAGAAGCAAACACCAAGAATAATGTCACTCTATGCATGTTAATAACTTAGACGATAGAAACACGTGGGCGTGAAAGAATTGCTCTAATTTGAATTGAAATATATTAAACTAATATGATATTGTAATGATGATGGTAACAAAAAACAAAATAAAAATGAGTTTGTTGTGGGTTCTTCTCAGATCAGAGCGCGAAGGAAGCCTCGTTACTTGAGATTTTAAGTCGTTTTTGAGTACCATCATCAGACGTGCATTCCACACTCTAGTGTGAAAAAGGAAAAAATATATCATTTGACAATTCAAAAGTACTGCAATATGCCTACTTGAATAAAGATATTTTGATTTGATTTATTAAAAACGTATACTCGTATTAATATTTTGTTATTTAAATGGATTGTTTTACTTTTTATTGATAAACAATATCGTAAGGATACCTGCATAGTCCTGGAACAATGTTTTACATGTAGTCTATCTATTCTTATTGACCAAGAAGGTCTAAACTTTAAATGCTTCCTTCCAAATCTGCCCAGTAGTGGGACGTTCGTAATTTGTTAGTTACCTTTGCATTTACCTAGATCCACGCAAATTTATTATGTTTTATTGCAAATCATAATATTTACCTTAGCCTTACAATACTTATTTTATAGTATATGAATGTAGGTAAAACAGTCTGTAAGTAAAACTGTCTTTAAGAATCAGGCGTCACAAGTAGAAAATAAAGTAAATTTTGTGTTGGATTTATTAAAGCCGTAATATTAAAGAAATCCAAAAGTAAATCGTAATATGTAGTTAAATATAAAATTCTGTTTGTTTGTGATAATATGCATGTCTAATTATTATTAATATATTTTTAAGGGATGTAGTATATGAATGTAGGTAAAACAGTTTGTAAGTAAAGCAGCATTTAACAAGTTGTTACTACTTCAATTTGGGAAATCTTGAATAAAAGCAGTCGAACTCGGTAAAAATTTATAAATTGGTTAATAAATGCTTTCAAAATATACAAAGAAGTAATATTTTTGTAAGTAATTACGGTTTTTGATAAAATGAAACAAGCAAATATGCTAACCCGTAATAAAGTACAAGTTTTTCTTAGCTTTTTATGATAATTATTCTAGGAACCTACTATTTTTCTTTATTCGTAGGGTAACAGCATGGTAATTTGTCAAAGGCAATTAATTAAATTGTTTATAATTGAGTAGTAAGGTACTTATTATGTGATGAAAACGTTAATAGCGCCACTGAATTCGCGAAGTGGGTCACGCATTGTCAGCGTTGACAAAGAAACAATCAGATCCTTATATGATCATTTACACGAAGTGACAAATATGCGTTATGGTTGGAGAAGGCTTTTTATAAGAATGAACTCATGAACTCATGCCTAATATATAATATAAAGAAACAAAGAAGTCGACTGGTCACTGATTACCAAAATTGACTGAACGCGAATCTGTGATCCCACCTGATGGTAAGTGATGATACAATCTAAGATGGAAGCGCGTTAACCTATTAAGAGGCAATTTATTCGCTTGGCGATACGTTTTGGCTGGTAGTACCAGTCGTCGTCGCTTCAACCGATGGACGTCCACTGCTGGACATAGGTCTCACATAATGACGTCCACAAGGCCCGATCTTGCGCCGCCTGGCTCCAGCGGCTACCGGCGACCCTCTTTATGTCGTCGGTCCACCTTGTGGGGGGTCTCCCTACACTGCGCCGTCCGGTGCGGGGTCGCCACTCCAGCACCTTTATGTACATACAAATTCTAGGTACATACAGTACCAGTATGTACCTAGAATATTCACATATAAATAATTTATTTCTTTCGAATCTAGTAATTTAAAAAGCGTTTGTACAAAATTTAACTCATAAGTTGTGGTATTTAAATGAAAGAAAAAAAATAAGATTAATAAAGAAATTAATAATCAAAATAAGGACTAAATGAAAATGTCCCTGATATAGATGCTTACATCAAAACGTTTGTGAATGAAACTTAAATGACAACCCTTCTATTGTAATCTCGGCTGGCCCAAACTGAGTAATCATGTACCGCGATAAAAAATATATCAATAACTGCAATAAGCAAGTGAAATGCTGTTATTAAAGAAAAAATGGGCTATACCGACAAGAATATCTTTTTACGAGTACGTCTCATCTACACATGCCCACTCCAAAGTTAATTCTTAAATTGTCTAGTGCCTCCTTGTACCAATGTTATGTATTCTGTTGTGCGCATTGTTCGTCGTATCCATTCAAAATATTAAATTGTATTATATTATGATATTATTTAAAAGATATACCTTTAGCATTAGATCTATTCAATAGAAGTCATTCGCGCGTGAAAACTGACGGAACTTTCCGGTCCTCAAGTGGTTTCATTCAAGCTATCGTTGTTTTCAAATAACTTTAATGTAAGAGAAATATTACCTTTATACTGATAGTTTAAAGATCAAATTCGTTTAACTGTAAGACAGATAATTCTCGACTTTTTATGGGTTTCAAGTAGCCTCATCCGTTTTGATAGTGATACCTTTGGGGAAGAACTTGTCTTGTGTTTGTAATTTCATACAGTTATCATTCAGCAATTATTTGATATAACTGATCTTCACTATCGTGTGCCTTCTTTTAAGTGAAGTTTAGGCGCAATTGGTGGAAACGCTTTCTCTCATTTGTTCTGTTTTAATTTGTGGGTAACTATGACCGATCTACTCTCGTATATCGTCCAACCATTGCTCTTCCGGGTGCTCTTTTTCCAAACAACTTACCCTCTAGGATCAACCTTGGGTACTCAAATAGGAAATCTCGTCTGAGAGGTTCGAAAGGAACCTTTCTACACATGATGATCATCATAATGCAGATATATTAAGAACGATTGAGCATTTGATACCTATTAGAAATTGCGCCTCAAAAATACCTTTAGATGTAACTTAAAAACGTATTTGTTAAATCTTCAAAAAGAGTCATTGTAGCTGTAAATAAATGATCTTGTAACTTTATTTCTATATTGCTTCAGATAACTTTTGTTTATTTTATTAAAACTGGAGTTCAAATTTTTTTACTTTAATTTATTAATTTGTAAACGTTCCTTCTTAGTTTTAAATTAAATATGCTGTATAATATGCTGAGTTATATAAATCCTTTCAAGGTGGTGTTACAGACATATAGCTATATAAGAATGCTGTTTGTTACGCCATTTTCGAGTAAACGCTTATTTCTTTTCCGATACAAACTGGTTCCAAGAGATAATTGATATTAATGATCATTAAGTTGTGATCCTTCTTTAAACAGAGAAGTACCCAAAGTAAAATTCATCTTGCGCTACCATTACCGAAATAAGTAACGATATACAGTCAGTACAATTTTTTTTTGTGAAATTTTCGGCTTTTACTAGTAAATCTGTTATCAATTGATATATATGAGGTGATCCACGCAGTTTTGTGTTTCAATTGCTATTAAAAAAAGAAAAGTTATAGGTGGAAATATACTTATGACCTGTTTTTATAAATATACACATATAAATCGGTAAAGTTGTTTTGGATGAGTTCGATAACAAACACTGTGACAGTTTATGTTCCCGTGGAGATATGGGTAAATTGGTTATTTATCGGATCAAAATGTTAATCTCAACATTCTCGAATGCACTTGAAGATACATAAAAATTTCAATGAAATTGATCAAGTCTTTAGGAAGAGTTCAATGACATACACATGCATATAAGAACATATAATACGTAAAACAAATTTTTGTAAGTTACATCGTTTATAACTCAAGAATAGTGGGATCGGTTTTTAAACTCTAACTTTTTGAATTCGTCTCTAATCCGAATAACAGTATAACAATTAAAATAAGGATAAAATTAACAAACACAAGTATTGAAAACTAAATCACTTAACAAAGATTTCGCTTTATTTCCATATGATCAAGAATTACGGGTGTGAATAGCTAATGAATCCAAAATACACAATTAAGGTTTGAGACCTTAGATCGTAGTACGATCACAAAAACAAATATACGCTTATATTTGTCAATATTTTTTGTGAACTTGTTATTTAAAGATTTATTATTTTCATTTTCGACTTCATTATCTATTATTTTTTTAAGTTCAATAATATTAATGATAATGTCATAATATCTAAACTAATAGACCGCTACAAGAGATCTAACAGAACAACAATACAGTTAGTGTAATAGATTAGTTTGTGAAATAAATAGATATGTAGATAACCGTTTTATTTGCTTAAGATATTTTATTCAAGGGAAATTTAAACTTTAAAGTACCATCATCACGGCTTTGTAAACAATTTCATGCGAATTTCGATCAAGGGCCAATAACGCATTAAACTGTTAACTCCCAGGGGCCTAGACGCGTGACTGGTCAGTTTAACCCTACTATAAAGGTAGTAGGGTTTTCTCGTATAAACCGTGTCTAGTTTTAAACAACCATATAAATAAATCTGGTTATTGGAAATTAAATGTGTTTATAAATAGAAAATATAATAAACCTAGAGGTTACCGTAAACGTTTTACATGAGCCTCCAATAGTTAATAGCGTTGTACAAGTTTTCCCTAATACGATTATTAATCGATTAAATAACTCTAATGAATCGTAAGAAGAATTAAATGTAGAAGAGATTTACAAATTTAAATTACTTAGCAAAGAAATTGACAAATATTTTGACATATAAAACAAGCGACATGCGTCGAAAATTTGGGGCATGTGAACTAAATCACGCATTTATTTAATCGGAAAGCAATGTGGCACTTTTGTCGCTCAAAATAGCGCCGAAATTACGATATTTCGATACAGGTATGGTAATAAAGTATTAATTGACAATCGAAATTGTAATTAGCTCTCCGCAGTGTTATCTGATTAATTATTGAACTTGTAAAAATAAGGGCAAACCCGTTCTCTACGTTGTAAAAAGAGTGACTATACCAAATTTCAAGTCAATCGACCAAGTAAGTGTTATTTCATTACGCTTATCACTAGGACTTCACGCCAAAACCATTGAAACGATTAAAATAAAACTTGGTACACAGATTGTCTAGGAGCTAAAGTTGTAAGGGATAGATGTAATGTCATTTTTAGAGCTAGAAGCGTTAAACTTATTTTTTAAGCTGTTGATTCGAAATATATAATATGACATTCAAAATTTATAAAAGTTTTACCCTCAAGGGTGAAAAATAACAATCTTTGCTTGTATATCATATATACATCTCGCTTATTTACATACAAGCTGAACCCGCGGGTTCGTCTGCGTTGTCTGTTTTTTTCATTGTTTTGAATCGATAACATTTTCATTGATTTAGGCAAATTGTTTCACAAATAAAAAATATACGTATAAATACTTCAATGAGGTATTTGATATGTATTACTGCAAAAAGCTTATAGTCCTTTTTCAGGCTCTAGATAATCGCTGTACCAAATTTCAATCAATTTCGAAGAATCCGTTCTTAGCTGACCTCTACTCGGCTAAAGAAATTTCTACCAAATTTCAAGTTTCTACGCTTTATGGTTCCAGAGATATCGTGATGAGTCAATAGATACCTGGATATCTCGTATATATATATAAATGTCGGAGTGCAAGAGTCTGTCGATCGCTGGTCCGTGTGTAATAGTCTGTGGAACGCTGGCGCCATCTGTGTATCGGCGTGGGGACAGAGTCAATAAGTGGCAGTCCAGCGCTTCTCTCGCCGGTTCTTGAGTGGCGATCGGTCGGAGTGGTCGACTATTGAAACTGTCGCGTTCCTAGCTATTATTATTAATAACTTCGTGTAAATTGATATCGGGAATATTAAGTGATTGAACATTATAATTCGAGTTAATCAATAAAGTGTTTTATTGCACCGGCATTACCCACAAACGCCCACAGTATAAGAAATTAATAACGATGTCGGCGGAGAACCCTACGCCCCTGTGCTTTATGTTCTTCCGTTCTCTCTTATTCTCCGACATATATATATATATATAAAGATAGATGGAATAAAGATAGATGGAGGGAGTGTGAGCTTAGAGCAGGAATTGAAAAAATCAAAACAAGGAACAGATCAACGAATAGATATTGTCATATCAATATTTCTAAAATTAATATTTTCTATTCATGTATGAACCTGAATAAAAAATATCGATATTGGATATTGTTACGAATATTAAACAATAGAGCAACCAGCTCGCATATTGTGTCAACTATGGCCATGAGACTGATAAATAAATGTGTTTTTGTTAATAATAAAATTAAACAAGAGGTAGTGGATTACAAAAATAACTTTACACTGAATATATAGATTTAGAATAATAGTTATGATCTGACAACAAAGCACATTATTTTTAATATTTCAGTGTTTTGACAATATTGATACAAAAGACTACCGAAGCTTATTATTGATTGTAACTATTTCCTTTATATCAAATTTATACCTTTAAAATTATAGGTAAAAACTACTAACGATACGATAATTATTATTATTTGTTATACGATAATTATTATTTCATTTAAGTAGGAATGTAGGTGCCAACACTTATGTATGTAATGCGGTAGAGATGAGAGCGTTGAGAAGCATGAGTGGATTGAAACTGAGTGACAAAGTAAGAAATATTGTGATAAGAGAACGTTGTCTTGTAAAAAGAGATTTAGTGACTGAAATAAATCAAATCAAATCAAAATATCTTTATTCAAATAGCCATATTACAGCACTTTTGAATCGTCAATTTTTTTTTTTCTTTTCTTTCCACACTCTAATTTTAATATACTTGTGATGATTATACTCCAGAACGACTTAAAATCAAAAGTTACGAGGGTTCCTTCGCGCCCTGATCCGAGAAGAGCCCACAACAAACTCAGTCGAGTATTCTGTTTTTTTGTTATCATCATCATTACAATATCATATTAGTTTAATATATTTCAATTCAAATTAGAGCAGTTCGTTCACTCCCACGCGTTTCTATCGTCTAAGTACTCTTGCAACTTATAATACGATTTTTCTATCAACTTTCTTTTAACAAAGACTTTGAATTTATTAATTGACATTTCTAAAACGTCTTGTGGGAGTTTATTATAGAAACGTATACAGTTACCCTTAGGTGAGTTGTTAATTATATGCAGCCTACTAAAATTTATAACAAAGGTATAGGTAAAGGAAATAGAGAAAGGTATGATTAAATGGTTTGGGCATGGAGAGAGAATGAATGAAAGGAGACTGACGAAAGGATTTAAGAGTCAAGAGTGATTGGGAATTTCGAAGGAGAAGACGAAGGCGAACGTTCAAGGACCAAATGCAAAACATTTTAAATAAGGGTCAGGCCAAGACTACTCTAAACTGACGAAGTTGTACGAAAGGTTTAATGAGAATGAAAGAAGCGAAGGAGATATGCAAGGATCATGGTAAGTGGAAGAACGTGGTCTTTGCCTACTCCTATGGGACTAAGGCGTGATGTTATGTATGTTGGCATATAATTTTCATTGGCCATTACTTCATAATTGCTTATAAAGCAACTCGATGACCATTCTACTGTAAGTCTTTTTGAATAATAAGGTATTGAAACTGATGCAGTAAGGTGTTCTTAGTTCACTTCTGACGGAGTGGTCGTGATCATTGATGCATTGATGTTTATGTGTGTTGGTGGCAGCTTTTGCGAGATTCCTCCATCTCTCTCTATTGGTGGCATTTCTAATGCATTGTACCAAGAACCACCAGTCGTTCCAAGGAGCATTCATGATTAAAAATCTTATAAGCATAGCCTATGATAGTCTTTGTTTTATGTTTAGCTGCTTTAGGATTGAAACGTTGGTGCAGTGATCGGTTAATTTATTCTCAGCATGCGCTCTCTGAAGTAAAGTACTCTCTTTGTACCAATATAAGACATGTTCTTATGGTCAGGTGATCTTTAAATCGATCACATTTAAATCGACCTTTATTAAATTCAGTCAATGTGAAAGACCACTATGCAAAAGGGTCTTTCTAAGATTGATTGACTAAGCACTACACTTTCAATATATTGGAGGCTATTTTGAAGAGATTTTCATGGAAATTTACCGAAATCATTTATTTAGACCTTAAACGTGGGGCTTTTCTTTATTTGCATTTTAAAAGTTTCACCAAAATTTATAGTCTAAGGTTTACTACGATTCAAAGACCTCTATCGTGAAATAAAAAACTAATCTATTTTAGAGTTATTATGTTTTGTAATTCGTATTGTGACATATCTTTGTAACAAGCTTAACTCAATTACATATCTCTCATATTTTTGTGCGTTCACTCCTCGTGTCGAGCAACTAGGTTAGCTTGTGTTACGTTTTTCTTTACATCGTCGTCGTCGTCGCTTCAACCGATGGACGTCCACTGCTGGACATAGGTCTCACGTATTGACGCCCACTAGACCCAAACTTATGCCTAACTCCAGCGGTTACCAGCAACCTTCCTTATCGTCGGTCCACCTTGTGGGGGGTCTGCTTACACTCTCCGGTGCCTGCTTACACTCTTCGGCCCCAACTTCCATGTTCGTCAGGCTATGTACCCCATTCATTGCCACTACAGGTTTGCGATTCGTAGGGCTATATCGGTGACTTTGATTCTGCTACGGATCTCCTCATTTCTTATTTGATCGCATGGAGAAACTCCGAGTCTAGCCCTCTCCATCGCACGCTAACTGAGTCTGAGCTTTCGTATGAGACCCATAGTCAGCGACCACGTTACGGAGCTGAAATCATCACTGACAACACGCACTGTTCGAAGAGCTTTGTCTTTAGGTACTGAGGGATATTGGACGATAAGATCTTCAGTAGTTTCCTGAACGCTACCCAACCGAGTTGGATGGTGGTTGACTTCTTGAAATTGGACCTACCTAGCTGGATTATGTATCCCAGGAATGTGTACTCGTCTACAATTTCGAGGGCTGATTTCTTAACAGTGACTGGATGAAGCTGAACATGGATTTTAAACATACTGATTAAAAATAGCAATTTTAGTGGTATATTCTGCTTGTAACGCTTCCATATTTCCTTTCCCAAATTCCCATCGCTTATTAAAAAATATTCAATAACAGATAATATAAAAATAAGTTGAGTCAATTCCTACTTTATCCAACACGATCTTCTTAAACGAACCATCAAGAAGTACACTTTAAATTATTGCATAAACGTGATCTTTCAATAGATGTAAAGTTATTGGCAAAATAATGAATTAATTGAAAAAATCAACTGTCATTATGAATAACAAAAGATTGAACTTAGACAAATAAAAAAATATTTTATTAAAAAGAAAATGTTTGTGCAACATATATATGTGAGAGAATGAAGTAATAGTAGGAATTCATAAATGTTGTTTTCATGTAATTAAAGTCCAGTTTTACATTATAGAATATAATAAAGTCCATTAAATTTATTGACGTATTAGAAACATCGTTAATATTAGACAATAGTACATGCAAAAACATTGGAATCTGAATTATGAGAAGCTCAATTTGTTCACGTTAATATTAGAGAATGTTGAATACTCAAATATTTCAAAATAACTTAAACTTTGCATATTTGCGTACTGTAATTTCCTTAATTTTTAACATTACTCAAGTTCAAAATTAGATTATATTTCTAACAATAGCCTATTGACTTATTAGGAGCTTGACTACTCCACGCTAACATTGGACAATAGTTCATTCTAATATTTTTCACAGTATTCAAAATAACTTCAAATGCCAGTAAATCTATCGACGTCCAGGTTTTATGTAACTTTACTAATACTTCCATTAATAATAAGCATTTCTTTGACGTACACAAATGTTGTGGACTGTTTCAAAGTGTTTAATGAAAAAAAAGCGAATGAAATATAAGTTTAACTGAATTTAGACTTTAATCCTTTGTAATAGTTGCTATTGGGTAAAATCTAACAGAAAATTGAAGCTTGTGAAGAGTATTTTTCTTTGGTAATTAGTACGCTAACTCGGTTGACACGAGCCTTTCTGTAAATTGCTTTATGACATCCGTCTTCAGATTTTTGAATAACATTGTAGGTTTTTCAGTCGTGTGTACCTCATTCTCAACGCGTACAATGACAACAATGCAATGAACAAGTTGACTATAGCGTTTTGTAATCTTTTGCCTAGTCGTGTAAATTTTTAGAGCAAGTAAAATTGGTTTTACAATTTGAATCTATATATGCATAAATAGAAAACAAAACGTTTCAGTACTATTTTCTCCTTGTTTGTCGACCGTGTATTCATATTTATTTTTGTTCATAGTTAAGTATTATGAACATTTTTTTTTATGGAAATCGTATTTTTTTCAAGACTACATCTTATTAATACGAGAAAATAAAGGACTATATCGCTTCTGTACTGTGTATTGTTTGATCCTCATACTCATTTACGTTAGTTCGTTTGATTCAAACCATGGTCACAACATACCAGTAATTTATTATTAAGACCTCCTAGGTGCCATTCTAATTTCTTTTCCAAATCTTTCCCAGCGGAGACTACTCGACATTGTAATGCACTTCCTCTCCAAATTCGACACGCAACCACATTAGTTAAATTTAAAAATCTAGTAAAATCCCATTACCTTACTCTGTCCTCTAAATGAAAACGATGGTTTCATTAGTATATAACAATATGTTTATCTATATATATATAAAAGAGATATCCATTGACTCATCACGATGTCTCTGGAACCATAAGAGACTTGACATTTGGTAGGAATATACCTTTTGCCGAGCAGAGATCAGCTAAGAACGGACTTTATGAAATTCCACCCGCTAAGGGGGGTTGTAAAAAACCCATTAAAAAAAACTTCACATTTACAAACTGTCTTTTACGGTATGTAAAACTTGGTAAAAAATTTTTTTTTGACGTAATGGAATCTATCAAAAGTAAATTTTACAAAATTCCGGTTTCAAAGGGCAGTGCGAGCATGTTTCTTATTTGTAAAACTCCTAAATTATTGAAAATGCTACCAAAAAACCATTCCACGCAGATGAAGTCGCGGGTACAGCTAATTAGTTGTATTTTATAATATATATGTAGTTTAGGTATCTTTTTTCGCTTCTCCAGAACGACTCCGGAACTATAGCAAACCTTGCAATATAATATATTGGGCATATCGGTAAGTTTGACGGGAAGGATCTTGTATAGGAGAACACACAGACTTTATTTTACTATACAAAGGAGAAAAACGTAGATAAAGAAAAACTGGGGGAGGTCTATACCCAAAGAGAATCCCTATGGAATAAAAAAATATATATAAGATAAATAGAAGTATAGCTATATAAATATAGACAAATAAGTATAGATTAAGAACGCAGGCACGCACAAACATTCACACATATATATACAGATACACACTCACTCTGCATGCATACGCGCACACACAGGACATGCAAATACTCACACCCTTATACCAATAAACACTTACCTACACACACGCGTTAACACTTGTTAAGTTGTTTATCTTATTATTCTGGAAAGCCATGAGGAAATAAAAAAAGCCTTATTATTATGTATCGTTTATAAATATAGAATATATATGTAGTAGATGATAGTATATGCAAATTAACAACAGGAAATGCTAAATATTATGAATGAAGCTTTGAAAAGGAAAGGAATGAAAGTGAATGTAAACAAAATGAAAGTTATGCTTTTTGAAAGAGATGAATCTATGATGAATGACAATGTTTTGACAGTTGGGGAAGAGATGGAAGAGGTGAAAGAATTTGCATACTTGGGATCTAAATTTACAAAAGATGGAACTTGCGAAAGTGATATTAAAAGGAGAGTGAATGCAAGGAATGTGGTAAATGGTGCTCTGCACGCCTTTATGAATATCCAGATGTCGTCTCAAAGGGCCAGACTGGCTGTGCATGCAGGAGTGTTGGTGCCAACACTAATTTACGGTAGTGAAAGTTGGGTATGGCAGAAGAATGAGAAGTGAAATAATTGCGGTATAGATAAGAGCGTTGAGAAGTATAAGTTGAATGAAATTGTTTAACAAAGTAAGAAATAGTGTAATAAGAGGATGTTGTGGTATAAAAGAAGATGGTTTGGGCACGCAGTGACAATGAATGAAAGGAGACTGACAAAAAGGATTTAAGAGTGAAGAGTGAATGCGAAAGTTGGAAGGGGAAGACCAAGGCAAACATTCCTGGACCAATCCGGGATATTTTAATTAAGGGCCATGTCAAGAGTACTCTAAACCGACGAACTTGAATGAAAGGTGTAATGAGAATGAAAGAAGCGAAGGAGATATGCAAGGATCGTGGCAAGTAGAAGGACGTGGTCTCTGCCTATCCCTATGGGAAAGAGGCGTGATGGTATGTGTGTATGATAGTAAAACATGTCTTTTAACGTACATCGCCTACCTTTTCGTTCACTGCCTTTCTTTGCTCTTCAATCTTTCGAGCTTCTTACTCTTTGTTTACATACAAGTTGTGTGCAATAGATGTGAGTAGTCACAATGTCTGACAGGAATAAATTCCGTCACTATGCAATCGGCTTTTTAATGATTTTTTTATTTTCTGGGCTTATTCCTACCTTGGACATAGGAAAGGTTACGTCTGACATAGGATAGGTTGCACATAGATTCTGGTCCAAAAATGGAGCGAAAAGGTCCCCAGTAGCGGTCCCCATAGCCACTGTGGCGGCGATCCGTCCTCACCCGGAACAATGGCTTTCCAGAGGGTCCGGGACGCTTTCCTACAGACTGGTGCAGGTTCTAACCGGACATAGCTGCTTCGGAAAGTTCCTGCATCAAATTGGCCGGGAGGAGTCACCCCCTTATTATCAGTGTGGTGAGGCTATCGATTTAGCGCATCACACTGTGGCAGACTGTGTGGCCTGGGGATCTCAGAGTCACCTCCTGGTGGTGTTAATCGGCGGCGACCTCTCATTGAGGAGCATTGTAGACGCGATGCTCTCCAGTGAAAAATGGTGGGCGGAAGTAGCCTTATTTTGCGAGACGGTAGTTTCGGTGAAGGAAGCCCACGAGAGAGATGGAGATTGCAGTGGAAGCTCCTCCTCACCGTCGCAGGAGGCGGAATACAAGGAACCGGAACACCAGGGCAGAATGCGAAAGCTGAACACCTGGTGCTTCACTAATGGATGAAGAGGGTTTCGCTGCGTTATAGTGGGTATTGCAACCTACCATCGTCCCACACTCCTGACTGGTCATCGGTCAAGGTAAGTGCGTAACATGCATTTCCCAGCGACAAAAAAAAAGCGGTTGGACATAGAGTATATTTCATGCATTTTTTTACCTTTTTTTAATTTGACGTCCTTTATTTAAAGTCCTTTCAACGAGTAATTGTAGATTAAATTTAATTGTAAATATCTTTTTGTGTTTATATTTATATTTATTTAGGAAGTGAAATTGAAATTATGGACCCTATCCCGAATTAAAGGAGTTTTACTTATTTTTTTAAGGCCCACATTTAAGTGTATACAGATGGAGTTGTGTTGTTCATCTAGTAATATATATGTATATACTTTAATTCAAAAGATTACTTATTTTCAAACTTATTTTTGCGTACAAGTTGACGCTTGACTGTGAATTGTAAGTGATGATAAAATTTCAGATAGGCTCAAATGATCATTTGCTAATTATTTTATTTATATAAAACATACAAAGTGTTGTTTTTACGAGTAATGCTATTCTAAAAAATCTGAACTAGCGTATTCTAAAACCACAGCTACAAAGTTAGTTGCATTAAAAGGTTTTTAAAATCAACAACATTGAATTATTACAATACTGTGTTTTATGATTTAAATGATGCATATGCGCTTTTGAAAGGAAATCACTAATAAATTGCCATGCCCCGCGTACAACAAAATAACACCCATTGTCCATTGTCCCAAAAAGAAATAAGACAACTAAAACATTATCTGATTAAGAGGCAGCGTCATTAGAGCGATATTCGTCAAACAATAATGACTATCATTTGCTTGTCACGTTTCATCTCGAACGACAAGGCTTTAGGTCTGCAGATCCTGCTGTTACATCGTATCAAGTCCTTCACACTGTAAAACATTTTAGAACCGTATCGTATTAAAATATATGTCACTTACTACATTATTCTTTGGGTCTGCTGTAATCTTGATTTTGATAAGAAAGCGACTCGCAGGGAGAGTCATAAAGTGTGCTCCTTTGTCCGTCTGTCAATCATTGATCGATGTAACTGACATGCCCCGGCATAAAGGAGTTTGTATATCATATTCTTACAGTACGGCTAAATATAGATAGCTAAAGTGAGTTTAATAACATGACGAAAGGACTGTAAAATAAAACGAGCTATGTAAAAAAAACTGTGTCAATTGTATCATAGCTACATTTGAAGGCCCCTCTGGCGCCGTGGTGCGAGTACTCGCTTTGCTAGCAGAGGTAGCAGAGGCCTAATTTTGTCTAAGTCTGGACTGGTGGGAGGCTTCCGCCATGGCTAGATACCACCGTAATAGAAAAGACATTCTGCCACGCACAAAGAATTATATTCCGGTACGATGCTTTATAGAAGGAATTTCCTCTTACCAGATTAGGACACTTCCATCTTAGATTCTATCATCATTTACGAGTCGAGTTTGGAAAATTTCAAAACTGAAAAGCTCATTGTTCATTTTTTAAATCCATAAATTAAAATTGAGTCAAGCAAGAGATTGTGCTCCGGTACAATGCTGTGTGGAAACCATAAGAGGTATTTTACCTCTAAACAGATGAGCGCGCTTATACCTTAGACTGTATCATCACTCATTAGGTGTGATCACAGTTAAGTATCAGCCTGTCATCAATAAGAAAAAGCTACAATACCACAAGTCTAAGTTTCAAAATCTCTCCGGTATCAAAACTAATGTTATAATGAGGAAACATTTGTGTTTTTGTATGTATGTATGTTTATTACGTTTTCACACAAAAATTACTAGACCAATTTCAAACTTTTTTGCACTATTAGAAAGCTGTATTTCCACTGAGCGACATAGGCTAAAAAAATAGAGATACCTAAGAAAAATGCATTAATGTAACCCAAGGTGTAAAATAAGAAGTCTGATACCGCGTGTGCTGCAAATAACTGAAGTTCTGCAAATAACTGAAAATCTGCTACAATATTATAGAACGTATTAATATTTATAAAAAATGACGTGATACCAACTATGTTTGTAGTTATGTCATTATAACTACTTTTTGCATTTTAAAAGTTAATAAAAGTATCGACAATAATCAAACCATATTCATACCTATGTACTAATCTTGGGGTGTAGTCACAATGGAGGCGATCCGACCTCACCTAGACAATTGGCTCACCAGGGGGCAAAGATCTCTTTCCTACCGTCTGGTGCAGCTGCTTGCTAGTAATGGTTGCTTCTGCAAGTACTTACACCAGGTCGTTGGCCGTGAGGAAACGCCCGCCTGTAATGAGTGTGGTGCTCCTGTAGATACGGCGCACCATACCCTGGCAAACCCATACACCATACATCTTTCATTGGAGAGCGTAATTGGGGTAATGCTCGCCAGTGAAGTTGCCTTCTTTTGCAAGTCCGTGATCTCACTGAAGGACGCAAATGAGAGGCTAAGGGAGCAAGAGGCTGGAGCTCTCCCTCGCTATCGGAAGCGGCTTGGTGGCAGAAGTCGCACTCATGCACTTCACGCTTCACTCAATTGAATGGTAGATCCTCATAGTCGGTACCATCCGGGTCACTAGAGTGGAATGTTAGGGAAGCCCTAGTCATCTCACTCGTGGATGGGGAGGGCTCCGCTGGGTTTTAGTGGGTATTCTGTTATCAGTGAGTCCAGCACTCCCGATGGAAATAGTCTTTCATCGGAATGCATAAAGGCATTTCCCAGCGCAATAAAAAAAATATAACTGATTTTTTGCATTTTAAAAGTTAATAAAAGTATCGACAAAAATAAACATATTAATACCTATGAATAATTCTTATCCTATTATAGTTTATTAAAGATCGATTTGTAAAATACTTTTGAAATTATTAAAATCGGCAATTCCATACAAAAGATATAACGAATTTAAAAATGTCAATCTAAAGAAAATAATGTATCCCGAATCGAACTCTCTAAAAATCTAATATTGTGTTCAAGGAAGTTCCGAGACAATAAAGTATTAAAAATAAATCTCGTATCTAATATTATAAAAGAAAGTTTTGCGTTCTGAATTTTTGTTATTTTTAACAATTCATAATAAACAAGCTAAAAATTACGGGACCGAATTAGAAAATTCTTTCAATACCTGTAGAGTATTTTTAAATTGACTACGTATACGATGTTACCGATTTAAAAATGTATAAGTTCGATATATATTCGTTATAAAGTTAAATCTGTATATTGGTTAGATTATAAATGTGTGTATCTAATAATCTGAAAGGAAGTAATTAAAAACTAATTGAAATAAACTTTTATGTTAACGAAAATAAAGCTACAGTCTGACTTAATAGACTTTCTAGTACCACGTGATCGATATCAACGTGGGTGAAACCACGGGGCATTGCTAGTATATGTATAAATGCAGATAGAAAGACGCAATACTCTTTATTGTACACCACAATCACGAAACAAGTAAGAGTGAAAAAAATTAGTCACAAACAAAAGAAATATGTAAAATACTAACGGAATGAATACAAACATACAACTTTAACAATAAGTGATAGCTTATTTAACTAATATCGTATAGGCCAAATTCTGCACAACTGACCCTGGATCGTGCCTACACCCTCGCCCTCTTTTGTTGTCATCACCAGGCAGTCTAGTTTAAATAAAAACTTATTATCTATCACCTACTATTCAGTTGAACTAAATATATTCACGAATGCAATTGATAAGTTATATAAAAATTAAAATCAATTCTTACATTGAGAACTAAAGAAAGCTTTAAAAAATTTACATGAGCTTTTAATAGATGGTATTATACAATTTTTCACAAAAAAAAAAAATATTTGGAATAGAGTCATTCACTGCAATAAAAAAACAGTGTGTTTGTATTTATGTACACGCGTTCGAAGTTTTTTTATTTATTTTTATTTTTTTATTTATTACTTTCGGTGTCCCTGAACGCACCAAAAGAAGTATAACTTCAAAAATGCATTTAAATATGACTGGTCCAAGTATTTTCTTAAAGATTGAAAATTTTAATTACGTAATTGTATAATAGCTGTGCCCGCGACTTCGTCCGCGTGGTATAAGGTTTTTGGGTACCATTTTTAATAATTCAGGCTAATTATTTTACGATTATGGCAGGTACGTTAAAATACTTTAATGTGCTATTTGCAGTGTTTCACTACAAAGAGCTTATTGTGATTTCAGATACTCTTGACTATCTGTGTACCAAATTTCATTTAAACTGGCTCAGTAGTTTTGTCGAGAAATCGCGACAGACAGACAGATAAAGTTACTTTCATATATAATATATTAGTAAGGTTTGCTGTTATACATCCCTTTGTATGTTATATTTATATATATCAAATCAACACCCTAAAGAATAACTATCGAGCTTCAAGCCCTAAAACTGACCATAATTTCATGTCTTAGATCTCTTTTCTCGCATTAAAAGTTAGTCTCTTCCTTTCACATGTTCTAGACTAGCTGTGTACCAAATTTCATTTCAATTAGTTTAGTAGTTTTGGCGTGAGAGCCCGACAAGTAGACAGAAAGACAGACAAACTGAATTACTTTCGCATTTATAATATTAGTAAGAATAAGATAATAATTAGAAATAACATAAAATTTGACTTTGAATGTCAATTTTTATGATTTAGACGATCTAAATGTTATACGTAAAAAATACGAAAAGAAAAACTTTGCTATTGCATCTAGAAGTACGATTGAAGGACCATAACAAAATAAACGACGTTTTATCACAATAACTATTGCAAAAGCTAACTATATTTATTTAATTTTAGTAACAGATAACAATAATACACAGTTTTCACTCACATGTTTCAAAGATTGAGTGAGTATAATTAGTTTCCTGTGTTTAGGATATCACAAAACTTTATATCAATAAAAGGATTTCTTCTCGTTTTTGCAGATAATTAACTGATGAATCATAAAATAAAGTTTAGAACAACAATGTTTTTTTTTGTAGACTCGTGTAATGATTGACATACAGAAGAATATCTTAAAGATGTCCATCGTTACGTCTTAAGATATTATTTATTTTCATTGTAATTATTGTCCGCGTAGATTTTATAGACGTTGTTGTGAAAGCACCGTCCCTAGACACCATGAAAGGGATTCAATCTCATACCTTAGCCTAACAAACGTCATAAAATACACCCATAACACGCTTAGACGCCAATAAGTTACTCCATTGTGATTCAGTTATTAAACGGGACTTCAATCAAGTTTTACGAGCGATCTGTAATAAAAATATTTAACTATTTGTTTGCACATAATATTAACGAGTTTGCACCATTATCATAGGATAGAAGGCAACACCACTCTCATCTTTACAGTACCGGAATAATATCAAGAGGGTCAGCGTGTTAATTACAAGCATTCGGCCGATTGTTTTGTATATAAAAATATAAGCTGACTATATAGGAGAAACTTTACAATGAAAATGATATTAATATAGTGTTTTTGTTTACCATCTCTTGAAAGCTCACGTAAAAGTTTTGTGAGGATGGAATGAGTCCAAGTAGTTCGTGGAATGATATGGGGTGTTTTTTCTTTTTTTTTTGCGCTGGGAAATGCTTTTACGCTCTTACCCTGAACAGAAACCCAGCGGAACCCTCTTCATCCGTAAGTGAGACACCAGAGGTTCAGCTTGCGCATTCTTCCCTGGTGCCTTAGATGAGTCCGACTGAGGATTCAAGGAAAATTCAAGGCAGTTAACATAATGACAGTTCACTGCGTATAT
This sequence comes from Elymnias hypermnestra, assembly GCA_015832385.1. NCBI lineage: Eukaryota > Metazoa > Arthropoda > Insecta > Lepidoptera > Nymphalidae > Elymnias > Elymnias hypermnestra. The sequence continues at coordinate 1,377,676 of JACTOM010000028.1, forward strand.
ATATTAGAAAATTTGTTGTACGTACACAAAAACATTGACTCTTTTAATAAAAAGAGTGAATGTATATCATATAACTTACGAAACAAAAACAAACTTGTTGTAAATTCTAGTAGGCTGCATAAAATTAACAACTCATTTAAGGGTAACTGTATACGTTTCTATAATAAACTCCCACAAGACGTTTTAGAAATGTCAATTAATAAATTCAAAGTCTTTGTTAAAAGAAAGTTGATAGAAAAATCGTATTATAAGTTGCAAGAGTACTTAGACGATAGAAACGCGTGGGAGTGAACGAACTGCTCTAATTTGAATTGAAATATATTAAACTAACATGATATTGTAATGATGATGATAAAAAAAAAAACAGAATACCCGACTGAGTTTGTTGTGGGCTCTTCTCGGATCGGGGCGCGAAGGAACCCTCGTAACTTTAGATTTTAAGTCGTTCTGGAGTATCATCATCAGACGTACATTAGAATTAGAGTGTGGAAAGGAAAAGAAAAAACAAAAAATTGACGATTCAAAAGTGCTGTAATATGCCTACTTGAATAAAGATATTTTGATTTGATTTGATTTGATTTGATTCATGGAGGTGGCAGCAGGTGGGCAAACAAGCGCCGCCGCCTAGTATCCCGCCTCCTTCAGAGGTGAGAGGGAGCATCTACTGCATTCTCTCTATCTCGCTCGTGGGCCTCCTTTAGCGAGATTACAGTCTCGCAAGAGGGCCACTTTCGCCCAACATCTCTCACTTGACAGCGTCGCGCCTACAATGCTCTCAAGCGAAAGTTCTCCGCCGATCAACGCTACCAAGCGGTGCCGCTGAGGTCCCCATTCTGCGCATTCTACCACAGTGTGATGTGCTGAGTCGATAGCTGCACCACACTCGTGGCAAGCAGGCGACTCCTCTCGGCCAATTTGGTGCAATTTTGTTGATGGTAGTTAGATTAAAACAATGCACATGTTTAACTATTATAAAATTTATTATTGGATTTTTAATAACAAGAAAACATCGTGAGGATACCTGCCTAATTGTAACCTGCCAAATTCGCAAATAGACAGTTGGTCTAAGCTTTACATCTACTCTGTTACAAGTAGGAATTACCTAGCTGTGGGACGATTATTATTCGCTATTTTTATAAATCCTACTTTATAAATAACTATATGATCATTATTGATGTATGTTCAAAGAAATATGTAACTAATAAAAAACTTAAAATATTAGCTATATACCTCTTTTAGAAGTGAAACTTCTTTAGGTGCATGAGAATCACGAAGATGTGCAGCGTTTTTTATGTTAAGTCGTTTGAAGATTAGGTAGTTTTAACGTTTACAAACAACATGTTTAATTTTCCACTAGTCATTTAATCATTTAATATACTATTTTTCATAAAATATAAAATAAAAATATTTCATGATTGCTCTTTTCTAAATTTTAAATTAAATAACAAAATTTTATTTATAATTTGTAATATTGACAAAAAACACGTGGCATTTTTATACACAATTCGTCATATGAGATCTCAATAAGTTATGTGTATTAATTTTCGACACTTTTAACATTTTAATGACAATTAAATTCATTAAATTCGTTTATTATCTCCCTTTTTTCTCCCTCTTAGTCTCGGAAATCTAAAGTTTTTGATTTGCCAAAGAAGTTTCACTTTTGACATATGTACTTTGTGCGCACGCCCTTTTATTTCTTTTATATATGCCTAATACATCTGTACGTGTTTTTGTGACTGGACTTCTCATAAATGGCTGGACTGATTTCGACGAAATTTGTGTGTTCAGGTGAATTTAAGTATGGTTTAAATTGACAATATAATCCGATAAATGGCGGGAATTTCCACGGGTTTGTAAACAATGCGAGTGACACCACCGAGCTAGCTAGTGTAAAAAATATGAAGTAATTTGAACTCGGTTGGGCAGCGTTCGGGAAACTACGCCAGATATTTTCGTCCAATATTTCTCAGTGCCTGAAGACCCAAAGTCTTCGAACAGTGCGAGTTGCCAGTGATGACCTACGGTTCTGAGACATGGTCGCTGACTATGGGCCTCATGCGGAAGCTCAGAGTCACTCAGCGTGCGATGGAAACGGTTATGCTCGGAGTTTCTTTACGTGATCAAATCAGAAATGAAGAGATCCGTAGTAGAACCAGAGTTACCGGCATAGACCTACGAATCGCAAACCTGAAGTGGCAATGGGTGGAGCACATAGTCCGAAGGACCGATGGACGTTGGGGGTCGAAGGTGATGGAGTGGTGACCCCGCACCGACCGATGATATAAAGAGGATCGCCGGTAGCCGCTGGAGTCAGGCGGCGCAAGATCGGGCCTTGTGGGTATCATTTCGTGAGACCTATGTCCAGCAGTGGACGTCCATCAGTTGAAGCGACGACGACGACGAATTTTAATATTGTGTAAGTAAGAGTTAGTAAAATATATGTCCAATTCAAAGTCAAAATATTTATATTCAAGTAGGCCTATTACAGCAATTCCGAATCAAATATAGTATTTTAACGAACGACTTACAGTCTAAAGTTACGATGGTTCCTGATCTGAGAAAACAACAAACTCAGTCGGGTGTAGGTTTTTTTTGTCATCATCATTGCAATATATATATTTTAAATTTATTCTATATCTATATAGAGCAATTCATTCACTCCCACGTCCTTTCGTCTTCTAAGTATTCCTTCAAATTATATGAAAATTTAAATATGAGGAAACACAATGAAGGTTGGTCGTGTTCATATCATGTTGCTTTATCGTCGATTTAAAACCATTTAGGTATTCAAATGTTCACAAAACACATCAAGCTCCCGTCAAAAATACACATATACACGTCATAACGATTTAATATCGAAGTGTTTCACTTACCCTACAAATCGATACAATTTTCTATTGTGAAGGGCACACAGGGGCATGGGAATTTTAATCAGCGGCCCTTAGAGAAACACGAGTAGAAACAGTGATCCAACGACAATAGCCACCTGAACCCTTCCCTTAAAAAAATTATTAACTGGTTTCACATAATACGTATTTAAAATACATGTGTCCGTGCGTACGTGAATACATTATTGATATTATATGATAGTTTATTTTAGCCGAAAAGGCATTGTGAAGTCTTAGAAAACATTTCTTCGTTTTGTCGCGTCCGCGTTCGAAGGGTTACCTCCGTTTTTGGACAAATGCCCTGTGACAGACGGGTGTTGGACAAGAAATCGAACAAAACGATGTTCTAGGGATTTTGGTCTGAGTCGTTAGTTCGGGTCATCGGCCCCGATGCGATTTGGGACAACTTTTGATGGGCATATGTCAGTTCTTATTATTACCCCATTGATTGACAAGCCCTTTCAACGCACTGTTTGATTTTACTTCAATATTTTGAAGTAAGATATTCTGTTGACTTGATACACACGCTACTTATACAATTTTCATCATCAGCCCACATTCGTTTGAACTCTTTTTGAAGAGCCTCTACGAATAGCGAAGGTTGGTAATCAGCTCAGCACACTTTGTCCTATCTCATGCAAGGCGAAATAGTTAAATGGGACTCGTAATTACAGTACACTCTCTAATATTGCGAGGCTATGATTTTTATTTACGACCAACGCTTCTTTTACCAGGGATTTTACTAGATAAGATATTTGCATTTGGTAATGGTATACGAATTAAAACAGACAAAATATCATGTTAAACCAGAGCCGACTTAGTACGAGTAGTAAAGCATAATATACCCACTTGTTTTGTATGAATGTAATATAATGTAGATATATGTTATCGCGGTTGTTTTGTAAGGTCTATATAAAGGGAATAGTATACTTATAATAACAATATTGATATTAATATAATAATATACATTCATGAAAACACAGTGAGTGTATAATATATCGCGTGTTTTGTTAAAATATTTTGTTTAATGAATCAGGTATTTTTGAATAGCTTTTTTTTTATGTCCAGAACAATTTACAAAAACCTTTTTAAAACTACATTATTATTTGTTTAAATGTTATCTATTTTCTTTTAAATGTACCAAAAGTAAGTCATACTTATTGCATATTTTTAATAAAACAAAACACAGATATATTAGCGTAACAAAGTGATTCAAAAACTTCCTTATAAATTTACCTGATTGAAATTCAACATTCCTTCAAACCAACACATCCTTTAGATTTGCGATTTGTTAGTCTTTTTAAATGTATATTCCATTTTTTGTTGATACTTCCAATAATCATCGTTATATTCAAAATCTCTCTATCTATTAGCTAAAGCTTTATGAACGTATAGTAGTTTTTAAGTTTATCGCGAACAGACGGCGGCTGAGGACATTGTTTTACAAGATGTGATATTCAATTATTAATTCATTATTTACATTTAAATAATAGACTTTCATATTTGTGTGTGTGTGTGTAAAAATAATGACAGTTCGCGACGTATATATATTAGAAAACTTGTTGTACGTCCATGAAAATATCGTTTCTTTTCGGGAAAAAAGTGAATGCACCTCATATAAGTTAAGAAATAAAAATAAATGTGCTGTAAATTATAGTACGTTAAATTTGTCGAGACATTCAAGGTTAACTGTATACGTTGCTACAACATGCTCCCAGAAGAAGTTAAAAAGATGTCTCTAAGTAAATTTAAAGCTTTCAATAAAAAAAAGCTAATTGACAAATCGTCCTATAACTTATAGGAATACTTGGAAGAAAAAAAGGGTGGGAGTGAATGAATTACTCTATATATATCTTGATATAGAATAAATATAAAAATATATATATTGTAATGCTGATGATAAAATTTGTTGTGGACTCTTCTCAGATCAGGAACTTAGATTGTAAATCATTCTTTAATGTTATCATCAATCATACATTTGAATATTATTTGAAAAAAAAAAATACGATACCAGACGCGATTCAAAAGTTTTTTTTTGTCGCTGGGAAATGCAATTTACGCACTAACCCTGACCAATGACCAGTCAGGAGTGTGGGACTCGGTAACGGAAGGTCTCGCAATACCCTCTAAACCTCAGCGGAACCCTCTTCATCCATTAGTGAGGCACCAGTTGATCAGCTTTCGCATTCTGCCCTGGTGTCCCGGATGAGTCCGACGGAGGATTTACGGAGGCGGGAGGAGATGCACAAACATGCGCCGCCTTATATTCCGCCTCCTTCGGCGGTGAGGGGGTGCATCCACTGCATTCTCCATCTCTCTCTCGTGGGCTTCCTTCGCAAAAGAAAGCCACTGCCGCCCACCATCTCTCGCTGGAGAGCATCGCGCCTACAAGGCTTCCCAACGAGAGGTCACCGCCGATCAACGCCACCAGGAGGTGACGCTGAGGTCCCCAGGCCGCACAATCTGCCACAGTGTGATGCGCTGAATCTATAGCTGCGCCACACTGATGACAGTGCTGTAATAGGCTTACTTGAATAAAGATATTTTGACTTTGACATTTACTTTGTGAAAAATTGTACAGCGTTATTCACCGTTAACTTAAAAGTTTAAGAAGTTTGTTATTACTCGTAGTTGTTTTTATTAAAAGCGTAATAAATATTGCCGATGCTGGTATTTACGATATTCTGTAAAAACGAGGTTAATCGGTGAATACCGACCTTTACAGAATCAAATTCTGATATTTATTCGTCGTTCAAAAAAACAAAAGCTCCCGATATTACACCAAACGAGATTCACATCTGTTTGTTTATTTCATTAGCACCGGTTGGATATTGTTCTCTACACAGTACTGCTTGTTTGGGACGTGATAATTGGGGAGATAAAGACTAGAATTGGATTAGTTGAGCTTTACTTTTGTATGCGATGTGAAAACTTTTTTAGACGCGCTTTATTCACCTGATAGCGTAACGCAAAATGCACAATTTTAATACAATCATGAAGGGTTTCAATTTATTTGCCAGGTTGAGCATACCTACATTAAATAAGATACCCGAATCACTGTTGGGTTTGCCTCCACATAATTTTAAGAGATATGTTAAAAACTTCCTATTACAAAAAGCATAATATTGAAGATTATTTAAATGACAAAGATGTTTGGATTTGATCCCAGTGACACATGAACACATTGTAACATACAAAAACTATGATTAAAGGAGTAACCGTTGAGTTTTTTGCCGGTTTCTTCTCAGCGGAATCAACTTTGTAAGCCGGTGGTAGATTTCTTACCAACGGACAGACTATTGACGATTCAAAACAGGTTTTTGAGCCTACTTGAATAAAACATCTTTTGATTTGATATGTTAAAAACGTCCTTAAAAACATAAGGCATATTATAATATTAAAGATTATTTAAACGACAAAGATGTTTGGTCTTTTCCAGTTGCATACGAAAGCTTAACACATTGTAACATACCAAAACTATATTTAAAGGAGTAACCGTTGAGTTTTTTGTCGGTTTCTTCTCAGCGATATCAAGTTTCCGAAACGAGGTACTTTTTGTCCCTACTTGAATAAAGAATACTTTGATTTTGATAGCTGCCATAGAGCAGATTTTAGACTCCACGACACTGTTAAGAATTTTGCCTCAAGAGTGTCTGCTTAGAGATTTGATTCTCAACTTAAAACCCATTTCCTTTAACCCGTTTTAACAAAACTAAAAGGAATTGCTGTTAAAATCAATCTGTTTTGCTACAAGACAGAAATATGTTGTCCAAAAATATTTATAGTAATTATAGTTGGTAAATACCGGAGTCAGTATACATTTCTGTACTTTTCTTTTGGATTTGCATGTTACCACGTGCTTGCTTTCCGGCATCGATAGTTGTTCTATAACTATATATAAGACCAACTCTATATATATATGTTTTTTATTATTTGTTGCAGTGTCTGTGTTGGTGTGGATTAAAGAAAGGTTTAGATTGGTAATGAAATCCGATAAATGTTTGACAGAATTGTTACCCTTTAAATGTTTAAGAAAAAAGTACGCGATAGCGTATGTCTATCTTTTAAGGTTGGCTCACTATTGCCTTTTCTAACCTAACCCAACAAAAACGAATCGGCTAATCTAGAATAAATGTAAAGCCAATCGAAAAACTCCGATCGAGTCAATATAATGAATTTTGGAGCCGGTTCTGTTCAAAAGTGTTAATTTGGCCAAATAATCATCATAGCTCCACTTAGCTGGTGACGCTTCTAAGAAGGGCTGTGGGCAGTTTAAGAAAATAAAGAAGGAGTTTCATATTATGTCCGTGTAAGAACACATATGGCATAGAAACGACATTCGATCTTAATTTTTTTTTTTTTTATTTATAATTTTTGATATAAAAAACTTAAAAAAAAAATTAAAGTGAAACTTTTTTTTTTAATTCGAAGTGAGTAGTTGCTGTTAGCCCTACTGGCTTTGACAGCCGAACCGAGATGGGTGGCGAGCGCAGAAGCTCTGCCGAGGGGTGGGCCCGTAGGAGGGCCCTGCTGCGTCGGGGGAAAACGTTGCTCTAAGGGCGCCTCCTGCGAGGCTCGGACCTAGGCTTAGAGCAACGTTTGCTGCTGCTGAAAAGGACAATCGAACAGGTGCTTAATCTTGACGCCCATGGGTCCGCGACTGGGAGTCGCGGCCGGGGTGCGTCAGATAGCGGGGACCTCGTTTTCGCCGGCGAAGACGCTGTGTGTGTGTGAAAGTGTACTGGGCGTTGTCAATGGTAGTCTGGTCGTCTGGATCGTCAAGGACGTGTTTGGGCCGCCTTTTCCTAGGCGGGATGTTAAGCCTTTTCCCATAAGAGGCGGCATTTCTAATGAGATGCAACTTTATTACGTCGCTTAAAGTTTTTTGTACATCTATCATCATGTTACGTTACAACCCGCTGTGGAGGGGGGGGGAGGGTAAAGTGGAAGGATCTCGTCAGAGCAGCCAAAGTCAATATAGACACGCCCATCGCTGACATCATGTGTTTTACTTATATCGTGTAAAGCACACAATGTTTTTTGAGAATTGAGTAGTCCTTATTAGCTTTCCAGATACTTAATTATTCCCATTTATTTACGAGAACAATGTGAGAGTAACAAGTTTATTGATAGAGCTTTAGTAAAATATCGATTTCATAATATTGTAAGATAATGTAAGCAGCCCATTTACGTCTCACTGCTGGGCACAGGTTTCCTCATATAGAGCAGTGAGGGTTTTAGAGCATAGACCCATCTATGTTCTAATAGTGCTTGTAGTGCATCGCATTTGATGTTAATACAGTTTCTTCTTTAAAAAAATTATACAACGTCATCTATTGAAAGGTCACGTAATTGTAGGTTATATGTACTGGCTTCAAAAAGTTCGTGCTTGATAACTATTGACTTTAATTTAAAGTGAAAAATCTTATGACACGGTAAGGCAAAGTTTGCATTACCCGTTACGTGAGGTGTTTATATTTGTATGTGTCTGTTGGGTCTATTTTACTTATACCCGATTTCCCCAACGTTTCCTAAATTATCACACAGTTAGGGAACTCCTTAGCTATATAAAGAGTAGAGTCTCAACTAGTACTTAGGGGACACGTAATACTTAGAGGAGGTTGGTGAAATCGGGCATCAATCACACATTATTTGAAAAATATTATGACACATCACTTATAACTGTTACAAAAACACTTGTTATAAATTTATATTATAGAACATAATATAATTTAAGCCAAAGTTTAAACGCACAGTTTTTAATATTACTCTTTCATGGTTCGATAATAGAAAAAATAGAATAACCGTAACAAGAATCATTTTAATAAAACTCCATACAATTTCTTCGTCCTCGAGCAATGTTCCTGGCATAGTCCATTACTTAAACAAACCGAGATTTGTGTGTAGTGCCACCACTTTACACCCACGTGTGTCTGTTTGTATCCACCCCCTCCCCTTGAGAAGTATAACTGATACTAATCACGGAGTTAGTATTATACACATTATGTCATTAAAGTACAGTATATATTTATTTATCATTTTATATTTAAATAAAAGAATCTAACGTTCAGAGTATTTTTTACTTTTTGTTGTTGTCAGGTTAGCAATTAACAGTAATCTCACTTACTGGAGAGTGATTATAGTAGGGCTCCAACCTCCAACGGAGGAGACGAAGAAGACGAGGATTTGCCCGTCTCCTTCCTTCATCTTGAACTGATAGTTGTGTGAAGGCAAATGAATCTGGGGTGCCAGATTTGAGTGGGTATTCTGGTCGTTTTTGGTAAGTTCCACACTCCCAATCAATGACTGTCCGGTTAGGGTGCGTAAATGCATTTCCCAGTGTAAAAATGGTTCAAACAAAAAAGTGATCATTTAAGGCATCATACAAGAGTAAGGTAAGTAGTAGCCCATCGGCGGCATGGACACAGACCTCTCAGTTTATAGCAGACAGGATTTTTAGAGCATAGATCCACCTTACTGCTCCATTGCGGGTTGGCAGGCATAATATATATGTGTACTCGTATGCGCTAGCACAAGTGCACTTCCTCTGCTCCCATAGCCCGATGTGACGGCAATCCAACACGACCGGAGAGGGATCAGGCGCAGAACCGACAGCTTAACGTGCTCTTCGAGACATAGAGGTGGAGCACACCACTAACTTCTCAACTTCGGGCTAATACTGAGGATATCTTAACAGAAAACTTAATATCGATTTTTTTTGTACAAGAGTACACAAGTCATAATAACTAAGAGATTGTTGCTCTTTAAATATATATAATGATTTATTGTGTTAGTTACATTGCTAATGTGTTCTAACCCTTTTAACTATATAACACTTTTGTGGTGTGAGTAATTCAGCTAGGTGTACCGCAGCCATGGGACACTCAACAAGGAATTCACGACATTTCCTATCAGTTTCTACGAATTTGACACTCCATGTCACAAGGCTATGTTTGCAAACATAGGCTATGTTTAAAAACAAACTTGTAATCCCATATTTTAGAATGAAGAAGGTTCAGAAATCATTTGTCGGGTTGAGCATAAGCATTTTTAATAAGATACCGCAATACGTTTTCGATTTGTCTCCACATCATTTTAAGAAACCACCGTAACGTTAGTATTATGACACTAACGCTACGGTGTTCCTCAAGGAAGTGTACTCAGTCTTACGTTGTTTTTGATATATATTAATAGCCTCTGTCAACTTACAAACCCAATTACAAAGATATTTTCTTATGCTGATGACACCTTGTTACTCTCACATGGATACAACTGAGACCGAGCTCGCCTCAATTCTGAACATGCCATGAATGTATTGAATGAAAAAATACTAAAATTGAAATAGAGTATTAAATTGAAGATCTGAAAAATATTTTTTTAAGGAATTTTGTATTTCAATTTCGTAACTTTGAGGAAGGCTTTATGAAAATTTACAGCGTCAATCAATTTATTACAGTGTAATATGTTCGTTTTTTCTTTTAAAAACAATTACGCAACAAGAAAAACTTAACTTTCGTACCTTTAGAAGAAATTCAAACACATTTTTATGAAATTCTTTGTATTTCATTAACAAATTTATTTGCCCTATTAACTTTATAAATGTAGTTTTAATACCTAATTAAATAAATACGTGATATTATATATACTCTGTGTTACCATGAATGTAAAACGCGCAATCCAAAAAAATATTAATATTTTTATTACAACTACTTATGTATACAAAAGAATAAACCATACGAGTTCCGATAACATTCCCATGAAGTGTTTGTTCCCAAGCTAAAAAACTTAATTTGCTCAAAAGTTCAAACAACGTTTATTGGCACTAAACAGCTGTTAAGAAAGCCTCTGTCGTAAACTTCACTGTTTATGGGGGCGAGACAATGGTAGATAAATAATGAAGCTGATCGAGACCAGGCACCAATATAGGCGTTGGCAAATACCTGACACTAGCTCTTTTGCAGAGAGTTAATAATAACTCGTCCTATACGTCGCAATACAAATCAAAACTTATAAATAATATAAATAAAGTCACGGTTGCCAGCTTGCAATCTAAATGAATATTATATGAGGAAACATTTGTGTTTTTGTATGTTACTTACATACTTACCGATATGTATGTTTGTAACGGTTTCACACAAAAACTACTGCACCAAATTCAAGTTCTTTTTCACCATTAGAAAGCTACATTTCCACTGTGCGATATAGACTATATTACTTTCTCAAAAAAAATAGAGATCCTGAGAAAAATGTTTAATGTAACCCAAGGTGTGAAACAAAAAATCTGTTATCGCGTGCGCTACGAAAAATATTGAAAAAAGAACACAAAAATGTTCTACAATATTATAGAACGCATTAATATCTACAAAAAAGGCCCAATGCCATAATGTCCAACTACTTTAGTTATGCCATTAACTACTTTTTTGAATTTTAAAGGTTATTAATAGTGCCGACAATAATCAAAGCATACTCGTATTATCAAACCCCTGTATAAATATTTATCCTATTAAATGATATTTTAATTGAAATCGTTTCACATACCTGTAAAATACTTTTTAAGGTATTAAAATCGGGCATGCCATTTAAAAGAGATAACGATTTTAAATTTCTCAATCTAAAGAAAATAATGTATCCCGAGTCAAACTCCCAGAGTGTCAAACGTGTATAAGGAAGTTCTGAGACTATAAAGAATTACATATCTCTTTTCAAATATTATAGACGAAAGTTTTGCATTTTTGTTTTTATTTTTAAATATATGACGGCGCCGTCATATATATAAAATCAAACTAAAAATGACTGGACCGATTAAAAAAATTCTCTCACCTGTAGTGTATTTTTAAATTGATTACGTACCTTGTTACGGATTTTAAAATATATTAGTCCGAAATATATTTGTTGTCAAGTAAAACTTGTAAATCGATTAAAAACTAAGCGAAATAAAACTTTTATGTTAACAAAAATAAATCTATTGTCCGACTTAATAGACTTTCCACTGCCCCGAAATCGGTATCTACGCGGGTGAAACAACGAGGAATTGCATGTGTTACAAATTTTCGTTGAGGTCAAGCCATTTTTGTCTTATAAGGGGTTACTTAGATAGAAAGATAAAAAAATACAATCAAACAGAGAATACGGACAAAACATACAGGTTGATATGATAGTATGAGTAAAACGTAGATCATGTGTCGGCGATCTTTTCTTAGTATAGGGCTACAAACGTTATGAGCATATTGGTCCGGGCCACAAATATTATGGGCATATTGGTGCGAGCCACAAAAGTAATGAGCATATTGGTGCGGGCCTTGAATATTATGAGCATATTGGTGCGGATCACGAATATTATGAGCATATTGCTGCGGGCCACGATTATTATGAGCATATTGGTGCGGGCCATGAATATTATGAGCATATTGGTGCGGGCCACAAATACTATGGGCATATTGGTACAAGCCACAAAAGTAATGAGCATATTGGTGCGGGCCACAAAAGTAATGAGCATATTGGCGCGGGACACGAATATTACGTGCATATTGGTGCGGGCCACAAATACTCGTATTATGGGCATATTGGTGCGAGCCACAAAAGTAATCAGCATATTGGCGCGGGACACAAATATTACGTGCATATTGGTGCGAGCCACAAAAGTAATAAGCACATTAGCGCGGGACTCAAATACTACGTGCATATTGGTGCAGGCCACAAATATTATGAGCATATTGATGCGGGTCACGAATGTTATGAGCATATTGATGCGGGCCACGAATATTATGTGCATATTGGCGCGGGCCACGAATATTATGAGCATATTGGTACGGGCCACGAATATTATGAGCATATTGGTGCGGGCCACGAATATTATGAGCATATAGATGCGGGTCACGATTATTATGAGCATATTGATGCGGACCACAATTGTTATGAGAGTATAGGTGCGAGCCACAATCCAATAAATACAATTTTTTTAAACAATATTATATCTTGCATTTTAACCATATTTACCTTTGTCTCATCCAGATCTTTATGCACTTTATGCATCCACGAACTATAATGTGGTAATTATTAAGTACGTAATATGTAGCAATGATTGTGTATTAGTACATAGTAATAACTTATCTAGTAGGGAGGGATATAATATGCCAGATACAAACATCTATAAGAAGGGTCTAAATTCGTATGATGATTGGATTAACATATTACTGCTAATAAAAACTTTGTTTAGACAAGTATATGATTCAAATCTAGGTATAATTCATAAAATGCTGGATTCGCAGCAGGGAAGGTGCTTACTTTTTATTCAGTGATAGAATGACGGATTTACGTTCCGATACCGTGATGCCCCGCGGCCATAGCACTTATATGCGACAAATGGGAAGTGGACACGCAAATATTTGAATATATTCGCGCTTTATTACGATTAATAAGAATATCTATTTCCGCAAACTTACGATTGTAAGTCTATTTAATATATATATACGTAGAGCGTTGTGATATAAAAGAAGATGTAGTAATTAAAATTAAGAAAGACTCGGTTCGATGGTTTGGGCTCTGATAAAAAGGATTTATGAGTCAAGAGTGAATGGAAAAGTTGGAAGGAGAAGACCAAGGCGATCGATCCTGGACCAAATTCAGGACATTTTAAATAAGGACCAGGTCAAGAATACTGTAAGTCGACGAACTGGTATGAAAGATTTAATGAGAATGAAAGAAGTGAAGGAGATATTTAAGGATTGCGGCAAGTGGAAGGATGTGGTCTCCGTCCACCCCTATGGGAATTAGGCCTGATGCTATATATGTATGTAAATTAGGTGTCAAGGACAGATTATTAATGGATGACTCGTACAGTTATGAGACAGTTACATATTATAGTTTTCACTATCTACCACCGTACTTTAATTTATCTTCCAAAGCTAAAGCTTCATACCACTTTCACAGTTAAATTTAACTTAATAATTGTAAATGTCTTCATGAAGATTAGTCTAAAAACTGTTGATAACAAGGTTAACATAGAAACCTAATAACGGTTCCCAAAACTCTAAAGAGAGATACGACAGAATGGACATTAATATTTTGAATTCATTTTTCTTTAAACAAACAAAACATTTGTAACATTAATAGATTTTTTATCTAATTTACAGCATAAACTCTAAAATACGCTTGTTCACGAACAATGGCCGAACAAAAATGCAATTCCGTGCCTTGTCAAAATAAATCCAACGAAAAATACTAAGTTTGCGCCTTTATGGGCCTACGCTTTATGGTTAAGAAGGGTAATTTTGAAATAACTAACTTGGACTCTATTAGTAGAGCCGTAAAGGCGTAAAACTTTAAGTAATTTTGAGCGTATTACATTAAGTTTTAAATTATGAGTAATATTTCATACCAATAGAACTGCCCAAAGGATGTCGTGACGCGTTTTATCCTTATACAATAAAGTTAAAACTAGATTAGGAGACATTTTTGTGTACACACCTATAAATGGTAAACAGCATTCTGTTAACGCGGCCTAGGAAGAGGCGGCCCAAACACGTCCTTGACGACCCAGACGACCAGATTACTATTGACAAGGCCCCGTACACTAACACACACACACACAGCGTCTTCGCCGACGAAGACGAGGTCCCCACTATCTGAGGCACCCCGGCCGCGGCCCCCAGTCGCGGACCCATGGGCTTCAAGACTAAGCACATGTCCGATTTCCTTTTCAGCAGCAGCATACGTTGCTCTAAGCCTAGGTCCGAGCCTCGCAGGAGGCGCCCTTAGAGCAACGTTTCCCCTACGACGCAGCAGAGCAGAGCAGAGCTTCTGCGCTCGCCACCCCTCTCGGTTACTTTGTCAAAGCCAGTAGGGCTAACTGCAACTACACACTTCGAAAAAAAAATCTGTTAACGTCAGCCAGGTATAGTCATCTGCCCTCATCAGGCGAGAGGGTTTTTAGACCATAGATTTACCACGCTGCTCCACATATGCAGTTTTTCTCACGATCCTATCATTCACCGATAAGCACGAGTAAATGATTACGAATAGAAATTATTCAAAAGACTTGTATTAAAAAATACATGATTCAACTGAAATTTCTTACACAAGATGATTTTATTCCACGTGATGTTCTTTACATACGAGTATAAAATTTAGCAAGAACTACAAAGTGAGCATTATCATATATCACGATGTTTGCATTAAAAATATGGTGCACTAAATCATATAAACGCCATCAAAATGTATCTTTGTTTTCCACTACGACCAGATCTCATTGCCTTGCGGTCGAAACCCTTTCAAAATCATCTCTACAAACAAATTTACACCCACATCTATTCAAATTATGCAAATTAACTTTAAACTCTATGTTTTCTGCAATAGGGTTGCATGAGTTGTCTCTGTAGGTAAAGTTACATCGGTAGAAGTATATGGAGTCAGTCAAATAAAGTTATTCGTCATATTTGTCGGTTAGGCAAAACGAGTTCTGAGGGTTTATGAGACAATATTTCAATGTGCTTACGAGATCTCCGTTGTCCATTTGTTTCGACAGCACAAAGGGTAACTTTTTTCTCGCTGCGGCTCTAATTAGTTTGGCCACAATGCTAAATTTGTGGTTCAATTTTACCATATTAAATATTCTGAGAAACGTATTATTTTGTAAACGAGCTTATTTGAAAGCATAAATAATAAATTGCAACTTTAGATTAAGATTGGCTTTACGAAATTCTCTAGACGTTAAGCTTAACCTTGACAACATCGTTGCATCTAAATAACAATATTGAACAATAAGTACAAACATGCACTTGCATTTCAGCGGTGTATATCAGAACTTATAAACATCACCGTTTTGTATTGACCTCGTGGTAACGTGAGATTTAAATCAAAGAACGTGGAGCGGTCCGCACTAAAGAGGTCATGCAATAGTAGTAGGACACCCTTGTACAATTGTTTCATGGTATGAAATGATACAATAGAGCCGGTACTTTGTATTAGGGGCGTTTTCAATTTTGTGTAGTGTAGCTACGTTACAGAGGATTTCTAAATCTTTTCACTTACATATCGTTGGTTAGGACCACTAAGTACGCAATTTAAAATTGCCAAAACTCGTTGGGGCACAGCAGAATAAAAAAAAATTACTAAAATTTCTTATAGAATAATTGGAAGATTGAAGCAGTTGGTTTAATTTTCAAACGGCCCTCCTGTTAATAAGCTTTTTTGAAATGTATCGCTATTCTTCCAAAGCAGTGATAAATTTATTTGCAAAGTTAAAGTGATTTATACCCATATTTAAAAAAAAATAATTTACTATATTCGTTACACGACTAACTCGGGAAGTATAACCAAAAATAAACATTTTAAGCTCTTCTCAGAAGGACGTGCAAGAGGAAAAGTCGTCAATGAAGGTTTTATGGCCTTTATTAATATAAGAACAAATGTGATAAAATGACTATATTTGGATTGTTAAAAGTGCTCTTTAAAAGCCTGATTGAATGAAAATTATTAAATGGATTTTGATTGATTGAATATCGTCAACTATTCTAACTATGAATTATTTTGTAATTCTTTTTTCTTTTTCGAATAAGATCCTTTTTTTGCTATAGATATACTAGCTGACACATATTACTTTCTCTGCGTACAAGTAACTGTGGGATTTAAAGTATGGCGTCTTCTTGATTGACTTGATTAGCATCAAATATGCAATTAATATCATGGACATTAACCAAAACAGGAACTGAATACAAGGAAAACTACCAGTATCAATTCAAGACTATTTTCAATGTATAGCTTTAAAAAAATCTGAGTGTTCTCTGACAGAAAATTGGTCTGTGTAAAGTTAATACGTTCCCAACAATTGGTGCTGTCGGGGTGCGTTAGTGTTACCAAAGGTTTTAATTTTATATTCATGACGTCACACAATTGCTGATCCTTTTTGCACCATCTGCTTATAAAAAAATGTTACCTTGATCGAAAATGATGTAGGAGTTTGCAAATTCAAAACGTTTCCTTAAAATTTTTATAATATTTCATAGTTTGCACCTTTGACCGACTAGGTATGCCAAAAATACATTCATTTATCGAGCATGTCACATTTACAATTGAAATTGTAATTATGTTGACATTATGCACGATAAAATCATAGTATTGAAGAATAGTCTATTTCAATGCTTAGTATAAATTATTATATTATTTTTATGTGCTACACTTTTTTCCCTTATTCTTTTTAATTATACATTTTATTTTAAATGAAATAACACAAATATAGTCTTCTAATATACTATAGCTATCTGTATGTCTTAGTAATTAGCGGAAACTTGACTGATTTTTATGTAGGGGTAATGTAGTTTTTAAGGTATATAATAATTGTTTGTTTCCCCCATTAATAAATAGATTTTAATGACTTTTAATTCAAAATTTCCCGTGTAGTTTGCGATCCCGTATGAATATGGTGAAATCCGTTCTTAGTGGTCACTAATGTGAATGAGTGAGCTATGAAGTTCTAGTGACCTTAGAATGCTCTAAAACTATCTTCACATTATGGGTGTTTTAATGTATTCGGTTTGGAGCACATTGCTTGGATGATTCTAATTGTTGGTGGTCTTGAAGGCGCAGGTTTTTTAATTTGACCGAGCCCACACTGGTGGGAGGCTTCAGCTGTAGCAGCTAGTTAATACCCTAACAGCAAAGAAGTACCGCTAAGCAGAACATTTGTGTTCCGGTACGATGCTGTGTAGAAACCATAACAGAGAAATTGCATTGTACCAAGTAAGCGCATTTCCATCTCAGATTGTATCATCATTTACCATGCGGTAACCTGTCAGAATATCTGTAATGGAGTTAGGTAGAAACAATTTTTCTATTGTATATGTTGCTAGTCCCTATAAAGGAAGTCGGACATTCCAAAAACATAACTGTTTAGGAAGAGCAGTTTTAAGTTAGTTTTATTGATAAAAGCTTTGGGCAGGAGACCTGTGCCGAGCCGTGGGACTGTAAAAAGCTTCTTCTTACTTAATATACTAAAGCTAACAGATCGCAGGTCCCTATTGCGAATATCGGATATCCAAAAGCAAAACTAGCTTCATGGGAGCTGTTCGAAATTAGTTTTACAGATAGAGACTTTAAAATCTCACGTCCGAATTGTTATGGTCCATTCGGACCATAACAATTCGAGGTGATGTTAACGTGACGAGGTGGTTTAGATATCAGATTTTTTTTAAATAATGAAACTTCACGCCTTCCTAGTAGGGACCAGCGAGATGTTCTGCACGTGTACGTACAGTGTAGTTAATAAATAAATCACCAATCACAACTCGTATGTATGAACAACAATATATTCTACCGTAACATCTGACATATGAAAGCAATAGCCTGTAAGCCAATACTGATTACCATTCAAGAAGCGTATCAATAGAATCTAAATGACAAAAACAGTGAGCGTGTAACACGGCCTGCTCTGGTCCATTGTCATTACAAACTCTTTGGTCAGTCTTTGGAATCTACAGTCTTTGTCCTACCCACATTAGTAACGCCACACTTTACTGACTTTGAAAATTAATGAGCGACTTTGTCCGTGGACGTCTTACTTCTGTGTTATGTGTGTGTATTGTTTGGCAAACTAGCGTCTGTGATGTCTTCACTATCAATGCATGAATGATGTGTGTCTTTGTGCGATTGTCCTCGGTTAATGTTTATTTTGCAAATCATACCTTGAAGTAACCGAATTGGTTTTTGTGATATTATATATTTCGTCGGGTAAGACAAGAAGAGTCAAATGGAGCCGGATGCAAACTTTTGCCTTATGAAGCAAACTCGAGATGAAAAATGGTTCAAAAATTTATTAGGAGGACACCGAAAAAACGGAAAAGAGATTATAGGAAAGGCAAATAAAGATTTGGGAAGACGACTTGCTAAAGGATTGAAGAAGAAGGGTAACAGAACGGAGCCACTACAGAAAGCCTACGTCAATGACAGCCTAAACCAATAGAATAATAAGAGAAATATGATATATACTAATCTTTATTATTATATCAATCTTATACGTGTGTATGTTACTGAAGTCCTTCTAAACGACTGGACTGATTATGTTGAAATTTTTTGTGTGTCTTCGGGTGGATTCGAAAATGGGTTAGATTGACTATTCGATAAATATCCAATTTGGCCATATCTCCACGGGGTAAATCCATAGTCCATAAACTACGCTGCTGACATTAATAGGAACAGCCAGAATCTATTGAGTTATGTATACGTGTAGATAATTTGTACAGTCATAAATGCAAAAAAAAAATGTAGAAAGTGGCTTTACGCGTTGTTTTGAATTTTTATTTTATAACTTTTTTTTAATATCTGTAATAAATTATATTAAATTACTATATCAGGTAAATCCACAGAAACTGAAAATAGATTATTTCGCCTAATACTTAAATTAAATATAATTAGTAACAATAACAACAATAATGTAGTGAACAATAAAGTTTAAAAATAAAAGAAATAAACGCTGGGGCACCAATTTTCCCGCTCAAATATACTAAGTGAAGTAATTGAAATATATGATTAACAAAAATTATTTTATCATAATTTATTAAAATCAGGGATACATATGTTTATATATTAATAAAAAGGCTTGAAATAACAATTTAAAGAAAACATTAAAAGGTTCTCAAATCAGTGGATTTCAGTACAATTTTTAAAAAATTCATTTATTTATCTGTCTGTTTGAATTACTCTCATTCTGTAAGTTTGTTTCCGCTAATAACTGGAACTACTCGAATAATTTTGTTTCACCTTGTTTGATATAAGATATAGACTACCTTTTAAGCCAAAAATTTTACTGTAAAAGGTTTATTAAGGAATGAGATAATATCACATTGAAACATATCGAGGCGTAACCATCCTGTTACGTAGATATAAACAACAAGCATTTAAAATAAACAAGTGCTATTGGCATAATCTTAAGCGTTATGGCTTCACAGTATATAATACTGGTATATTGATAATTAAACAACTTTCTAAACAATGTTAGTTAATTCTTTTGTAATAATGAACCAATGTACAAGCTTCCGTCGGTGTGTAGGCGTAAGGCATTCAAACGTACAAACAATATAAGTAAGACTTCTGCTACGGTAGTTGCCCTAATAAGCTGCTGATGACGGAACAATATACCCATTCGTGGCCACACAACTACTAATAGACCAAGAGATGTATCATAATCGCATTGTTAAAAAAGTTTAAAATACACAAACGGTTTTTATAATATTTGAGTTTTAATTCATATACCTTCATAGCATCACGCCTCATTCACATAGGGGCAGGCAGTGATCACATCCTTCCACTTACCACGATCCTTGCATATCTCCTTCGCTTCTTTCATTCTCAATAAACCTTTCATAGAAGTTCGTCGGTTTAGGGTACTCTTGACCTGGCCCTTATCTAAAATTGCCTGGATTTGCTCCAGGAACGTTCGCCTTGGGCTTCCCCTTCTAAGTTTTTCATTCACTCTTGCCTCGTAAATCGTTTTTTGTCAGTCTCCTCGTGCCCAAACCATTTAAGCATACCTTTCTCAATTTTAGTCACTACATCTTCTTTTATACCACAACAAAAGTACTTTGGGGTAATTCAATTTGACGATACGATAATTTAAAAATGCAATAATTCCATGACGAGAAATTAAATGATTTTGTTAAACATTGCGAGAAAAGATAGATAACTATAACTGTTATGGTATAAATCAGGTGTGGAACAGCATGGTGAGTCTATCTCTCTAAACACTCTCTCTAATGAGTAAGCCTGTGCTCAGCATTGGTAGGTTAATAGGTTGCTCCTTAACTTTTCTTAACTTGAAGGTACATCTAACAAAGTTCTAGGCTTTCAACATCTCGTTGGTGTAGTGGTAGAGCAAATAATAGGATTGCATTTTCTAAGTTTTCTGTGCTTGAACTGCTAAGACTTCGGGCGTAGCTGGTTACCATTCTACCAACAAAGCCAAGGACAAAATTTACGTTCCGGTGCTGCTGTGTAGAAACCATAAGACGTAAATTGCCTTATATAAAATGTGTACAATTTAATTTTCTATATTAAACAATATGACTATTATATGCAATCCACAATTGTATTGGACAATTATACTATTATCTATGACTTTCGCAGCACCTCAGTGCTCAAATTAAAAGTGTCGTTGGTGAGAAGACTATTTTTGATAATTTACGTGCTTTTTCACCTATTGCTTTCGATTCTTTTTCTTCTTCGCAAGCAATGATGACCATTCAACTTTATGCTGGTGATTTTAATGTTGTACTTCTTCCGTCCATTCAATTAAGATTATTAGTGTCTGCCTACAAATCTCTCCACCTAAAATAAGTAAAAATGCCAAATAGAATTTTAATAATTTCAAAGTACGCGTTTTTAATGTACGCGTATTTATCTTTTTGTGTACATGGACTCTACGTTTATAGCATTTGTCACTCTTTTGTCAACGACTTAAAACAAAACGGTACTGTAGTCATTTTTTAAAACGAGTGCAATTACAGTCAAATGAGTACCAGTACACTGGTTTTCTGCGTATGCTTAATGAGTTTCACGAGAAAAAATATTTTTCCTAAATATGAGCAATTTGGGATCTTTGTCGGAATAATGTCGTGGATTATCTTTTTCAACAGTTTTGCTTAGAATAATGGTAGTTATATTACGTTAGGTTTGGACTATTAACCTAGATTTATTTGCTCTATTACACAATAAGTTATAAGAGTGTATTTTTACCTGAACCTATGTTCTAGTTTAGATCTCCGGGTCTGGTACATTATATTTATAAAACCACTAATATGTATTCAGGAAAGTCTTGTCAATTAAATTATGGGATTAGATTAGCAACATATTGTTATATATTAGTTAATTTTCCTTTGGTTGTACATAATAAATATTTATTTAATATATATGGATAATTTTGATAGCTATATACTTTTCTTCAGACTTCCGAAATTCCTGCTGCTAATCGATTTATATTAAGTAATTCCATATTTTTATTTACCAAGGTTCTTCTACTTCATCGTACGTTTAATATAATATGATTGCACTAATCATTAGCTGAAAATGTAACAACATATTGAAAGCTAGGCGTAATATTGACTAAACCACAAAAGCGAAAACTTCAAGCCGTGTTTAATAAAACGTAGTATTTTATGTTCTATTTTCATAATGGTTTTCTTAAACTCTTTACAATATATAAGTATGCTTTGGTTTACTCAGTCGAGGAACAGTCACCGAGTAGAGCTGTGATGCGTTCACTAAACGTGTTCACGAACTATTGTTACATGATCAAGCGTGACGACTCAGTCTCATTCAATACCCAAAATATAAAGTGCACAATGCGCTCAAAGAAGTTTTCACTTCAAAAATAATGAAATAATTGTACAACTTTCACCATACGTTACGAATCGCAGCTAAACCCCGAGGCACCCCATGACACCCCGCAGAGACTCACAAAGTTAACGAACCTCGAAGCATATTGTTTGTGTTGCCATGGTTTAAGTTACCATGAATAATAGGAGGATCTGGACCCTTCTATCACTCCACGGTTTAAACATTACGTCACTTTGCATTAATTTGATACTGGCGTATAAAGATTACTGTATTGTGTGACATTAGCCATTTGTTATCTCATATATAACTAGCAATGCCCCTTAGTTTCACCCGCGTAGATATCGATCTCGTGGCAGTGTACTAAGTCGGACTATAGCTTTATTTTTGTTAAAATAAAAGTTTTAATTACTTCCTATCAGATTATTAGATATACACTTACATTTACAATCAAATCAATATACAGATTTTACTTTACAACGAATATATATCTAACTAAAACATTTTTAAATTCGTTACATAATTTACGTAGAATGTTCCACATTAGCAAATTTTAAAATACTCTTTAGGTATTGAAAGAATTTTTTAAATAGCTCCAGTAATTTTTAGCTTAATAATTATAAATTGCTAAAAATAAAATTAAAATACAAAACTATCTTCTATAATATTAGAGAAGAGATTTATTTGAAATACTTAATTGTCTCAGAACTTCCCTATACACGACAATTGACACTCTAGAGTTCGACTTATATCTTTTTAATTTTAATTGTGATTTTGATAAGTTTAAAAGTATTTTTTCCTTGTTTCTAGAGTTATACGTTTGGTAGCAATGTAATATTCTTAATTTTTTTTAGATAATTTTTGTACGTATTGAGTATTCCAAAATGTCGATCAGTATTCCAAAAGAAGTTATGTTTTGTATAAGTAAGTATTAGCCCATTAGCCCCACAGCTGGGCACAGGCCTCCTCACTCCGAGGAGCGAGGGTTTTTAGAGCATAGACCCACCACGCTGCTCCACTGCGGATTGGCAGGCATAGTACACAAGTGCACTCTCTATTCCTTCACTCTCATCGGAGGTCAGGCGCAGGACCAACGGCTTAACGCGCTGGGCACGGGGGTGGATCACTCCGCCAACTTCTCAACTTCTGGAAAATATTGAGAAAATCTTAATAGAATACTCAATACCGATTTTAAATTGGCCCGACCCGGGACTACAACCCAGGACCTCATGTCTGTAGTCGAACGTGCTAATCACTAGACCAATGACGCAGTTTTGTATATGTGTATGTTTTGTATACACTTTATTATTACACTAATACTAAAATCTTTACATACGGTCAATCCATCCAACTTCGCATACACTATTCATTGGAGACGGCAGTTTCTAATCTAGTGAGCGCTTATCTCCGAAAACGGCGTGTTCTGATTCATATGTCCTGCGAAAGACATCATTTGAATGTGGGATATTGTGGTGCGGATTATGCAACAGTATGTTCAAAGCGTTACTAGTGTTATTGATGTAAAACATAACGCGTGCCACCGAGATATGCCGTGGCGAAGCGTCACCACGTCGCTTCTCCCCAATCTGCTTAGCGATTCGCCATCCTTCTCGCCACACCTACCTATATTGCATCTAGTGTTTTGTCAAAAAAATCCATGTTTCACATCTTCTACGCGTGTCCTGTGACAGGTAGGTTTTTTGAAGTGAAACTTCTTTAGGCGCATGAGAATAAAATCTTTACAGATGAAACGCGTAACTAACGCCACGAAGATATACAGCCTTTTTTATGCTAATTCGTTTGAAGGTACGGTAGTTTTAATATTTACAAATAACATGTGGCATTTTAATCTGCCACTCGTCATTTAATATACTATTTTTCATAAAATATAAATAAAAATATTTCACAAATACTCTTTTCTAAATTTTATATTCGAAAAATAAAATTTAATTAATAACTTTTAATTTTGACAAAAAAAACTTGGCATTTTTATTTACAATTCTTCATTTGCGATTTCAATAAATTATTTGTATTAATTTTTTTCCTCCCTCTAAGTCTCGGAAATCTAAAGTTTTAGATGTGTAGAAGTATAAACAAGACTTAATAATTAGTTTGCCAAAGAAGTTTTTACTTCTGACATGTGTACTTTGTACGCACGCACTTGAGAAAGGTTAACGTTTATAATTTGTCAAGGTCTTTGTGTAAATAAGTTAAAATATAAAATATTTGTTGATTTCTTAAAAAAAATTAGTTAGGTGTGAACTGTGATAGAACTCGCTGCGCTTCGAGATAACAAAACCATATATGTAATTCCCATTTTATCGACCTGCAAAAAATCCGCAATGGTATATGTGTCTTTTCAACATAACTAGTTATATTCATTTTTTTCCTAACGTAGTATTGAATGACAATATACATTATTAATATACATCAACTTAAATACATCAACTTATGGGTAGAAGATACATACATACATAGCATCACGCCTCAATCTCATAGGGGTAGGCAGAGACAACATCCTTCCACTTGCCACGATCCTTGCTAATCTCCCTCGCTTCTTTCACTCTCATTAAACCCTTCATACAAGTTCGTCGGTTTAGAGTACTCTTGACCTGGCCGTTATTTAAAATGTCCTGGATTTGGTCCAGGAACGTTCGCCTTGGTCTTCCCCTTCCAACTTTCGCATTCACTCTTGACTCATAAATCCTTTTTGTCAGTCTCCTTTCATTCATTCTCTCTACATGCCCAAACCATCTAAGCATACCTTTCTCAATTTTAGTCACTACGTCTTCTTTTATACCACAACGTTCTCTTATCACACTATTTCTTACTCTGTCACTCAGTTTTAATCCACTCATGCTTCTCAACGCTCTCATCTCTACCGCATTTATTTTACTTTTGTGATTCTTCTGCCATACCCAACTTTCACTACCATACATAAGTGTTGGCACCAACACTCCAGCATGCACTGCCAGTCTAGCCCTTTGAGACACCATCTGGCTATTCATAAAAGCATGCAGAGCACCATTTACCATATTCCCTGCATTCACTCTCCTTTCGATATCACTTTCACATGTTCCATCTTTTGTAAATTTAGGTCCCAAGTATATAAATTCTTTCACCTCTTCCACTTGTTCCCCGTCTATCAAAATATTAGCATCTCCTGTAGCTCATTAGCGGATGACGCAAGTATTACTTGACCATCAGCGTAGAGTAAACATTTGATGAGTAATTCATTCATTCTTAACCCATACATACTTTCTTTTAAATCTGGCAAATATTTATGCATGGATAGGTTGAACAGCCATGGTGACGCAACACATCATTATCAAACAGCTCTTTCGACAGGAAACCACTCCGTGTACGCTCCGTTTATTCTAACACAAGTACTAGAACCCTCATAGAGAGACTTCAATGCTTGAATCAGACAACCCCATACGTGGATAACGTTGACCACAGCTCATTCCTCAAAAGAAGATACAAATAAAAAGTAGGCTCCACGCTTCTTTGACCCACTTTTTAGTGGTAGTATTATAGTGAACAGACAGAGACAAGAGTCTTTTTTTAATAATATGGAAGCATATGAAACGGAAAGAATAAATAAAATATATAAAGTATGCAATATAAGGACATAGTTTGATTTCGCATAAGACCATCCAATAGATACCAGTCCACATTCAAACATCGAAACCTAATTTCCTGTCTCAGATACAAAGTCCATGTCTCTGTATGCCTAAAGACAAATACATTGGACCTAGTCCACTATTACTAGGTCCGTCACTCCCCTCAAAGCTACAGTGAAGTATGAAACCGTTGAAGCTAGCGGATAGATTTGTAGGGGTCTGTTTTAAATGGTTGTTAAGAACGTGTGTTGCCAGTTGTAGGCATTATTGAGTATTTCCAAAGGAGGGTTGAAAACTATGTGTTCCCTATACTCGTAAATTCATTCAACAAAAATATACAGAGAATTTGGTTCTTCATATACTAGCATGTGTTGGTGAAATGGATATAGGGCGAACGTTTTATGTTTGACTAATTTAATAGAGAAAAGACAAAATATTACTATAACGCCGACTCCGAATATAATAATAATTGTAACTACAGAAATAATTGACAGCCTCGTTGACGCAGTGGTGCGAGTATTCGCTTTGTTAGCAGAGGCCCCGGATTCGATCCCCGGTAGGGTAAATTTAGATAATTGTATTTTGTGATTTGTCTGAGTCTAGTCTGGTGGGAGGCTTCGGCCGTGGCTAGTCACCAACCTACCAGTAAAAACGTATCGCCAAACAAAGAGATTTGTGTTCCGGTACAATGCTGTGTTGAAAGCATAAGAGGTATAACGCCTCTTACCAGATTAGCGCGCTTCCATCTTAGACTGTATCACCACTTACCATCGGATGAGATCATTGTCAAGCGCTAAAACTGTCAGCAATAAAAAACATGCATTATAATATAGCCTTAATAATTGTTAAGTAATCCAATATTTTTAATTTCATTTTACTTAGGAGAATTCTAAAAAATACGCAATGAGTTTTTAATTTTTATAGCATATTCATTTGTTTCGAATAGTTCGTTTTGAAGGCGGTTCATTTTTTGTTAAAATGTTTATTGAAGTGAAACATCTTTGGGCGCTTTAGGCTAAGCTTTTTACAGATGAAGGGCGTGATAAGCGTCACGAGGATGAAAAATGTTTCATAAATTCTCTTAATTCTCAAAATTTTAAATTCAAAAATATAATTTCATGAATAATTTCTAATATTGACAAAAATCACGTGGCATTTTTATTTACAATTCCTCATTTGAGATTTCAATAAATTATATGTATTAATTTGCGACAATATTTTAATGACAATTAAACTCCTCATATATTTTCCTTTTTCCCTCCCTAGAGGGTCTCGGAAATCTAAAGTTTTAGATTTGCATAAATATAAACAAGACTTAAAAATAGTTTGCCAAAGAAGTGTCACTTCTGACATGTGTAATAAAGGTCGGCAATATCATATGTCTATCTTTTAAGTTTGACTTACAATAACCGTTTTATTGTATACTTTATTCTCGCTAGCGAAGTTATGCGGGTAGTATTAAATAAAATTTTATTTACCTAAATATTAACAATGTTTTTTTGACTTTCTGTTGAAAGAACTACCTTGTTTTTAAATGCAATGTTATTAACTATAGGTTAGAGTGCTTTTGTAATTATTGTTATTAATCATAGAAAATGCAAGTCACCTGAAGGAATTGCAAAAGAGACACTTCACACATGTGAAACATCGAACTTTTTAAATAAGTCATAGATTACTTGTACGGTAGTAAACATAACAATATGAAGAGAGGCGACGTGGCAATGCTTCGCCACAGGGTACGACAATCTTACGCGCTGATATAGATGTTACACACAAAAAAACAATTAAGCATATTATAATTATTTGATCACGATGTTTACTTAAACAGAAGTCACGTGTTTTAGCTAACCCCTAAGCCACCATGGCACATGCAAAAACAAAGTAATACTTAATTCAAGGAAAACCTTGGGAAAACTTTTCAGGTACTTTGAGTTGGGTGAATTGTATAAAATCCTGAAGCCTTATCGGTAGAGCTACAAAACTTCCACCGACTTTTTTCATTTTATTTTCTTGCGGATTTGTTCTCGTTCATTTCGCTCTGTAAACATTTTTGCTTGTGGTTGTTTTAGCGGCCTAAGTTTCCCTTTGTCTCAACCAGGCAACTGAAAGTTAGGGCTTCGTACAGTTTCAATTTTAAACTCAAGAAAAGTAATGTTAGTGTTTTTATGTTCTTATTTGTACAATCATTCGGTGCACTTATGCTCATAAAATTCAGAGAATTTCTATATAGAAATACTACAGGCATATTTTAAACTAGCTGAGCCCGCGACTTCGTCTGCGTGGAATGTCTTTTTGGTAGCATTTTCATTAATTTAGATATATTGTTTTACAAATAAGAAACATACCCGTACTGTTAAAAAAAT
This sequence comes from Elymnias hypermnestra, assembly GCA_015832385.1. Lineage (NCBI taxonomy): Eukaryota > Metazoa > Arthropoda > Insecta > Lepidoptera > Nymphalidae > Elymnias > Elymnias hypermnestra. The sequence continues at coordinate 1,405,873 of JACTOM010000028.1, forward strand.
TTATGACCAAACTATACATACCATGAAAGATAACCATAGTTTGTAAATGTGAAGTTTGAAGTTTTTTTCATGTAAAAAGTTTTTTTTTAATTAACACCCCTGCGGGGACTGCAGGTGGAATTGTGTAAAATCCGTTCTTAGCTGACCTCTACTCGTCAAAAGGAATATTCCTACCAAATTTCAAGTCTCTACGCCTTGTGGTCCTAGAGATATCGTGATTCTCGCCATCGAATCTGTATTCATCATTAAGTCGTTTATTGATTGATTGATGATTAAAAAAAAGCCCATGATTTAAAAAAAAGTAGCAGCCCATTAGCGTCCCACTGCTGGGCACAGGCCTTCTCAGTCATATGAGAGAGGGTTTTTAGAGCATAGACCCACCACGCTGCCCTACTGCAGTTTGGCATGCATAGTACACAAGTGTACTCTCATAGTCCGACGTGACGGCAATCCAACACGACCGGAGGGAGATCAAGCGCAGGACCGACGGCTTAACGTGCTCTCCGAGGCACGGGGGTGGATCACACCGCCAAATTTTTCCCACCTTCGGGCAAATATTCAAAAAATCTTAATAGAAAACTCAATATAGATTTTGAATTGGCCCGACCCGGGACTCGAACTCAGGACCTCATGTCTGTAGTCGAACACGCTAACCGCTAGACCAATGAGGCAGTTGATTGATGTTTAAAGAATATAAATTCGTTGTACCTGTTGTACTTCTAGAACTTCTAAGTTTTATTTGTGCTTGATTATACAGTTAGGTACTGATTTAATTTGTTTTATTATACTTATAAAACGAATATTTTTTGTTTCATCCATTCTCATGTATTCCCAAACAAAGTAACGTACATTTTTTTCTAATCTGCAATTTGAAATGCAAACCATTGTATTACTTTGACTTGTAACATCAAGTAAGAATTCAACATCAACATCAAAAATTGAATGGAGATAACATCAAAAGCACATTGTTTCCTTGTCAAGACGTGACACGATCTTTTCATCTGTACAAAAAAGAAAAGCAAAAGGGCCGACCTATGAACTTGGTTGTTTGCGAAATTTTTTGACAACAAAGGTTTTGTCAATCAAATATCTTGTGATTTATTTTTTATAACATCTATTCCACATCTTTAAAATCTGCGTAATACAATTTGAGACTTTATTACCATTTAAGTCTACTAACAGTAATTAAATTTTGCATCAAGTTAACTTTCTAGATTGCTTTTTCAATATTTAAGTAAATATTTTGTCATTCATACGCTCAAGATTAAATTCATTTTTTTATTTGTAATGGATGGCACTTGATGTTAATACAGAGTTTTCAAATATTAGTTCCTCAATTCAATTTATGTGGAATAAATTGTACAGCACCATCGGTTGTTCAAAATGTTCGGGATAAATGGCGTAAGAATTGACTTCAACATTTGTATTATATTATCTCTATATATATTATATTATCTCTATATATTATATCTTATCTTAAATAATCTGGAAATGTAGATGAGTTATGTATCATATGATATTATATGATAGTTGTATGATAAAATGTTTCTTTAATGTTTCTTTTCCTTTTTATCTGTATTTTATCAGACGCTTTGTTGTCAACTGGGGTAATCTTTTATTTTTATTCATAACAGGTCTACGCTTGGATGCAATCACACCTGATGTTAAGTGTTTATACAGCCTAGGATGGACCTCTCTTGCCTAGAAGATGCCTATTCGTTATGCATCAGAAAACAGCCGAATTGTAGGAATCAGGAAACACGGAAGCTGGTAAAGCATTCCACTCTTTAACGGTGCGGTTCAGAAGCGATTGGGTACAACGCTTGGTACTGAATTGTGGGATGTCCACTACTTGCCGATGCCAATCGTTGTGCCTTGATGATCTGGAGTAAAAAGGCGACGGAGGAACAAGATCGTACAGTGCCTGCGCACACTCTCCGAAATAACTTTTATAGAATACCGACAGGGTGGCAACGTTGCGTCGAAGCTGGAGGCTTGCCATTCTGTGATCGAGCTTTTTGTCGCCTATGAGTCTCCTGGCCCGACGGTCTACCGAATCCAGAGCATCAGGCTGGTACGTGGGAATCAAAGTTCGAAACGATTGTTTCAGATATCTAAGATATTTTTAATGTATCTAATACCAATAATTGAATGCATCGAGTTCCTTAACTAGGTTCAAGCTTTGACATTGCCTAAAAATATAAAATATGCTCAATCTCACAATTTATTAAAAAAAGATGGTGAAAGAGCACGATAATAATGGAATTACTTTATATGTTGTAACAGCTTTTGCAGATTTAATTATCTATATAATCTCAGGACTTTAATGGACTTATTTTACTGGACATGTATCTGTTTAAAAAAAGCCAAGGCTCTATTTGTCTTTTATATTCCAAGTATTAGCATATTTGCCATAACCGTTCTCTTCCCATTCCTTTTTACGAATACTGTATTTTCCGGTACTAACAGTTTAAGCGTTATCATAAGTACACATTAATTTGTTGCTTAATGATTAATAAATTCATGCTATATGTAATAGTAGCTCTCATAAGAGTTTGGACAGCAGATGCACCACAACGCCCAACGGTTTCCCTATTCCTGAGAAAACGTGCACACATAAATATAATCTTTTATTACGTATTTATTAAATCATTACGCGTCATAAATCTATCCCAATGGGAGTGACCCACAAATTTGGGTCACAAAGGCCCACTCAAACTAGCATTAGCCCGTGTACCCGCCGCCTTTTTAATACATAATAAACTGCACCACAAACGAGGCTTTGCATATAAATCTCCTAATTACAGCAATTCAGAGTGTGCTAATCTCGCCTAGGCTAGCTCATTTACATGGACTGTGATTTTTCTATGACAATTAAAAATGATTTAAGGGGAACCGGAATGTAAGGAGTTGAGATAGGTGTTGCTTCTATATTGTACAGTCGACTCGAGAATATCGTAAAAGTTAACCCTTCGTATAAATAAAATGCCTCATCAAAAAACTCATTTTAGGGTAACTGTATACGTTTCTATAATAAACTCCCACAAGACGTTTTGGAGATGTCAATTAATAAATTTAAAGTCTTTGTTAAAAGAATGTTGATAGAAAAATCGTATTATAAATTGCAAGATTACTTACACGATAGAAACGCGTGGGAGTGAACGAACTGCTCTAATTTGAAGTGAAATATATTAACCTAAATGCTCACAAAGTGGCGAAATAGACTTCGGGAGCCAACAGCTGGTTGGCTAATCATTGAAGCTATACGGCCTGTGTTTGGGCAATGGGTGGGCCGAACACACAGCATGATGACTTTCCACCTCACACAGGTCTTGTCACGGCTGTTTCGGCAAATACCTGTGTGAAGTAGTAGGCCGCGAGCCGACTGAAGAGTGTCACGAGTGTGGTTTCGCAGAACACACATTGGTGACGTGCCCACGTTGGGCGGAAAAGAGAGCCGCTCTCGTGGCTTCTATTGGATGTGTTGACCTCACGTTGCCTGCTGTAGTTAAAGCTATGGTAGGCAGTGAAGATTGCTGGAGAGCGGTAGTTTCCTTCTGCGGGGAGGTGATGGCACAGGAGCAGGACGTAGCCTCTCCCGCCAGGATCGGTCGCAGACGGGCGGCCCAAGACCGTCGTCTTCCCCCCTCGGGATAACCTCTGGGCAGCAGATACGGGGTCTGTTGCCCGACAGAGAAGTCCCTAAGTTTGTGGACAGTATGCCGGTGCTAAAGTAGCAACATGCCATCCTACTAAAGTAGATTAATAAAATAAAGAGGGCCGTCATATCAACGGGCATTGCCATCGGGTCGCTGCGGTCGATCATTGCCGTGCCCTTCCCGCGGCCCCGTCACAAGTCGCACTTCGATGTGACGGGAATCCGAGTGAAGGAATAGAGAGTGCACTTGTGTACTATGCCTTCCAATCCGCAGTGAAGCAGCGTGGTGGGCCCATGCTCTGAAAACCCTCCCTCATATGAGTGAGGAGGTCTGTGCCCAGCAGTGGGACGTTAATGAGCTGCTACTTACATCTTATAATTAAAATACCCCTTGTATTTTAATTTTACAGCAATTGATTCTTTATAAGGTCAGACATCTATCAGTGAAAGTATTGCTTAGTTTGGCAAAGTCATTTTCGAGATTGGGTCGAATAAACATAGACAAAAAAATTAAAATTGACTTTCATATGCATTTACTGAAAAGCTGTTTATTTGAAATTACAAACAGATACGCTAATTAAATTTATGATGTTGCGTACATAATGGTGCTAAAACGTTTAATAAATAAGATTTTTTAAAATCAGGATAGATTTTTTTTTACCGTCCTGTCATCTAAAGTGTCATTAGTACTAACGTCTATTTTCGTTTTCGAAAGCGAAAATACCTGTTTTTTATTCCAATTACATGGACTATGGTCACGATGACACCGAATTTCGACCCAATACCGATGGCCGTTAAATTTCATATCAATTACATGGGCTGTGATCACGACGAAATCGAATTATACTCTCATGGGTACAAAAGCAATGTTTTTTTTATAACTTAGATTCGTCTAGCTAAATTAAAACTGCCTACAAAGTACACATATCAAAAGTGGAACTTCTTTCGCAAACTAATCATTAAGACTTGTTCATACAAATCTAAAACTTTAGATTTCCGAGACTTAGAGGGAGAGAAAAATAGACATATGTTGTGAATTTAATTGTCATTAAAATATTAAATGTGTCGAAAATTAATACAAATAATTTATTGAAATTTCAAATGACGAATTGGAAATACAAATGCCACGTGTTTTCTGTCAACATTGCAAATTATTGATTGAATTTTGTTTTTGAATTTAAAATTTAGAAAAGATAATTTATGAGATATTCTAAACTACCTAACCTTCAAAGCTAATCACGCATTTCATTGGTAAAAGTTTTACCCTCATGTACCTAAATAATTTTCATTAAAAGATAAAGATTGGGTGTATCTCATTATCTCTTAAAAGAGATCGCCCACAGAGGCTTTTATGAAATATGGTAAAGGTACTTGATATGATTGTATTTGAATATTTCAACCTAACATGAAATAATCAGAAGTTTATTTAACCAAAAGAGTAAAATATCATCCTAACTGTACATTTGATCAACGTGTACCACAAAAAAACTCGTGACACGCCATAAAATGGATTAAAGCAATTGAAGGTTGCTTACCATTGTGCAAGTAGGACAATATGGCGTTGTCCCCGGACATTTCTCTATTCACACACGAATTTATTATATTAAATATAAATTAACATATTACAAGTTATTGCCGAGGTGAGAGAGCCGTTTGTTCTCATTGTTACTGTTCAAAGATTTATACGTAGTATATGTAAACAAAGGCGACGCATCTTACATTATGATGAAAATATTAAACCGTGAATTTGCATACGAATATAGTTTCTACATATATTTAAATAGATGCTACTATTGTATGTACAGTTTAATATTTTAAGTGTTATAGTTACAGGGTACTCGAGACACTTTAATGCAAAGAGGGAAGTTAACGAAGTATTGTCCCATATGAGTAATATTACGTAATTTTTTAAGTCCAAACTAGATGAACTGTTGATGAGACGTCATTCTTATTTAATCTAGTCTAACAATACAGTATTATTGTCAGTCGCGAAATTATTGTACAAGAATAATACCAGTTACTGCAATAGCAATTAAATTTGTGAATAAACATATTTTTTAACACGAAACTAGTCTAAGAAACGACTTATATTATAAAAAAAAGTGAAAGTTGATACATTAAAATATATGTTGCTATTTTCAGTACTATTTTTATTCATATACTCTTTATTGTATACCATATAAATACCGACAAAAGTATAAGAGTGGCACAAGTAATAAAAATGCAAATGTATAAAAGGCGGTCTTACTGTTAATCAGCGATTTCTTCCAGACAACCTTAAGGAGAAGGAAATTGTGCTAAAGTTGGTGGGTGGTGATAAAGAGGGTACATTTGTGTTTTTGTATGAATGTAGGTATATTTGTAACGTTTTCACGAAAGGCCTACTGGACTGATTTTAAAAAACTTTCACGATTATAAGGCTGAATTTTCACTGAGTGACATAGACTATATTACTTTATTTTAAAGTAGGGATGAAAATGCATTAATACACCCCAAGGTGTGAAAAAATTGGTCACATAAAATCTGTCCATCGCGTGCGCTGGGGAAACTATTGGTGATAGAACAAAAAATGTTGTACTATATTATCGAATGTATTAATATCAAAAAAAAGTGCGTGACACCATATGCACAACTACTGTAGTTATGCCACTAGAACTACTATTTTACATTTTAAAAGTTAATAAAAATGGCGACAATGATCAAACCATACTATTCATATCTCTGTATTAATCCATGTATAGTGATACTGTATTAAGGCTATATCAATACCTGTTAAATTTACTTTTTAAATTATTAAAATCGGACAGTCCATTTAAAATTTAAAAATGAAAATCTGAAGAAAATAGTAGCGACCCTTGTAACTGGACCTGCGACTGGTGATTTAGCTCATATTCAAAAGACACCAATGATCCACCGATATGGCTGCAATGTTTTGATTTTTATCAAGCTAGAAATAACTGGAGCGATTTATAAAATTATTTTAATCAAAAAATTTTCAATACCTCTAGATTATTTTTAAATTTGCTAATGTCGCACAAATGTTACGAATTTAAATATGTATTAGTTAGTTAAATATTCGTTGTAAAGTAAAATCTCTATATTGATTAGATTATTATTTAATAATCTGGTTAGAGATATTTTTTCCTTTTATGGTTTCTACACAGCATCGTACCGGAATACGAATCTTTTGCTTGGCGGTATGTCTATGCTGGTAGGGAGGTAACTAGCCACGGCTAACGCCTCCCACTAGTCCAGACTTTGGAAAATTACAAAATGCAATTTCCTGAATTTATCGTACAGGGGATCGAACCTGGGACTTCTGTTAGCAAAGCGAGTACTCACACCACTGCGCCAGCGATGCCGTCAAAAGGTCAGAGCATTCTGGTTCTCACAATAACACTGGAGAGGCTGTCATGAACCAAACAGTGTTTGTGAAATATTTAATTGTATAGTTTATACGTGTATGGGACACAATTGTAATACACTGAACCCTAAAATTTAAAAACAGTTAAGGAGATTAAATAAAATTACTCAATTGTGAAACATATTGTGTTACTAAAGTCTATGTAATAAATTCGTAATCCCCTCTGAAAGGGATAACCGACGCCCCCCATAAGTGGTTGTTTAATTTCATTGGCGAATTAATTGTCCGACTCTGCCCGCTGGTTTATTCAATGTACAAATAAATTGATTTTGTTTCCCCATAAGAACTCGCTGTTTAGATTCAAAGCAATTGACACAATGTGTTATTATTGTTTTCAATGCGGTCAGTTACTAAACTAGCATAGTCGTAACTGCAGTCAACCTGTTAACATAACATAACTTCATAAATACATATCAATGTTTAGTACATTATAAAGAACTTATAAACCTACCTAATATGTGAGTGCTCGTGTGTTGACGAAACTTTCCATGTGTTAACTTGGTGGGTCTAAATCTCTGGTGCGCAGGATTAGGGGCAGTTCCAGTAGCATCTTGAGAGCCTTGGCAGACAGTCTTTATGTATTTACTAACCAAAATATGATCCAATAGAGGTCAAAATAAATAATTTTGATTTATTTTATTATATAATCCAATTAACTAAAGGCTTATATGATCGTATCAGTTTAATATCATTTTAATAGTTTTTAATAACAATGGATATGTCAATATAGAATTGAAGTTTATATCAAAGAATACATTCTTTATACAATGCTAGAACAGGTTCCCTGTTCCCCTATTCAGTTGCAAGACATTTTGGTTATTTTGGCATTTAGGTATTTTGGTTAATCATGCAATAGTATTTTCTCTTTATACTCAGCGAAGTCAATAAAAAGTAATTGATATGGTCTATCAATATTCACATACAAGGTGAACCCGCGACTTCGTCTGCGCTGAATGTTTTTTTCATAGGTTTGAATAGGTAGAGTTTTCATTTAATTAGACAAAATGCTTTACAAATTAAAACCATACATATATATATATATATATATATATATATTTTATTTTAGCTTTATTTTGGAAACAAACAGTACATTTTATACACAAAAATAATAAAATATATGATAATACCTTACAATCAAAACAGTTTCCTATAATACAAGTTTCTTATAATTACATGACAAAGAGCAAAGTGAGTGCAGACAAAGCAAAACATACTATCTAATCTACTTCAAAAAGTTATAAATATTAATCTTTATGAAGTGGGCTATTATTGATATTGAATTTGAATTTTGTGCGTACTGTTTACAATACTTCAATGACTTATTTGCTGTGTATTACTGAAGAACTTATAGTCCTTTTTCAGGCTCTAGATTATCGCTGTACCAAATTTCAATCAATGACGTAAACTCCGTTCTTAGCTGACCTCTACTCTGCAAAAGGAATATTCCTACCAAATTTCAAGTCTCTACGCCTTATGGTTCCAGAGATATCGTGATGAGTCAATAGATACCTGGATATCTCTTTTATATATAAAGATGTAAATGTGGAAAAGTTGCTAATATAACTGAACGAATATGCGATTCATTGGATAGATACCGGTTAATAAATAAAATTGATACACAATAAAATATTCGGATATTGATAGCACTTGCACTAATCGACTGTTAAATAAATAAGAGCTGATAAATAAAAATCTTTGAAGGGTCATCGAGACGAGGCGATTGAGTTTTCACCCTCCGAATGGATTACGTACTCCCAACGGACTATCCTTTTATGTTATAGCTCAAGTTAAATATTACTTTCGAATGAAATGTAGTAAAATAATGAAGATGTTTAACATAGGTTGTAAGACTTATTTACCTCTTAAGGGTTTTTATTTAGAATCATATCGAAACGCATAAGTTTTGCTTGATATTTTTAAAATATATCACCAATATTCTATTAATAAACAGACTGACTTCAAGCCCATGGAAAAAATTTTTAAAATGCCAAATTCACATTCCTTATTATTAAATATCCTAATCAATAACATAACTTCACTCAAGCGAAGGCGGTCTATCAGTTAATTATGAAGTGTTACAGTTACCACCTTCAAAGTTTTGTTTGATGACTGGCAACATTCGAGTATTGTTCTGACATGTTATTCGCAGATAATTATCAGGTGCCATCATTTCGAATCTCTAATTTCACGCGAATTATGATACCATTTGGTCGAGCAGAACAATAAAGCACGAAAACTTTTGTATTTTATATTTTAACAACTTCTAACTAGAGAATATTAGTTTTGGAGTTGTTGCATCTGTGAAATGAAAAGAAAATTGCTTTTCTTATTTGAATATTTATATACCGGCAGGTTGCGGTCTGGGCTGGTCTGGGCTGGTCTGGGCTAGTAAAAGAAACGTGCTGCTAAGGATTGTTCTGGTACGACACTGGAACTATCACCACCATGGATTACCATCAGAAGGAATCACTAATGATATATTTATAATATACACATAATGTGTATGTGAATGAAGACGAAAATTAAAAGACTGCACTGTTTAGGGAATTTTTCGTGCCTGATTTTTGTGAAGTGAAACTTCTTTAGCTTTAGCGCATGAGGGTGAAAAGCGTGATTAGCGTCACGAAAATATGCAGCGTGTTTTATGGTAATTCATTTGAAGGTTAGGTAGTTTTAATATTTACAAATAACATGTGGCAGTTTTATTTGTCACTCTTCATATAATAAACTAATATACTATTTTTTTAAAATATAACATAAAAATATTTCATAAAAACTCCTTTCTAAATTTTAAAATAAAAAATTAAATTTCTAATATTGTTATTTTATGATTGATTATTTTAATGACATTTAAATTCATTCAATTCCTTATTATCTTCCTTTTATCCTCCCTCTAAATCTCAGACATCTAAAGTTATAGTTTTGTATAAATATTTTATGTGCAATTGTTTTTATGTTTAATAAAATCAACCTATTTATATTAATATGTATTGTTCGAGTTTATCGTTGGGAGGAGGTGTAAAATCAGGTCACAAGGGTAACGGACCTAAAAGCCTTTAGAACCACTGGTCTAAGCTAAATTGCATTTTTATATTTTACTGTGGAAACTACGTTATATTCTACAATTAGTCTTTATAGCATAGCAATATAAAATTTATTGAAATGTACTGATTAAAAAATGTAAATTTTGAACCAGTGATGTCCACTTCGGCGTGAAACGGCGTTCGTCGGCAATCAACGTCTCCGCGGGGCGTCCCACGTGGCTCTTGACTACTGGGGACGAGCGCATCGTCATGAAAGAATCCAATGGTTGTCAACAAATCTATATCACAGAAAGATGCACTTTCTAAATAAGCTCATAGGGTTCAATATGAATCAAATAGAAAGTATATATTCTATAAAATTAACGAAGTGTTCCGATTTTTCCGCTAATTACAATATCTACTTTCAAATCTGCACGAGTTTCAATTAAAGTATGACTACAACAGGTGTTTCATTAATCTACTTAATCATTTAACTACTAGATATAATAACTTATATGGTAAAATACGGCTGCATTACTTAATATATCCCCTACTTAATATATAACTACTTAATATATCAGCTTCCTGAAACAATGAGGGAAGTCGTAACTAGAAGAAAAATTCACCTGTATATGAATTAGGTATCTTGAATTATTTCGTAATTATACTAATAATTCTCCATATGTAATTTCTTGAAAATAATTGCCAAGTACAGGGTGCACGACGAAGCTCTTAAGAGTAGTGTTTGCACCCCTTAGAATGAATATTTATTGTATTTCTAATAATGAGATAATAAAAATAATAAAATAATAAATAATAATTTGTACATTTCATTAAAACTTGTACCATATGACCTTGAATTACTCTTATCGAAATAGTATAAATTAAAAAATATATTGTAACGATGATGAGAAAAAAGGAACACTTAACTGAGTTTGTTGTGAGCTCTTTCCAAAACTCCCTCGTTACTTTAGATTCTAAGTCAATGTCTTCAATATAATCTTCAGTATTTTTAATTCATCTTCAGTTCAGATTTTTAATGTGAAACTTCTTTCGGCGCATGAGAGAATTTTTACGGATGAAACACGTGATTAGCGTTACGAAGACATGCAGCGTTTTTAATTCGTTTGAAGGTTAGGTAGTCTTATTGTATACAAATAACATGTGGCAGTTTAATTTGCCACTCGTCATTTAATATACAATTTTTCATAAAATATAAATAAAAAATATTCTATAAGTTTTCTTTTCCAAATTTGAAATTTAAAAACAAAATTTAATTGATAAGTTCTAATATTGACAAAAACACGTGGCATTTTTATTTACAATTCGTCATTTGAGATTTCACTAAATTATTTGTATTAATTTTCGACACTTACAATATTTTAATGATAATTAAATTCCTAACATATCTTCCTGTTTCACTCCCTCTAAGTCTCGAAAGTCTAAACATTTATATTTTTGTATTTTATATAAACAAGTCTTAAAACCTTTCACTTTTGACATGTGTACTTTGTACGCGCGGACTTTTAATTTTAATTTGAACATATTTGTTTCTAGCAGAGGTTAGCGCTCTGTAGCTGCTGTTTGTATAAAAGAAGACTCCAGAGCATAGAATATTCTTGTAGTTTTAACGATATTTTTTATATGTAAATGGAGGAGGGTATGAAGTGAGTTAATCCTTCTTGGAAAAATTCCCCACAAATTTAGTTTTAAAAAGGCACAGTTTAGACGAATTTAGTTAATAGATTCTGTAATCTAAATACATCCATTTATCTACAATTGTATCAAGAGAATCATTTCTGCTAGTAATCCAGCTAATAAACTAACTGATTACTATTTTCCCGTTCATAAAAGGGCCCACAATACAATATAATCTATAAGAATAGAGGGGCGCGCTAAAGAATGCTATTAACGGTTCAATAATAGCAACCATCCTCAAGCCTACCGATACAACAGGAGCAATCCAGATAATTCTCATTACACACAGTTCTATTGGATGTTGTCGGTCGATTCTAAAACGTATTATGCATAGCCACAGGCGGTCTCGATTGTGGCAATCGAAGTCTTTGTGGCATATCACTACCGAGTGAGCGGATCCCGCTAAAATTTAAATGTCATCGTTCCAATTCGAAATTCAATTACCTGTAATTAATGCGGGCCGCGCCGGTGGCGGAACCGGCGCTGTTACCGATTTGAAAACAATGCTCGGAACACACTCGTCGGCGTTCAAAAGCGGTTTTAGAACGCAACTCATGTTTTCTATTTTTTTATCTGTGCAACTGTTGATAGATATTAGAATAATAATGATTAATAGTCTGTGGGCTTTGCTGTTTTTTTTTTCGCGCTAAAAGGTCTTAATTTGTTTTACACCTCGATGATGTTGCTTAAATGTAAACGTTTTATTTTAGGGTAATAACTCATTAACAGCTAAAATGTGTTATAATTTCAATGGAATATGTTTGGAGACGCGGTATGTGAGATCAAACGTGGTCATTACTTATTGTAAATAAATATGATTATGTTACATTAATAATATTCTGGCTGTAACAAATTCCGGGTTAAGTAAAATTCTTCTGAGGAATTAAATTTTTGAATTTAAGCTTCTTTTGGCGTATGAGGGTTAATTTTTTTATGGATTAAAGGCGTGATTGGCATTTTTATTCACATTCATCATTTGAGATTTCAATAAATTATTTTTATTAATTTAACGACACTTTCTTCCTTTTTTCCGGGACTTTCAAGTCTCTGAAATCTAAAGTTTTAAAAATTAGTATGCCATAGAAGTTCACTTATACATATACTTGTATAACACAAGTATCACGTATACTTGTGTTAGTAATTAAGTAAAAGAAACTGTTCTGATTTAAAAATATAAGTTTTCTGTGGGAAAAAGAAAGGTGGATAACTTTGTAGTCGAGGATTTTGTCAGTGTGATAAAAAAGTAATGAGGCTGGTAGACTGTTTTCAGTGTATTAAATCGAAGAAATATATGTATTATTGCTGTGAAAGAAAATATACAAGAGTTATGATCAATAAGAGTGGTTTTTCACATCAGAACATGATGGTAGACATGTATTGAAAAAAAATTGCCCTGAAAATAAATAAAGATAAAAAATTATAATATTTGTGTTACAATCTAGTGCTGTATAAAAGCCTTAAGAGGTAAATTACCGCTTACTAGATTAGCGCGCTTTCATCTTAGATTGTATTATCACTGACCATCAGGTGGGACAACAGCTAACCTAGTCAGCTATAAATAAATATTAAAGGCGAATTTAATTATTTCCTTACTAAGAAACTATTTTGGTTAAACGTAAATTATATAATGTAAAAATTGTTGATAAATTCATTGATGTTAACGATTGGAGATTCTGTCCATAGTCACTATTATTAAAGTAATTGTAAGCAATATTAAAATACCATACAGCTCTAATTGCCATAAACCTGTCTCACTTGAGTCCTAGTTCTCAGCTTGCGGTTTTTTTTAATATCATGAATTTTTCTTGCCTGGGAGGGTTGTATTAAAATGTATCATCTACAGAAAATATGTAATGTAACATTTAACACCCTTTATGATATGTGAATAATGATCCTGAAGAGAGGTTCTAATTGTTATATAAATATCCTCTTATATACTATGGTCAATCTTGAAAAAAGAAACTATGATATAAACTCGAAAGTTCGTATGGAACTTTCAATTTCTAATGACGCAGTCAGATCTTTTAATTAATTCAATGAATAGTTTCTTGTAAAAAGTAACGAAATCGAATCTTGGGCAAACACGTCCAAGTTATTTTTATAAACTTATGTGCCTAATAGTTATTTAAATTTCTTCATTGTGCTTTTCGGTATAGTAAACCATCATCAGTAAACCTGCACAACCCTGGAACAGCTATAGGTTATATGTAGCCCGCCAACCCATAATGTAGTAGCGTAATGTATCTATGTTCTTATAACCTTGTCTTCTACGAGTGAGTAGACCTAAGTCCAGAATTATGACGTCATTATGCTGCTAGTCAATAGGAATATACTTTTAAAATACAAATATATAGACATAAGAGAGAATATGTCCTAGAAGATGCTTTGGAAGTAATTCATTCCATTGAAAAAACATAGACAAAGTTGAATATTATCATAAAAAGAACGTAATAGTGTCAATGAACGTGGTCACTAGATGCTGTATCATAATTATTCAACAGGATACACTACAAAACAAAACTATTACAATTATTCAACAGAAGTTCTCCACTGCTCGAAACAATGTATCATTGTGTAGAACAAGTATAATGTCTGGTTTAAAACATAAGAGACGGATACGTAACGATTATCCTAATGAAGTATTTTACAACAGCTTTAGCTACGCCGTTCCATTCTAACATTTATAATTGAAAAGACATTTATGTAATTTTAACCGGAAATTATCTATAACAAGACCTTCGTCAGCGAATACAGCGAGATTCAATGGGTTGGTGGACTTAATATACTGCTGCAGGATCCATTGTAAAGGGAACTTAGAAAATTGATACACTTTTATGAGGATGGAGTACGTCTAAGAAAAACATAATCATTGTGAAATTATGAGCGACATAATAGCAAACGATTAAGCTCTTTAAAATAAGATAAAAAAGTGTAATAACGCTATTCTTTATAAGTTATTTCATTTGGATTTCTTAACAATGAAGCATTTTTAAAAATATTACGCCACGCAAGAAATACATTTAGCCACCCTGGTTGACGGTTATTCCCTCGACTAAGATTGAGGAACTCATAAAATGCCCACTAAAACACAGCGAGACTCTGACATGGGTTACCAGGGGTTCATTGTCGACATTCTTCTCTCGGACCCCTGAAATCACCTATCATGACCATTCAAAACGAAAGAAGACGTGCAAAAGCATCTCTTCTGACCTCGGTCTCCTCTTTCGGATAGACGTGGCTTCAGCTGCAACTTCTCTTCCCTCTCTGATGTCTTTTTCTGTGAGATAACGTTCTCACAGAAATAAGTGTCTACCCTCCAACCTATTTCGCTGCTGAACGTATAATAAATACTTGAAACTTGAGAATTAAGACTTTTCGCTTGTATGTACGGTAACTTAACATATGTATGCGGGACTGAAGAGACCAGTGAATATTTTCATTTTCATGGCATTTCTTTATGATATACTTGCGTAGCAGTCGAGTGACAAAGAACTTAAACAGTTTCATAATTTTTACTAACGGTGAAATTAGTAGAAGTTGCATATATTGAATAACGTAAATTTATGTCTTCTGCAGTTGCTTATACTTATTTCTGAATTGTGTGTTTTGCTGTGACTATTCATATTTACAAACTCGCGCTACTATCATAGTAATTCCGCTTATTCCTGTAAGTTATTGTTACATAAAATAAAAGTAAACATGTAAAATCTTATGAGTAATAAGTACATTGACTCCTTCGTTATATCACGGGTATTATGAAACTCTGTTGTTATAACTCAATATGAAATACCATCAAGCAAGTTTAACATTAATTATGAATTCTGGTTCTATTACCTATTTGCTATTTTATTTCGAAATTTGTAACCAAATTATGCACAATATTTTATAAACAATATACATGTTAGCGTTTCATATGTCGTATCGTTATCGTATCTTCAATGTTACCATAGGCAACCCCGTTGGTAGCCGAAACAGGTATACATAATTAGAGATCCGTGGGCGAGTATTAAAACCAGCACGGACAATGTGGGGGTGGAGCCAGCATCCGTCTTACAATGGCGAGGTGTTAGAACCATTGTCCGGAGTTTTTGTCGTCGGTCGTTACGTCGGCATTTCTTATACTATCTACTTGTAACGGAATGTCTGTTTTAGTAATGAATTTGTTCGCCTGAACCGAATAACGATGGGGTTAGAAATGCTTACTGGACTCTTTTACACTGGGAAATGTTTTTGCGTACCTCTGTAGAGACAAGCAGGAAGTGTCGGACTCACTGGCTTTCCCAGCACCATCTTCAACTTAATATGATGTTGTCAGCGTTACATAAATGGAGTTAAAGGATGAAATAAGAGGTGTTTGAAACCACGGTTTCAAAGGGGCACCTGCTGCTTTCTCTCTCTCACTCTCCATTGCCTCCTTCAAAGAGAGGAAAATCTCGCAGAAGAAGGCAATTGCATTCCATCCCGCCTCACTACAAAGTACTGGCTTAATTAACGTGGAGTTCAGCTCCCATTTTAATTAATTGTCTCTCTTAAAAACAACTACTCTAAAAGGCAGCTTGAAATACAATCTTCATTCAATCTTTTAATACAAATCAGAAATTCGTTGTTCAAACAGGATTTTAGAGAATTTTTTAATCGTCAAACACAATTTTTTCCTTGTGAGGTAAGGTGAGCAATAGTCTATTAACATCCCACTGTTGGGCAAAAAGTCTTCTCAAGTATCGGAGAGATGGTTTTATAAATATAGTTTTTTTTTTTAAATAATTATAGTACATCGTATCTAAGCTTATATTATGAAGAGAAAACATTTGTATTTTTGTATGTACGTAAGTATTTTTGTAACGTTTTCACTAAAAAACCACTGGACTGATTTCAAAACAAATTTCAGCATTAGAAAGCTGCAATTTCACTGAGCAACATAGGTTTTGTTACATTCTCAAAAAAATAGGAATCCCTAAGAAAAATGCATTATTATAACCCAAGGTGTAAAAGAAAATATCAGATGTCGCATGCGCTGCGAAAACTATTGAAGATAGAAAAAAATGTCCAATGTCAAAACCTACCAAAAAGTCTAGTAAGCCAGATATCCAACTACTGTATTTATGCCACTGTCGCAGTTTTTTGCATTTTTAAAGTTAATATAAGTGCCGAAAATAATCAAAACACTTACCATTGTCACTAGATCATTATCTACGTGGATGAAACCACAGGGCATTGCTAGAGTTTTAAATATACACATATATATATATGAGGTATTGTCTTGTCCTGTATTGCTGTTCCACAAGAAAACAGCACCGATCTTTAAGAATAAAGCTAAATAAACATATCTATGTATTGTATGAATAAGCTATGGCAATTATATGGTTACGAATGCATTATATACACAACAGCTACGAGTATGTTATAAACTATAACAGGCTAACGAACCTAACCTTTGTTTAATGTCACTCGACCACATTTTAATTATACCGCTTTGTAGGCGATAAAATTTATTCAGTCGCTTTATATAACTAAGTGTAAGGAAAATTATGAGTGCATATACCTTCGCACCCTAATAATCCCGGCAAACGCCCCAAAAGAAAACCTTTCCATCACAAGATGTCGTCACAAAGGCTCACTCATCTTTATACACGAGCACGTCACACCTGCATTAAAAGTGCCTTATTAACAACTTTCTATGTAGTGTGGCTTATCAAGCCTATGCGCAAAAGGCCTGGGTTTTAGAAAAAACTTCAAAGGTGGCCGGGAAATGTTTACAGCCGGGCTTTCGCCTTTTTTCAATGGCAATTAGTTAGCGTTTCCGTCGACGCTTGCTCTTACGCCTTGTGCAATTATGAAGTCGAGTAGTTGCGGGCTGTGGATGCCTGAAACTTTAGATATGCTATTTTTTATACCTAATTACCAGAAATTGCTATCAAATCAACCATAATTATATCGACTACCAGTTACAATTTGAAAAACATAGGTAGTAATTGTGTGAAATATTTCTCTTGTTATATATTTCTTTTGTAGACGAAAAGAATATTTCAATCTTTGAATATAGTTAGTAATGTTAAAATTTCAATCACACTTACGAGTACAATCTAAACTGAGATAAACATTGTAAAAGTAGAAATGAGCCTAAAATTCTTTAAGAATTTTATATCAATGGTCTAGGAACCGTTCCATTAAACTCTTCAAAGTCAATCCAGTCACGCTTCGCTGCTACTCTTCTTCTTCTTTCATTTAACAGTTTTCCGTTATACCAATGTGTGCCTACACATTAGACTAATTTTCGCTATTGCTCAATATATTATTTATACTAAAGGCAAATTTGTTGGAATGCAATTTTTAATCTGCGATTAAATAAAATTCTTCACCTGTCATGTTAATATCCGTAATATACACGTACATAGCATCACATAGGGGTAGACAGAGACTACGTCCTTCCACTTGCCACGATCCTTGCATATCTCCTTACCTTCTTTCATTCTCATTAAACCTTTGATACAAATTTTACCTGGCCTTTATTTAAAATGTCCTGAATTTGGTCCAGGAACGTTTGCCTTGGTCTTCCCCTTCCAACTTGACTCATAAATCCTTTTTGTTAGTCTCCTTTTATTAATTCTCTCTACGTGCCCAAACCATCTAAGCATACCTTTCTCCATTTTAGTCACTACATCTTCTTTTATACCATAACAAGTTTATTTACAGGCTCTTAAATAACAATTATTTATTTGATACATAGTTATAACTATTTAATCTACAATATAATATTATCAAACTTCGTCTTCTGATATTACATGCATTATAACGGAATATTGTATTCGTTCATCGTTGGAACTAGAGAGGGTGTCTTAAACTAAAAATATTGATATAAAACCGAGGTCGCGTTAATTAAGCTTTTCACTCGTTTAAACTTTTTACTTTTAGCCCGAACCCGACTTTCGGTTAGTGCTAATTTATTATACCATTAATTAGCAATGGATGGTTTTGATCGTCGAAGCGAGATTTTGCGATTTAAAACACTTTATTTGTATTGGTCACTGGTAGTTCATGTTTACTGTTTATAGGTTTTAGAGATTCACGGTTTCAATCTGAATTTATATCATTAATATTGAATTTTCATACCTCAAGGAGTGTTTGAACTCAACCGTATGTGTAAATATGACACTGGTTTAATTTCATTTTACTGGGAGTATTATAGTTAAGGTATTTTGTATGATGATTAATGTTAAGGCAAAATATACCTTTCTATCGTGAGTTAAGTAAAAAATTTCTTCACGGACCATATAATTTAACGAAATATTAATCCATTTACATCGTTCAAACGTTATCGTTTTATAATGTAAAATCAGAATTTTACCAGAAATTAAAGCCACTTCGTTAAAATATTATGATAAATATGTTTTGTAAAACTATGTTGAATATGTGTATTGTAAAATTTTTTGTAGGTTTTCTTTTTGTTATAAAAATGCTATACATTGATTTTTTAACTCGAAGTGTAACATTTAGTTTGCTTACTGTTAAATCCACCAATGTCATAAGTACCTCAAGATGAAAGCTTAATATATCTTTTATAACAAACTTTTACAAAGTTTAAATTTTGGCTGAATTGATTATCTTCATTTCAAAAGATGTTGTTACTAGACTCACTTTGAAGGAAATTAAAAATGTCTTGTCAAAGAGCATTTACAATAAAAGAAGATTCCATAACGAGACTGTATCTTTGTTTTTTGACGTTTTCACTTTAACAACCGTTCCCAAAATAGCAAAGAAACAAATCTCATTAAAATTGTGAGAACTTGCCATAAACTAATTGGCAAAGCGCGCATTATGCGGGGCGGTTTAAACAGACTTTTAACTGACGAACTTCTAATTAAAGCTGACACTTCTGAATCAGAGCGCTTATCTAAGCAGACAAAGCGTATTCAGTGGATTTTGTGGCTTGTGTCTAATATCGTAAAAGGTATTTTTGTATGCAAAAATCTGTTTAATTGTAAGATTATATGTGTGGGTGTGAGGGTTCTTTGGGAGACTTTGAGCTAAGAGGGCCTGCATCGACGACTTTGAACAAAGGACATGGAAAGGCAATTGATCTTCACAGACGCGATTAGCGTTTAAGGCGTTGAGGAGGAAACGCTAAGTGGGACCTTTTGACTGGCGGCATGACTGGGGAATATTTTTTTATTAATAATGAAATATTTTATGTTGTCATTATTAGTATTGCAGAAAGTATATTGGTTAGTGCGGAAGAAGCATAAAAGTAAAATAAATCCGGTAGAGATGAGAGCGTTGAGAAGTGTAAGTGAAGTGAAACTGAGTAACAAAGTAAGAAATAGTGTGATAAGAGAAAGTTGTGTAAAAGAAGTAGTAACTGAAACCGAGAAAGGTATGCTTAAATGGATTGGGCACATAGAGATAATGAATGAAAAGAGACTGACAAAAAGCAATTATGAGTCAAGAGTAAATGGGAAAGTTGGAACGGCGAACGTTCCTGGACCAAATCCAGGACATTTTAAATAAGGGCCAGGTCAATTGTACTCTAAGCTGACGAACTTATATAAAAGATTTAATGAGAATGAAAGAACCGACGGAGATTGCAAGGATCGTGGCAAATGGAACGACGTGGTCTCTGCCTACTCCTATGGGAATGAGGCGTGGTTCTATGAATGTATTATTAGTATTTTTCATGCCTCAAGGGACTAGAAGTCAGCTTGCCCTATATGGGTTGTACTCCTAAATTATCAACATGTCATTTGGTTTTCTTAATAACTAAGTTCAGGAATATAGAGATTTAACCTTTGAGAGCACATTAATCCTACAGTCTAGTTGCTATCTCAATGTACCAGAGCGAGTTTAAGACCCAAACCTTCCTTCCTATGCATTAGGAGGCCAGTATCCTGCAATGGAGCGTTGATAACAAATTTATTTTATTTATTAATTTACACACAGTCTGCAACTTTAAAAATATACCATAAAAGATAACAAAATAAAAATATACGATACATGTTGTAGTTCTAAAAGTGACTGGTAAATGTTTAGTTATTGTAAGCTAAAATTGTCATTCGCAGAAATAAAATATACATAATTTGAAATTCCTAACTTGTATCTCGAAAATAAATCGGGTCTTTTAAATTTTAGCTGTAAAGCAAAAGGTACAAAAAAAATTGTTGGTGGTTTCATGGCATTTATTTTTGTTGAGTAAAAATAAAGAAATATTAAACGTTTACGAATGCCACTGGAACCAAACAATACAATTGAATCCTTTGAAACTAAACAAAAGTCCTAGGGAAATCAAAAGAAAGTAAGTTTCACAAAGTAGAAAACTTTGGCAAGTTTTTAATAATAAAATTTCGTTAAAGTAACATAATATTGAAGTAACAATCGTCTATTGTTCATGGAAGACGTATATGTGCAGGTGAAAACACTGCTGAAGTTTTTCAAAGGGCAGGCACTTAACTCGTTCAAGCACAATAGTATCAAAACGTGAATAAATATTTCCCTTTATTAAAAGTCTTGGCCATTTATTATGTTAAAGTTAGACAGATGAAAGAAAAGTGTTATGAAATAGTATTAAATAACAATATTTAAACTTCTGAAATATCAGGTACAAAAACTTCTGGATACGAAAAATGTAATCATCGAGGAAAATTATACTTTTATTTAGGATACAAGATCATGAGTTTAAAATCAAAGCAAATTGAAGTGTCTATTACGAGTTAACAAAGATGAATCTATTATTGCTATAGGATTAGTTTATTTTGCTTTTTTTACATACATAAACATTTCTATGCTATTATTTTTTAATATATTAACATAATACAAACTTCATATCACATAAATAAAAATTTTAACAGAAAAGAACCACCTTTGCAACAAACCTTGGCTGGCAACGACTCCAAATATCTATATATATATAATAATAATAATGGTAAATACATTACATTGTCGGTATAATTTGAGAGACTTTCCAATAGACTAATTATTCTCATTTCATTTTAATTTGGAGAAGTCTAAAAAATAACACATTCTTTTTAAAGTCACATTTTTTTAAAACCATTTCTGATGATGGCATCCATGACAAAACCGGATAAGTCTTAAATTTGCGTAAGCATGTGCGCGACAAATGGACGAATAACTCAAGATCACGTCAAGCTATTTCGATGATTCTTTTATTATTAGAAAGGATATATTCAAGGGTTGTTTTGTGATAGTTTGGTAAGGTTCTGATGATGGAATCCATGACAAAGTGAATGAACTCTTCAATTCTTAGGAGCAAATGAATGATACTCGACAGAATCTTCTATAGGCTATCCGGATATTTGAGTTGCCTACCGTAACTTCGGTATAATTAAGTGCTAGTCATAGTTAAATATGAACATCAATGGAACTCCTCAACGGCTTGCTAAGGATGCGGTCTATGGCAGAAAATATAACTGTCTGTAACCAAATAGCAATGATCTTACGTTTGTTGCTCCATTGCAACACGTTTTTAGGTGTACACATATTGAGACAAATTTGTTAGTTTACTTCAGATTCACTAAAAACCAACAAATAAATAAAAATTTTAACAAAAAAAGAACCACCTTCAAAACAAACTTAGAAATATATTAATATGCCCTAAAAAGACTCCATATATAAGAATATGAAGAACACTATAAAATAATACGCAATTATTTCTTACTTTTTAGAGCATATTAATATATTTCTAAGTTTTTGTTTTGAAGGCGATTTTTTTTTATTGAACTTTTTTATTTTTTTATTTTTAGTAAACTTGAATGGGTGTATTAAATGGGTACATCTACAAAACGTGTTGTTCATGTGAGACAGCACGGTTTAAGTGAAAGAACTTTACAAAGTGAAATTTACGCTACCACCAGTCTTTTATATGGTAAAATTGATCGAGTATCACCAATACGCAAAAGTTCCTCCCTCCCCCACTCGGTGGTACCGTGTGTCACATAGTACATCTTAAGTAAATATTACAACACAGCGACAAACGTAAGGTCATTGCAATTTGATTAAAGATTCGTTATTCTGAGAGAAATCGTAACCTTACTGTAAGCCGTTGAAGGGTTCTTGATTGGGATTGATTCCATCATATTTGACTACGACAATCATCATTCAACCACTTTGTACTCACAATCAGTATGTTGCTAACCTTACGGTAGATGACTCAAATATCCGGATAGCCATTAAAAGATTCCGCCGAGTATCGTTAATTTTCTCCTAAGAATTAAAGAGTTCCGTTACTTTGTCATGGATCCATGATCCCAATAAATATACATTAATTATATAAATATTATTATACACAAACTGTTCCTAGCTATTGGTTACAAACGTTCCTTTAACTAACGAATGATAGGTTTATTATGTTAAATTAACTTTAATTAAAAACACCTACATAGACTTAAAGACTTTGTTTTTACCTATCTATGTTGTAGTTAATTTAATCACCAATTGGAGACAGATTCAAGTAATAGCAAACAAATCAAGTTTCTAATTTTTCTTGAATTATTGGATTAAAGTTTCAAACATTTACATTTTGTGTTTAATACTTTCACCTACAAAACGAGAACCTGTTATACAAAAAAAATATCATTTATATTATTTACTGTCAACTTTATAACACTAGATATAACATCACAATATTGTTAATTTGTAATGAGAATGACTCCGACTAAACTTTGGCATGTAAAGCTGTAACTACTAGCATAAATGGCTGGTTAACCATCAATTTTCCCCATTCACTTGAAAATTCATATATCCATAATTACAATTGACTATAATCTTGACTGCCTATTTAAAAATGACTGAGCATCATTAATATATGTTATTTTTCTCAGTATATCGTTAAAAAACCTAAATAGCACCTCCTACAATAATAACTTTTGTCATTTGAATACCTTTAATCTTCTTCAATGTGTTGGCAACAAAGCTGAAATTTCATAGGAATTATCGCTAACCAGCAGCACGCGGCCATTGATAATAAATGAACTCGCCAATTCACAATTGAAAATTTATCGTTTATAAAAACATCAGCATCGTGTTTAGTTAGAATAGACACGTCAAAAGTAAAGAGCATCATTTGGCAGCGTTCAGTTTGTACATTTAACAAAATTCCCGTTGCCGTTATATTTAACATAACAGTTTTTATTACTTCGAGATAAAGTTTAAAATCATATACTTCATATAAATACACGAGGCCGTCTGTACGGTTGTAACATCTGATTTATGACGCAGCGGACACCCAACAACAAAACTCGTATCAATAGAACAAGAAACACAAATGAATGTAAGCTACAATACACTTGTAATTGTTTAGACAAAAGCCTTAAATACGACGTCATTGTACTAACTAATAAACTATATAATCAGGAAAACCTTCTCTATTATCACGAGGTAAAGTTTAAATTGCAAATGATTCTTAGTTCTCTTGAAGATTTTGAAGTAAAGCTCCATCCTTTACCATCAAAGCTTTCGCCGCTCTCACTATGGTTAATTTTTATGACATCTTAACACAATAGAAAGACATTAAATGAAAAGAGAGGCTCTATAGAATCTGTTTTATCTATAATTGTTCATACATTCTTAACTGTTGTTTTAGGAGCCTTCGGTAAATTTCGCTATTATGTGCGCACTCTTACGGTCACGCTTTAACTTTATGGCATCTGGCCATAACTATATAATTGCTATATTGTAAACTTACAATGCATGTTTGGGGACATTTGTTTCTATTACATTTAACTGTACATAATCATTTCGGATGATGATAGTTAAATTGTTGGAACCACCGCAAGGCGTTTCTGGGATCATTCTTTAAGTAGAATTTCCAATCCTATACCACTGACTTATGTTATATAATACTTTAGCACACTGACATGTGTCCCGTGGATTCTGGACCACAGTAACGAAAACATTTTTAGAACTATTGTAGCTGCATTGCATTAAATTAGGATCCATCACTAATTGTTAACAAAAGACAAAAGATTATGATAACTAGTTTAAAATTTACGCCTGTATTGGAACAGTTTCCAGAAAATACCGCTGCCATTTATTCCTTTATTTACTTTCATAATTATGTCATAAGGTTTTTTAAAATATAAAAAAGTTAAAAGTGCGTGCGTAAAAAGTACACATGTCAGAAATGAAACTTCTTTGGCAAACTAATTTTTAAGTCTTGTTTATACTTACACAAATCTAAAACTTTAGATTTCCGAGCCTTAGAGGAAAGGGAAAAAGGAATATATGTAAGCAACTTATAGTCATTAAAATATTGTTTCGTAAATTAATACAAATAGCGTATTGTAATAAAAATGACATGTGTTTTTTGTCAATATTAGAAAATATTAATTTAATTTTGTTTTTTAATGAAAATTTAGAAAATAGAATTAATGAAATATTTTGTGAAATATAGTATAATAAATGACGAGTGGCAAATTAAAATTCTACATGTTATTTGTAAATATTAAAATTACCTTTCCTTGAAAATAACAAGCATAAAAAACGCTGCACTACTTCGTGACGCGTTTCATCCGTAAAAATTTTATGCGCCTAAAGAAGTTTCACTTCAAAAAACAATTTTCTGCGTTGCAGTGGACTAGCTTTGCCGAGACGTATGTATATACGATTTGTAAATTCCAACCATCTTTTTCAATAATATAAAAGCGCAAAATATCTTGTTGTTACACTTTAAACAGAATTAAATGTAAAATAGCTCCAAACATAATTATATCAATGCAATTGCGATACCAATCCAACTGTAATCAAAATAGTTAAAAGCCAATCATAACTTTGAGTACAAAGTTCGGTCTTAAAACTCCTCGGTCAGAACTCAGAGGTTGGGGAGTATAAAAAAACAATCAATTAGGCGACCTGTCACCGCCATTGGGGGCGAAAGTTTGACAAGATCTTTCGATAATGCTCCGATGGTTCGCCAGCTATTGATTCGATATAGACGATATGATAAACATGTTTACTCATAAGTCTAACACATGACGTCATAGATACTGTGATATTTACAGGAATAGCCTTAGCCCTTTATAAATACTGTTACTAGTTTTATTCCACCATGTTTTACAATTTCATATTACAATAACGCCCCATTTTCTGCAAAGTAATCTTCATGAAAGTGATCGTTATCGAATATTGTATTGAGTCCAGTTTATATTTCATCTTTCATAGTATCTAATTAATACTGTGATTTATATCTTTATGTTTTCTGACCTGTATCATACGGGGTTTTAAGTTTTTTTTTTGCTAAAATGGTAACACAACTTGACAGTACTTTACACAACTAAATTGCCCTGCAAGGCATTGGACCTATTAACGTTTGTCAGTGAAACGATGCTCACACCATTCAGCCAACAAGGCCTTAATTACATTCGTAACGAATTAACAATTCGAAAAAAAGTTAATGTACAAACATTTAAATGTTAACTGGCGGATACCGTTTCTTTATGTCAACAAAAGGAAGTTCAATTTCCACAAATCCCACAAAAAACCAATCAGACAAAATCCCTAAGTAGACATAACATATCTAACAATCTCAATTCACACCCTAATCTGCCTTACTAATTGCGTAAAAAGGTTCCCCCGTATGATACGAAACAAACAGACAAAAACACAAAGGACAGATTAGGGAAGATCTCGATCGTATTTAAGATAAATAAGTATTTTTGCTAAGTATACGAGCGGCTTTAGATTGTATGATAAGGGGCAGCTGGCAATCTCGCCATGTTTACATGGTGGCAGTAATATATACATCTATTTTATTATATAGATCCAAAAAGAAAATGTACATTGATTTAAAGAAATAGAAGCGTTTATTANGAACACAAATCTCTTTGTTTGGTGGTACGTTTTTGCTGGTAGGGTGGTAACTAGTCACGGCCGAAGCCTCCCACCAGTCCAGACTCAAACAAATTAGAAAATACAATTTCCTAAATACCGGGGATCGAACCCGAGACCTCCGCTAGCAAAGCGAACGCTTGCACCACTGCGCCAGCGAGGCCGTCATGAATGAAATAAGTTAGCAAATAAAATAATAAATAAATATACCAATTCTGATCATTTCATATATATCTAGTAAAGGACGTTCTAACTAATACTATATGTAATAGAAGCAATATTCTTCTGTAACAGACAGCAGATTCTGAAGCCGACACAATAAATTTGTTTTTTTTCTATATAATGTATTTTGTAGTATTTCAAATTTTGTTTTATAGTTAAATAGAAAACATGTCACGTTGTTTATCTAAAAAAACAACACAACCGACTTTAATCTAACTGTGCAAATGTATATCGCTTGTTTCTTTTTATGATATAAAATGGTTTAGAACTCGATAAGATCTTTTTTTGTTAGCCAGTTATGCAATAAACATATTTGGAGGAATGTAACCACGCCTTAACGTTTTGATGAACAGAAGATATTTTTTGTGGTTAGGTATAGTTCACGTTTCGATTGCTATTCTTCGTAACAATATAACAAGCAATTGCAATACTATGAATGTGTGAAACAACTGCTAATAATGAACTACTTAATGGTAAGTGTTTCATATTCAAAACGAGTAGCAAACAATAACACTATGAATTCAAAGCTATTACCATCGAAATACCAATTATTAAGTAAATGCAACAATTTGCATGACTTGTTTTTATGAAGTGTATGGGAAAACATATAAAAAATCATATAGTGGTAGATTTAGATGTCTTATTTTTTGTTGACAGATTAATTCTGGACTGCGATTACACCTGATGGTGAATGATGATACAGTCTAAGATAGAAGAGCGATAGTCAAGAGGCAATTTTCCTATTACGGTTTCTACACAGCATCGTACTGGGACACAAATTTATTGGCGGTACGTTTTTGCTGGTAGGCTGGTAACTAGACACGGCCGAAGCCTTCCACAAGTGCAGAGTAAGACAAATTAGAAAATGCAATTTCCTATATTTACCCTACCAGGGATGGAATCCGGGACCTCTGCTATCGAAACTAGTACTCGCACCACTGCACCAGAGAGACACACTACATACTACACGGAGAATTATAACCAGATTTCCCCATATTTCAAGCAGTATACCGTATATTTTTCTCTAACAAACTCCGAAAAGAAATTACAAACATGTTCCTTCATTAATTTAAATCTTTCATTAAAAGAAATCTTTATATAATTTGAACGAAAGAATGAATGGAAACTTTATTCAGAGCCGTGTTTTACAAATACACTTAAATAATATATATACACACCGGCATATTTAGCGGAACATAAAAAAAATGATATCAGTATCATATAAGGTTATGATACTGATATCTGATATAATTTTATTTTTTTATGTTCCGCTTAATATGCCGTGTGGTGTTCCGCTTAATGGTGTCTATGTATATTATTCGAGTGTATTTATTAGTAGGTAATACTTTAATTTATTATATTAATTGATTGTTTCCGCAGCATCTAAAGCATAGCAAGTGATTCAAATGCTCTTATCGAAATAATAAATTGTGTTATAAGAAAAAAAAGGGAACACCCAACTGAGTTTGTTGTGGGCTTTTCTCATAACAGGGCGCGAAATCTTTGAATTTAAATTTGAAATATTATTTGGTATTCAAATAATATAACATGGAAAAAAATTACATTTGTCCATTTAAGAGTGCTGTAAAAGCCTTTTTGAATAAAGAATTTTGAAGTGAAACTTCTTTAGGCGCATGAGGATTAATTTTTAAGGACGGCACGCGTGATTAGCGCCACGAAGATGTGCAGCGTTTTTTATGGTAATAACTTTAAAAGAAGTATGTGTTGATTAAAACTGAGTGACAGAGTAAGAAATGGTGTGATAAGAGAACGTTGTGGTATAAAAGTAGATGTAGTGACTAAAATGGAGAAAGGCTTAGATGGTTTGGGTATGTAGAGAGAATGAATGAAAGAAGATTGACAAAAAGGATTTATGAGTCAAGAGTGAATGCGAAGGGTAAGGCCAATGCGAACATTCCTGGATCAAATCCAGGACATTTTAATTAAGGGTCAAGTCGAGAGTACTCTAAATCGACGAACTTGTATGAAAGTTTAAATGAGAATGAAAGAAGCAAAGGGGATATGCAAGGATTAAAAATATTTCAATATATTATTTGTATTAATTTTCACACTTTTAATTCGTTAAATTCCTAACATATCCTTTTTGCCTCACTCCAAGTCTCGGAAATCTAAAGTTTTAGATTTGTATAAATATAAACAATGCTTGAAAATTAGTTTTCCGAAGCAGTTTCACTTCAGACGTATGTACTTTGTACGCACGCACTTTTAATTTTTTACGATCAATCCAAAAGTTGAAGTATTCTGTCTCTTTTGCGTATATATCGCTGTCCCGCTCTGGACATTCGCGCACACATTAGGGTACACGTATAAGCTGCTTATTGTATTTTTATAGTTATTTTGATCGCACACGGTTTATTTGAGGATTATCCTGCATGAATACAAAATGGCGGCATTGTACTCCGATGTACACAGCTGATGTTTTCGAAACAATGGCCGTTCACAAACCGCCCGGTAAATGCTTTTGATCGTTACATTTTTTAATAGTTCGCAAATAATTGCTGTGTTAATTTCTATCATATTTATTCATGGTTATTATTTATCTATATATATATACAAGCTGAATCCGCGGCTTCGTCTGCGTTGAATGTTTTTTTCATAGGTTTGAATGGGTAGCATTTTCATTAATTTAGGAAAATTGCTTTACAAAAAAAAAACATGTCTAAATACTTCAATGAGTTATTTGCTGTTTATTACTGCAAAGAGGTTATAGTCCTTTTTCAGACTCTAAATTATTGCTGTACCAAATTTTAATCAATTTCCTGCCAAATTTCAAGTTTCTACGCCTTATGGTTCCAGAGATATCATGATGAGTCAATAGGTAACAGCCCCGCAACCCCTCTTGCGGGTGGAATTTTGTAAAATCCGTTCTTAGCTTACCTCTACTCGGTAAAAGGAATATACCAAATTTCAAGTCTCTACGCTTTATGGTTCCAGAGATATCGTGATGCAACAATTTGCATGTCTTGTTTTTATGAAGTATATGGGAAAATATATAAAAAAATCATATATTGGTATATTTAGATGTCTTTTTTTTTGTTGACAGATTAGTTCTGGACTGCGATTACACCTGATGGTGAATGATGATACAGTCTAAGATGGAAGAGCGATAGTCTGGCAAGAGGCAATTTTCCTATTATGGTTTCTACACAGCATCGTACTGGGACACAAATCTATTGGCGGTACGTTATTGCTGGTAGGCTGGTAACTAGACACGGCCGAAGCCTTCCACGAGTGCAGAGTAAGACAAATTAGAAAATGCAATTTCCTATATTTACCCTACCAGGGATGGAATCCGGGACCTCTGCTATGGAAACTAGTACTCGCACCAATGCACCAGAGAGACAGTGAATTTTTTGCGTGTTCCAATTATAGAGTCAATAGATATCTGGATATCTCTTATAAAATCCACGCAGACGATGTCGCGGGTTAAGCTAGTACAATATAAATAACTAGCCCTAACTGCTTACGCTTTGTAATTAATCAACGCAATGTTATATGTTTGACATTTGTCGCTTTCCTAAACTAATAATATAAAGAGGAAACACTTGTAGATGTCTTTGTATATAGGTTTGTAATGTTTTAAGGAAAAACTACTGAACCGATTTCAAAAATTATTTCACCATTAGAAAGCAGCATTTTCACTGAGTGACATAGGCTATATTAATTTCTCATATAAAAATAGAGATCCCTAATAAAAATGTCTTAATGTAAGCCTGTTATCGCGCGCGCTGCGGAACCTATTGATGGTAAAACAAATAAATGTTCTACAATATTATAGAAAGTGTTAATATCTACACAAATGTCCGCGGTTCCATATATCCAAATCCTGTAGTTATGTCACTATAATTACTTTTTGCTATTGGAAAATTAATAAAAGTGCCAACAACAAGCCATATTATTGTTATCTTAACCCTTATTCCATTAAATTATTATGATAATATTCTATTAAAGACCGTCTGGCTCCGTTATATATATCCGGTAGACGCTGATATTATGAAAATCGGACATTCGATTCAAAATATATAATGAATTATAAAATCTCAAGCTAAAGAAAACAAGGTTTCACGAGTCGAACTTCAGAGTGTCAAAAGTTGTGTATAGGGAAGTTTTGAGACAATAAAATATCATAAATAAATCCCTTCGCTAATATTGTAGAAGAAAGTCTTACATTTTGGATTCTTATTTTTAACAATTTCTAATAATCAAGCTAAAAATTACTGGAGCTATTTAAAAACTTCTTTCAATACCTATAGAGTATTTTAAAATTTGCTAATGTCGAACATTGTACGTAAATGATGTCACGAGTTTACTATGTTTTAGATAGATATATATTCGTTGTAATTTAAAATCTGTATATTGATTAGATTGTGAATGTAAGTGTATATCTAATAAAAAGGAAGTAACGAAAAACAAAGTGAAATAAAACTTTTGTGTCAACAATAATAAATCTATAATCCGACTAAGTAGACTTTGCACTGCCATTGGCTGACGAGATTGGTATCCACGCGGGTGAAACTGCGGGGTATTTCTAGTTAATATAAATAACTAATAAAACTAGCCACGCTATTTGTGATTCAATATAATCTTATTTATATGTTTGGAATTTTTCGTAGACGTTTTGTAACACAAAATTAAGTTAAGCCGTTTTAGATAGATTAGCTTTTTTTTTTATTGCTGACAGATTAGCGCTTGACTGTGATCTCACCTGATGGTAAGTGATGATACAGTCTAAGTTGGAAGCGCGCTAATCTGTTAAGAGGCGATATACCCCTTACGGTTTCTACACAGCATCGTACCGGAACACAAATTTCTTTGTTTGGCGCTACGTTTTAGCTGGTAGGGTGGTAACTAGCCACGGCCGAAGCCTCCCACCAGTCCAGACTCAGAAAATACAATGTCCTAAACTCGTCCTACCGGGGATCGAACCCGGGACCTCCGCTAGCAAAGCGAATACTCGCACCACTGCGCCAGCGAGGCCGTCATAAATAAATAGAAAAATATTATAAATATGCTATTTATCTGTATTTAACATAAAAAGTGGGAAATTTATTTTATTGTTTTGATTTAATAGCTGTTAAAATCCTTGTGTAATTTAACCCTTTAAGTACTGAAAAAGACCGTTAGTACTTTCAAATAAGTAATACGCGATCGTATTGTCGAAATAATAGGTGTGATGTCACCCGATACATATTTGTACCGTCAGGTAGGAAAGGGTTAAGATCCTCGCTGGGATAATAGTATATTATATTTTGTAATTTATCTACTTCTGGACTGAAGGAAGCTTAGATGTCATCTTTCTAGCAAATTTTGATGCGTTACGAAGCTATTTAAAAATTATCAATATGAAAATAACATCTTAGACTGTGTCATCAGTTACCATTAAGCTAAAATAACAGTCAAGCGCTAAATTGTACGCAATATCTTATTTAATTCTAGCTCTTCCCCACCGTATTGTCCGTGTAGTTCTTGATTCCGTGGGAATATCGTTCGTAGTAAGCCTCAACAAATCAGTAATCATTAGACTTTTTAAAATATATAGGAAAGATATTTAGGAACACGACTAAAGTTTAATGCGACATAAACCTTAATCATACTCATCAAAAGCAAATATTTTCAATCAACCAACCATTCTTTTATTGTTAATAAAATAATACAAAATCCCCTTTCACACAAATTCCATGCCATAAATGCCACCAGCATGACAATGCCAAATTAAATGTAAACCCCGCGCATAAAAACTATAAAAAAGTCCTTGCACAGGATACAAATAGAAGGATACTCTTTACACGCATTCATCTATAGACAATTGATGGCATAAATCATAGAGTTGACAAGAAAATGCATCGGTACCACAATAAAATAATAATCATCAATCTAAAAATCAAAGCGTTATGTACTCTAATAATAAACAAATAAGGACTTAATTCATATTTATTAGGTGTAAAATAACATTTGTTCAACAACGAGTCAACCGCCCCATCGCTTAAAACGACTCGAATCGAGTTTCGCGTAAATTATGGGACAACCCTAAACAATGAAAGAAAAAAAAGCTTCATTCGCTAATGGATTTTGTTCTCAAAAATTAATTTGGGGTACTCGACTCGACTTGTGTACTCACCCAATGAGTTACAACCCTAATGTTAGGGTTGGACTGAAGTTGAAAGTTCTTTACGCTCGCTGTTGATATTATTTTGTGGGTATTGGATGAGACTGAGCTGTCACGCTGGGTTTAGTAACGCTCTTTCGAGCAAAATCCTCTCTCGTTGACTTAGGGAGCGAGAAACCAGAAATTTATTATTAAAACATAATTTTTACGGTCACGGTACATCTTGTATGGAAACCTGTGAGATCGCAATCAAGCATTAGACTGTCAGCAATAAAAAAAACATGAAACTGAACTTTAAAATCTCAGATTTTCATACAGTAATTGCTCCTAAATTTGTCATATTTGTTGCCCTTGCCAAGCGTATATGCACAGTTCAAATAAACTGGAACAGACCAGAAATGAAGTACAAGTAATATTATTTGTTTTGTTATTTCATCGTTTTTATAACCCCTTTTTCGAACGATACAGTAGTTTGTTAGTTTTCGAAGACATCAGGTACTTTCCTCCTGAACCGTCAGCGAGGACACGAAATCTCTACCGTTTTGCATATATGTCATAGTTTTTACTACATTAGATTATCGTTTTTCACTTCTGTTTTGTGGTATTAAGCACACACTAATTAAAAAAAAGAAAATCTATACAGCAATAAAGTACCTACTAATATGGTGTCCAGAAATGGTTACTCAATAAAGTTCGATTATTTTTATTTTTATAGAAAGTTTTCTTTTCTGATTAACAATTTTGAATTTTCAAGTTACTAAGTTAAGAAAAAGTAAATTTCTTATTACCTTTACGTTATACGATTAGTATTTTTGAAGTAAAATTGTATAACCCTAATACCCAGGGGCGACAGTACGCAGATCTCAGTTACAGGGTGAAGTGGCATTGTTTAAGCCCTTTAAACTTTTAATTTATTAACCGAAGGGTTGCCAGTCGTAAAAATTACTTTTATTGTTTGTAACGACGTCTCAGCCTACGTGATAACAATTTCTTATAATTCATTTCATTTGAAGGTAGAAATAACCAACTTAAGTTGATCTGTTTAATAGAACTCATTGAAAGCGCTGAGGGTTGTTTAGTACTAGTCATTTAAGCAGTAAAATATCCACGTGTGGTATATGATATTAAGTCAAGTGCCCTTTGTCGTATTTATGTGTTGCCAAAGGTTGAAGCAATGAGGAGACAAACTAGTTTATTTCGATTAAAAGTGATTTAGTGTATGGGAATACTTTCTAGTTATGGGTACATTCACTTAAACAATAGAAGCTGGTGTCATAAATTCTAATCTTTACAACCACTGTGAAAAAGTTGGAACAAAGTATAATGACATGGTAACGATATTTCGACTAGTCTTGCCCTAATACCTCTTTGGTTACACTACAGTTATTCAACCTAAAGAATCTTTTTGTAATCTATGTGGCTTAAAGCTAATTAAAATACAATTTAGTTACAACATTAGAAAAATATTAAGGAAAAAAATTAGGAAATTAATAAAAACAACAAAAATAATGAACATAAAAACAAAAAGTTTAAAGTATAATCATTTGATGTTGCAATATACAAAATGCACAATAGCAGTATTAACACTTAAGAACATATATGGACGCTTGAAAGCAAATTTTTCAACACTAAATTTATATTTCGTTGATAAATAGAGTGACTTACGCGCAATTCTCCTTTTTTGAAGTGAATCTTCTTTAGGCGCATGAGGGTAAATTTTTTAAAACGCGTGATAAGCGTCACGAAGATGCGCAGCGTTTTATATGCTAATTCGTTTGTAGTTTAGGCAGTTTTAATATTTACAAATAACACGGGGCATTTTAATTTGCCGCACGTCATTTAATAATTCAATATACTATTTTTCATAAAATTATAAATATTTTATAGATTCTCTTTTTTATATAATTTATAAAACAAAATTTAATTAATAACTTCTAATTTTGACAAAACACACGAGGCATTTTTTACAATTCGCCATTTTAGGAATATATTAATGCTCGAAACTTTTTTTTTTTTTTTTGCTGACAGATTAGCGCTTGACTGTGTTCTCACCTGATGGTAAGTGATGATACAGTCTAAGATAGAAGCGCGCTAATCTGTTAAGAGGCGATATACCCCTTACAGTTTCTACACAGCATCGTACCGGAACACAAATCTCTTTGTTTGGCGGTACGTTTTTGCTGGTAGGGTGGTAACTAGCCACGGCCGAAGCCTCCCACCAGTCCAGACTCAGACAAATTAGAAAATACAATTTCCTAAATTCGTCCTACCGGGGATCGAACCCGGGACCTCCGCTAGCAAAGCGAATACTCGCACCACTGCGCCAGCGAGGCCGTCAAAATTTTGTATTTTAATGACAATTAAATTCCTAACATATCTCCCTGTTTCTCTCCCTCTAAGTTTCGGAAATCTAATGTTTTAGATTAGTATAAATATAAACAAGACTTAAAAGTTTATTTGCCAAAGAAGTTTCACTTCTGACATGTGTACTTAGTACGCATGCACTTTTAATTTTTTTTAACCATATAACAGTTAAAACGTGATGCTCAAAATATATTCATTAATACAAATGGTATTAAAGTCATAAACTTATATTTGAAATAATGTCTTACAAAATTCGGATCTTATACTTGACTCTTTATACACGTACGCACGGCACGTCGATAAATATATTGGTGAAAAACTTTATGAACACAAACATAGAATTTGGAGAAATTTTGTTTATTTTATTATTTTTTATAGTCCCACTTTCAATAACAACAGGTTAACGTTTCCTTGTGATACCATCTGATATATGAATATATTTTTAAAGTTCAAAAAGATGGGGTGGCACTGACCCCCAAGGTATAGGTCTTCTTATTAGGGGTTAGATTTTGTACCACTATTTTTGCCAATAAAACTTTAATATCATTTATTAGTTCAATTTTCTCCGTCAGCAATGGAAAGCAGGAATTCTACTACTGAAAATGATATTATGCTACCGAGGATATAAAATTCCTTCCTTTCAACTTGTAGTAGAAAAATGAATAGCTATAAATAAAAGCTGGTTCACAAAAGATCTAATCAAGCTAACCCTTCACGCAGTAACAATCTATAACTTTTCCGTATCGTATTGAAAGCAACTTTGGGTAACTAAATTTCGTTTGGTATTCAAACGCGGTTTTTTATAAGGGGGAAAACATTATCAAAATCGCGACAGCACTCCACGGAGACCGTGTGTTGATTCTATCAGAAATCTACTTAGAAATCTCTGCATTTGTGTTACACTTTTTGCATTTAATGCGTAACGTGCCAAAATTGAAAGTTCAGCGTTGCTTATTTTAACATTCAATATATTAAAAGAGTAATTATCTGTTACGCAGTTGTATTTGTATTATATCTTAAGCTTATACCTTATAGTTTTAGGTAAGTTTGCAACTTAGTTAAGAGTGAAAAAATAGGAAGAGATGAGAATAATAAATACAGTACATTTAGTTATACATAAATAAACCAGAATAACAACAGAATGAAAATTAAAATAAAAAATATTTTATTGGTATTTATAATGTCACAAAAGTGTAACAAAAGCTGGTCCAGTGTCTTACTAAAATGATGTAAGGTAACGTAAGATGAGAAGCAGCCCATTAATAACCCACACAGGCGCAGGCACAGGCCGCCTCACTTATAGGATAGAGGGTTGTGAGAGCATAGACCCACCACGCTGCTCCATTGCTGGTTGGCAGGTATAGTACCTAAGTGTACTTTCTATTCCTTCCCTCTCATAGTCCGATGTGATGGGAATCCGACACAACCGGAAAGAGATCAGGCGCACCGATGGCTCAACGTGCTCTCCGAGGCACAGGAGTGGAGCACGCCATCAACTTTGGACAAATATTGAGAAAACCTTAATATAAAGCTCAACACCTATTTGTAAATTCGCCCGACCCAAGACTTGAACCCAGGACCTCTTGCCTGTGTCTCTTGTATCACTAGACCAATCAAAAAAAAAGTAATTTAGTTAGAATATACAACGCAGAAAAACATAAACAATTTCTAATAATATTTAAAATAGCTTTAATATATAAAACATATTTATTGATTTTCAGTATTCAACTCGTTTACATCAACGCAAGTAAATTGCTCCCAAATGTAAACGTCTGGAGTAAAGGTCAGACCTTTGTCGAAATTTTTTTGTAGTTATGTTGGAAAACAATTTTATATCCTTACACAGCGATAATAGAATTCATTGATATTCACACATATCCATTGATGTAATTAATATTATGGCAATGTTTTAGGCACAACTAAAGTATCGTAACTTTAGTTCGTTTTTAGAGAAAATTCAACTGGACACACTCTACTGCTCCACTGCGATTTGACAGGCTTTAGCCTATAGTTATAACACTTATAACCATATAATAAAACGACTAAGTACCGCCCAATAGTCACAAAGTTAGTCGAATTACATCCCGTTGAATATTTCACTGTCTATATAGCGGCCTATAGAATACCAGTTTAATTAACAATGTAATAATTCTACGATGGCTTTAGACTACTAACTCAATGCAAAAGATACACTTGGTCCGGTCAATAGGTATAGAGTTTTTCTATACAGAAACATTGCCGAGTTTTGAATTCCAAAACCTATTTCCCTGATAGACTTGAAAGTTACTCTTTGCGCGATGAAGATGCACATTAATAATGAGTGTCCCACTTTTTTAATAGGTTAAACGTTGAATTTGCTATTTTACAATATTTAACTATGTAAGATCTTAACACTGAAGAATTATACAAAAGTCTGTCTTAACTTCCTTATGAGCTTATTTATCTAAATGTATTATATGAAAAACAGTAAATTTCTCATATGATATATACAAAACAGTGCCCAAAAATTGAATATTAGACATTCAAAGAATCCGTTTAAAATACTGAAAGAAACGTAATACAAAAACCACATCGTTATCACTTGTACCTCCAGTTTTCCCGTGAGACGTCCCATATTTTCAATTCCACCGTCACTACGCTCCCGATTATCCGAAAAACCTTAGTTCAATATGAAAGCTAAACAGCTACATTATCTTGGCACCTCGTCTCTCTTGAACCATCCAAAATTCAACCTTATTCCACTAGCATACAACAATCTACAATTTATAGAAGTGTCTAAACAAAACAGTAAATCCAAAGTCGATATTTTATTCGAGCTTGTTAAATCTTATTGTCGTTTGAAGATTTTTTACTTGTTATTCCTTGTGGGCTAAAGATTATTTGAATATACCAAGCTTTCAGTGTTAGTATAATGAAAGTGTTAATGTTATAGGAGACGATTTGCTTGTGCCACGTAGTTTAGGACAAAACATTACTATTGAAAAGTTGTTTACTTATTGTATACAGTTGGTGTACACAAAATGATACTGTATTGATTGAACTATGTCTAAATCTTTTAATATATATATAATAGCTGATAAAGTTCAAATAAATATAATAACGGATTAAAGATATGCAACGACATTAACTGAAATTTGCGCAACGAATCTGTGAAATCTATTAGCAAGGCACGTGAAGTTTTAGTTAGTATTTAATGCAATTTATGAAGCGAAGCCTTCACAGTAAGATAGTGGTTTCGATATATATGAAATGAAGAAAAGGTTTTATTATTTAAGGGCTGACGTGTTAATCTATGAAAAAAATAATGTAATTTTCCAGTTTAAAATACGATATTCTGACAAATATAAAGGAATAAGAAGAACATGGTTGAAAATGAGAACACGTTATATCGACGAAAATCACTGTGCATATTAACGTTTATATGTTAAACGAGTATGAATGTTTACAATTGACATCGGTCATTCCTATTTTTTAACAGACACAAACTTCTATGATATATTTCATTTCTGGAAATTGAATTACTTAAAACTAGATCAATGTAAATTATTTGTTTGTTAAAATTATACATGTCGGAAGTGAAACTTCTTTGGCAAACTTATTTTTAAGTCTTGTTTATATTTATACAAATCTACAACTTTAGATTGCCGAGATTTAGAGAAGGGGGGAAATAAAGATATGTTAGGAATTTAATGAATTTGTCATTAAAATATTATTACAAATTTAATGAAATCTCAAATGATGAATTGTTAATAAAAATGTGACGTGTGTTTTGTCAATATTAGGAATTATTCGTTAAATGTTGTTTTATATTACATTAGAAAAAAGAGATTTTATGTAAAATAGTATATAAAATTATTAAATGACGAGTGGCAAATTAAAATGCCGCATGTTATTTGTTAATATTAAAATTACCCAATCTTCAAACGAATTAGCATTAAAAACGCTGCACATCTTCGTGATGCTAATCACGCGTCACGCGTAAGTGAAATTTCTGTATTAACAGTAGATTCGTAATTAATGGTTTGTCTTTGACAGCTTTGGATACATCCCATTTGCATTAATATTTGGATTTAATAAATAACATGGAGACATTGGATTCGGTTGATAAACTAGCCAGAAGATTGATTCGTAATGACTCTTTAAGCCGCGCAAAACTGCAGAGCCTGCAACATCGGCGTACTGTTGCTAGCTTGTCTGTCTTTTATAGAATATTCTTCGGAGAATGTTCTCAGGAGCTGCATGGCGCAATACCGACATCACCCTTTTACTATCGCACTTCTATCTATACGTTATAGATATCTATATAAACGGTTCTAAACTTCTTTCCTGATCCGTACTGTAAAACTGTGGAATACTCTGCCTTGTTCTGTGTTTCCCCAATCCTACAACCCTAATCTTTGTAAGATAAAGGGTACCTATTCACCAAGGGTGAATAGGTACCCTTTAGGAGAGCGCGTACTATTTTGGACCTCATGATAGCTTTCCATCAGGCGTGATTGAGGTCAAGCGCAGACCTATTATAGATTTTTAAAAAATACGGCTTTTAATAGTTGGTTGTGTAGCTGCTCTTTAGTATTAGGTAAGGTAAAGGAAAGTAGCAGCCCATTAACGTCCCACTGCTGGGCACAGGCCTTTTCACTCATATGAGAGAGAGTAATTATAGCATAGACCCACCACGCTGCTCCACTGCGGATTGGCAGGCATAGTACACAAGTGTACTCTCTATTCCTTCACTCTCATAGTCCAAACACGATCGGAGAGAGATCAGGCGCAGGACCGACGGCTTAATGTGCTCTCCGAGGCACGGGAGTGGATCACACCGCCAAATTTTTCCAAACTTTGGGCAAATATTGAGAAAATCTTAATAGAAACCTCAATATCGATTTAGAATTGGCCCGACCCGGGACTCGAACCCAGGACCTCAAGTCTGTAGTCGAACATGCAAACCACTAGACCAATGAGGCAGTTCTTTAATATTAGTTAGAAGTAATTCTGTTAGACTATGCGATTAATGGATCTCAAATATAATCTATTTGAGATTGATCATCTCAATGACTGCAATTTCCTTTTAACTAACTAAGGGAATGAAAAGAGATTACTTGTACAATGAACAATTAAGATTTGCGTTCTACAGAAACTCTGAGTAACTATTATATAGGAAAGGAAGTGGTTATTTTATTATATTTTTATCTTGTAGTAGCCCAAATGAGAAGTAAAATCGCCAGGATTACGATCGTGACTGCACGAGGTCGGTCTACGTCAAGTCGGTGTCTACTGGCCTTTATGTGGGCGTCTGCAAATAACTTTGTTTATTCACAATACTGTGTCTAAGATTAAATACATTTACACATTAAATTGCGTAACTATATTTGTTTAAATGGCCAACACGCACCTTGGTAGGTATGCGCGCGCTGCCATTGTATATCTAATTGTTGTAGATTTATTAGGGTTCGCACCTGCGTAGTTCTACAATGGATTCCCTGGATTATAGAATTCATAATGCAGCTTGCAATTTGAATTTTATTTATTTTTGAAATTTCAAATATAAAAATTTACACCATTGGGATAAAACTACTAAGTAAGAATGCAAATTTTCTTGTACCAGAGGGCCATGTTTACTTTAAAGACTATACCAGATTCTGCATTTTTGTCAACTAAAATTTTGTAAATTTTTAATTCATTTAAAACAATGACATGATTTCTGGTCATATGTATGGCTTACTGGCTGGCTGCTAAACCTAAAGTTCATTTGGGGTGTGCAGATTTCCTCACGACATTCATATTAGATCTACTTGCAAAGTGCAGTAATTGAAATTAACGAGATCGTTTGTATTAAGGAGCACATATTACAAGAACTCTGTATAATTAATAGATTTACTCTCCGATATTTTTGGTAATTTGATAACTGCCAATTCTATCACTAATCTTTTAAACTGTGCTGTCACAATCAGAGTCAAAAGCCAAGGCCTCTACCTTTATAATTGTTCGTTTTCGCAAGCCATTTTAAAGTTTATTATTTGTGATTTCATGTCGTATGCAATAAAAACTGTAAGATATAATAAACGTGTAATGATTTTAAAGAAACTTAAATTGACATAAAATGTATTTTGTAATCAGTATAAGTTCATAAATGTAAGTTTACGTGATAAGAACTTGTAATTGTTAAGACACCATCGATAGGGAATGCAAATTAATCTTGTTTGTAGACAAATTTGGAAATATAACTTACTATGTTTGCTTTACAGGGACACAAATCCTGAACCTCTTTAGTAATATATTAACAAACTATGCAATATTAAAAAATCTATCCCTAATTTACTGTTCCGTTCATCATTCTTTGCGAAGCGATTGTTCGCAATGTAATTTCAAAGAGACTGTCAAAACACATGACTTTAGCAAATTTACAATAGACACTAACTGTTAAACATAAATAGATCAACACAAAACCAACCGCAACCACACACCCTAGATATAATAAAAACAAAAGGTATCATTTTAAATATATACGTCTACAACACAATTCGTCACAGTGGACAACCAACATTATGCGTTCCCTCAAAATGATACAAAGGGAACACTTAAAACACTAAAATAACAAAACAACAATACGTGCCCTTATTCAAAAAGAGCTTTACAATCTGAATTCCCGCTAAATTCTCGGTGAAACGCCCGCAGTGTCGCCAAATGCGTGAAATTACCCAACAATGGACAGTAATGATCCTTTACGGGTGAAAAAATAAAAATAAATACATAACACGATACTTCACGAAGATATTTAATGTAATCTGCTGTAGTATTATGAACCCAACGAACTATAATATTTTATAATTATAATACCCTTTAGTACATTGCTATTCAGAAGGTCAAAAGTAGTATACCAATCAGCGTGGAGGGTTTATGCTCTACAAACATTATCTGCTATATGTAAGCAGCCCTTTGCCCAGCAGTGGGACAT
This sequence comes from Elymnias hypermnestra, assembly GCA_015832385.1. Classification (NCBI taxonomy): domain Eukaryota; kingdom Metazoa; phylum Arthropoda; class Insecta; order Lepidoptera; family Nymphalidae; genus Elymnias; species Elymnias hypermnestra. The sequence goes on from JACTOM010000028.1 coordinate 1,448,176, forward strand.
TAATGAGCTGCTTACATTGCTTAAGACGTTTTCTCGCGTAACTTTTTAAAGTATGAAATTATTAAAATTTCTCCAAAACGTAAACTAATTTTTTAGAATGCTTATATTGTTGGTTTATACATACAAAATACATTAAATTAAAAAAAATCACATAACACACACTATATACACAACGCATATAGAGTATATAAGCATATTTGTCAATCGTTGACAATTATGTCAAACGCCAGAAGGTTACATTGAAAAAGTTTATACTGTCTAAAGCACTAAGAAGGTTATATTACAAAGATTACTATGGTGGTTAAGTTTTCTTAAAATTTCTGATGTCCTACGTAACTTGTTAATTTTTTCTCTTATAGTTTAATCACTCGTTGAATTGGAATTAAGCCTAACTCAAAAATAATTTAGCAACCAATGGAAGAGTTTTACACAAAACATCGTTTATTCAGAAGTTTTGTCTCTTTAATTAATCTTAAATTGGAAGCTAAAAATCTGTTTGATCTTGGTAATGAGCTTTTAGATAAAAAGTGTTAAGTTTTACATTCAGATAGCTATATATTTATAATGTAAAACAATATGCCAACTAGAAATATCCCTTTGTGTGCACATGTGTGCGTATACAGGTGTTTTTCTGTGTACGATGGCGTCGTCCCGTCTGCCTCACTTGATCTCTCCGGAATGCAGTCCTGTCGGTATTATAAATGTACCATGCAACTTTGTATCTCTACCATCTATCTGTAATAATTTTTGATTGTTAACTTTTGTAAGTGGGTTAAAAACTTAGAAAGTGTTAGGGACTACAGAAAATCTTTTTATACATCTAATTCCATTGTCACCAACAACTAAATTAATAATATGTATTGCAGAAAGCTTCCTTCGCGTAATTAAGCAAGTACTTGTTTTTTTTGTTTTTTTTTTGTGAGGCTGTCATCTTAACTTTCTCTCGTCGGAGAAGGGAGATACCATGAGGCGCAACTTTACTCGTTTGCTCTCTTGAATTGCTCTTAAGTGGGATTCATCCAGGGAACCCAGGGAGTTGAATGCGTCAGCGAACATTTAGACCCCAACAGCCGGATGAAGAGGGTTCCGCTGGGGGTTTGCTTTAGGTTTACTGCCTATTAAATCATTCACAAAACATTTGTTTCTCTGGTAGATCGAAAAGTAAGTACTCTGGTGAAAGGATTTCCTGAATGGTTCAAATTAATAAAATTCATTCATCATTACATATATATATAATAGTAATATATAAAAAGGCAGCCTTATAGAATAAAAAGATTTAATATTAGTATAGATTAAGAACTCATTTATTCAAACACACACATACCTATACATACATGCACACCGACAATAGCAATGCAGACTCTTTCATTCATACTGTAGAAATCGCTATGAGGTAAATTACTGATTACCAGATAAAACGCTAACCTGCGATAGAAAAACAAATTTAGACATTTACAATTCTACTTGCACAATCTATAAGAAAATCATAGAAAAGGGCGTGACTCCTTCACCTTCTTGACGGTAGATTTTAAGTAGTTCTATAATACAATCATCAACAGTATCATATGAAAAACCGAGTGTATTTAACGATTAAAAAAACCCAGTAATAATTGTATAGAATGAAATTGTCTAATAATATGATCGCATTTGTTACCAGTATGTCAACTAAAAAAGAAATTATGTGTGGTACATATAACAATGTACCAAGTAATTCTCTCCGTTTATAGATACTTGAATTTACATAAAATAACAATGAATTTAGACATCTCTTCCCTATTTACGTTACTATGAAAACAATTTTATGCCTGCTTCTTAACACAGAATAGACTGTGATCATCCCACACGTTTCAAAGAGTCAAATAACATTATTATATTGTACCATACTTATCAAGAAGCATTGTTCAGTTAAATGTGTTATTTTTTGTAAGATTTTCAACTTTACTGTATTAAATATAAGGAGATTATAAAATAATTTTCGTGGTAAAGTTATGTTTGTGTATTGTAGTGTATTTTTAAGCATCTTTGTCGCTTGATCAACATTCAAAGGGCCACAATACTCAATGTGCTTTTTATAAGTCTCGGGCTTTAAAAAACATCCTGCTACAGAAATACCAATTGTAATCAGTGTCGGTGACTTGGGCGACATAAAATTAATATATTACTGGGTAAACTTTACTTTGGTGGCGTGAGGAAGTCTTTTATTTCTCAAATATTTTCATCATAGTCTTTTAAAAGCTTTAATAAGTTCCAATGAATTCCCAGGCTCTTAGAGTCGACAGGATTCATCAAATGAACTGAGTGTTCATTAAAGAGTAAATTTTATTTTTAATGTATAAATCTGCTATATGTACTTACGTATAACAGATGCTACTGGCTTTTTCCCATACAACTGGACTGGTTTAGATGATTTTTTTTGTGTTTGTTCAGTTGTATTTCAGAAAGGTTTAAAATACAGAGTTCTTTATATTTCCACAGGATTCGTCAAGAACAGCTTGTGCTAATAAATATGAACAATGTGGATATCTGCAAAATTAATTTGACATACTTATAAGTAAAAACATTGTAGCGGAAAAAATATTTTAAAAGCTTGTATTTTACGAAACGATAACATCATATTCTTTAGCCCCAGCTCATATTGTCACTTTGTTTCCTTCACAAAGGGGATTTTTCCAAAGATCTTCGCATATAAAACTGAAGAGATACAGAATCTTCATCTAAAAAATATTTTTAACTAGTCATCAAACATTCTAATTCTATACAAAGTTATCGACGACAAAATCGCAGTTTTGTTCAATAGACGCAAGAGCATCTAACATTTTCAGAGGCTGTCATAAAGGTCGGTTCGCATTGTTTTGGAAATAAATTCGATTGTCATGCGACTATCGTTTTCATCTCACGACCGTGTCACAATCGCGTTTGGATCGCCGCAAAATATTTACGAAAAGTGACATAAAGGTGGGGCTGGACGCGATGATGACGCGGTTCTGCGTTTGATCTTGTTAAAGGCTTGTTTCATTAACAAGACAAAGACTTTGAATAAAACAAATACTCTGAATAAATCACAAATTCGTTTTTATTTACAAAATTTGATAATATTATTACAAAACTCGACGAAGGAATCGATTTTGACGTTTCCATTAGGATATTCTTAATATTTGCCCAAAATTGTTGTGTTATGTCTTCTCTCTGGTTGTGTCGTATTGCCCTCACATAAGACTATTAGGGTGAAGAAATAGAGAGTGCTCTTGTGTACTATGCCTGCCAACTCGCAGTGGAGCAGTGTGATGAGTCAATGCTCTAAAAACCTTCTCTCATATTAATAAGGAAACCGGTGCCTAGCAGTGGGATGTTAAAGGATTGCTACTTACCTTTTTTATTATAAAATTACTAAGAGCCACTATGGCCTACAGTTTATTTGCGTTCTTCAACTGGTCACTTGAACGTGACCTTGTAATTTGAAAAGATTTGATTGGTTAGGGGGCTGGGGTAAAATGATGACTCACTACATTTTTAACGCGAACAAACCGTAGTGGTGAAACGCTTGGATTCTCATTTAGAGAAACAATGTTTTAAAACCTGATGAAGCACAACTAAGGTTCTCTTTATAAAACGAAACTTACATGCTTGACTGCTCTTTCTAAATCACACTGAGTTATCGGAGAAGGAACATATCGTAAAGAATATGTATATACCTGGAGTACATATTGTGTGTTATATATAGCCTGCCAACCCGAAGTAAGGCAGCTTGGTGGCATCTTTAAAATCCTCTCTCCTATGAATGAGGAGGCCTGTACCCAGCAAGGGGACATTAATAGCCTGTTACGTATATTTGATATTTGATAATATTGAAATCATTGTATCAGTTGTAGTAGTGTCATCTAACCCATTCAATTTTATCTTTATTATTCACATTACATTGTCAATTTGCTTGTTATGTATTAATAGCTTTTGAGATATAAAATATGAATAATCTATATATATTAAAGGGATCATCATCGCGATATCTCTGGGATCGTAAGGCGTAGAGATTTGAAATTTGGAAGGAATATTCTTTTTGCCGAGAAGAGGTCAGCTAAGAACGGATTTTACGAAATTCCACCCACAAGGGGGGTTGCGGAGGTGTTAACTATTAACTCACGATGTCTCTAGAACTATAAGGCGTGGAGATTTGAAATTTGATAGGAATATTCCTTTTGCTCAGTAGAGGTCAGCTAAGAACGAATTTTATGAAATTCAACGCACAAGGGGAGTTGCGGGGATGGTAACTATTGACTCATCACGATATTACACTAATACACAGCAAAAAGCTCACTGAAGTATTTATATGTATGTTTCTTATTTGTAAAACAATTTGCCTAAATTAATGAAAGTACTACCCAAAAACATTCCACGCAGACGAAGTCGCGGATTTAGCTAGTAAATAATATTAGACAGATGCATTTCGAATTTTTAACAGAGATACGACCCAACGTTATAATTTTGCTGTTTTGATAAAACGTATCAACAAAATTTATCGAGTACTTATTCTAATAATTGCTTTTTATAAAAATAATTTAATAAACAGCACCTTAAGCAGCGCGTGATAAGAAAATAACATTTAAGATTCACTTATTGTTCCCAATGTAGCTTTTAAGATGCAGTTGATAACGGTGATGTTGACAAAGGAGCGCGGCGGGATCCGCTTTGTCATATTCGGAGATACGCGGCCAAATTTTAAATAACCGTCTCGTATTGAAATAAAATAATATTAAACATCTTCTAATACACAACATATGTATATACTAAATGCTATTAAAAGTTTTTTCCTAGAATTTCTAAGAAATTGTTTCGTAATTACATCACTTAGAGACATATTGTAAAAGTTTAAACATGTTATAAAAAGTTACGTAAATTGTTAAAAGTTCTTTTTGTTTGGCGTAATACAGAAGTAATAACAAATTTGTAAAAACTTGGGTCCATAAAATAAACAACTTATTTAAGAGTAAATTTACATGCTTCTATAATAAAATTTAAGAGAGAACTAAAAATCCGTATTAAAAGAAACCTTTTTTTAAATATTATACAATTTTAATAATTGTTTAGACGATAAAAAGGTTGGGTGTGAATGATTTGCTCTTACGTAGTATAATAAATTGATATAATATTGCAATAGTGTTGATAAAAAATGACTGAGATTGTCGTGTGTTCTTCTCAGAATAATCTGCGATATAAAGGGTCTTTTAAAATTTTCGGTTTGAGCAGTTGTGGATTTGTCTCTTCATAATTTTATTATGTCAAAAATATACTTTTACAAATGCCAAGTTATAGTCGTCGTCGCTTCAACCGACGGACGCCCACTACTGGACAAGGTCTCATATAATGACCTCTACAAGACCCTATCTTGCGCCGCCTGGCTCTAGCGGCTACCGGCGATCCTGTTTATGTCATCGGTTCACCTTGTGGGGGGTCTGCCTATGCTGTGTCGTTCGTTTCCTGCCGGTTTCTTTTCAGCGCAACCAACTTTCCGAACCACCAATCTGTTACCAATGTAAATGCTTTTTGAGCCTTGAAAAATAATATCTTCACTTTTATTTAATATCATCATCAGTCGTACATTGATAAGACAAAATGTTTAGATTCAATGACTCAAAAGGTCTGTAAAGAGATCACTTGAATAAATATTTGATGTACTGAACACCATATAAGGTACAGTTTTCCGCTTAGCTTTGTAAATAAACATTGTCTTAGCAGCGACTCCATTACAGCGTGACGAGGAATATAATGTTTATTATAAATCATACAACTCGCTATGCCATGCCTTAGGTTCGACCGTCTTTAAAGGCTCTAATACGTACATTTTATAATATACAGAATTAATTTTCTGTAAGACAATACAATGTTGAAACTGCCAAAATGGTGTATGTCGCTTATTTTCATAGCATTATGTCTTACGGCATACTGTTATGGGGTAAGGCGGTGGACATTGAAACTATATTTATTTTACAAAAAAGAGCAATACGGACCATATATAAATTAAGATCTCTTGTTTCTCTAAAAGATAAATTTAAAGAAACATCAATTCTCACAGTACCGTCGCAATATATGTTTAATAATATCTTATATATCTATGATAAAATACATTTATTCATTAAGAACAGTGAAATACACAATTTTAATACAAGAAATAAAAACAAACTTACAATTCCATATTTTAGAGTGAAGAAGGTTCAGAAATCATTTTTCGGCTTGAGTATACGCATTTTAATAAGATACCTCAATCAGTTTTAGATTTGCCTCCACATCATTTTAGGAAATATGTCAAAAATATCCTTTTACAAAAGACATATTATAATATTGAATATTATTTAACCCATAGAAACGTTTGGACTGGATTCCAGCTGCTCACAGAAGCAATATATTACACATTGTAGCATACAAAACTATCTTTAAAAGAGTAACCGTTGAGTTTCTTGCCGGTTTCTTCTCGGCGGATTCAACTTTCCGAACCGTTGATAGATTTGTTACCAACGGACAGACTACTGACAAAAAGCTGCTTTTTGAGCTTAATTGATATAGAATATTTTGATTTGATTTGGTTTACTAACAATGTCCTTCTGCCTGGGATAATCATTAAAATACGTAAATAAAGTTAATGAAATGTTAGTTATGATTTACGAATGTCCTAAAAAAAGAACCGCATTCAAAACAAACTATTCATACGACTAAACGCCGACTCACAATATAATACTAATTGTAACCACATTATCATAATAATTTGATAGAACTCGATGAAACATTAGGAAATTATTTTTTAATTTTTAGATCATATTAATTTGATTGGCATACTTTGTCATTAATTCGGTTCTTTTTTTGTAGAATTTTTTATTTATTTTTAATATTTTTAGCGAAGTACACTAACAAATTGGTGGAAATATGCCCGTAATTGTTGGAAGGGTCTGAAATAATTCAAGCCGCCTGAGAAGTTTCATCGTAAACGCTGCCTAAACCCTTAGAAAGATAACAAAATAAAGTATGGTAGGATAACTCCGCAAAAGTAGATGTACAAAAAAGTATGTGATAAGAAATATCTATCTCTTATATCTATTTAAAATTAATGGTATTTACAGCTTTTGCTATGTAGATGTGCTTGTTTGCATTTTGGGAAATTTCTTTACCTAATTTATCTGATTCTAGAATAGTTGAAGGCTCCAGCCACGGGTATTTACCACCCTACCAGCAAAAACGTACCGCCAAGCAAGAGATTTGTGTTCCGGTACGATGCTCTATAGAAACCGTAAGAGGTAAATTGCCTCTTACCAGATTAGCTTCCATCTTTGACTCTATAATCACTTACCATCAGGTGTGATGGTAAGTGATCACAGTCAAGCGCTAACTTGTCAGTAATAAAATAACGAACCGGTAAAAGCTAATGCAGTTTCATTCCTTTTGAAATGAAATTTCTTACGGTACAGTAAAGAAAATTTTTCGTCTGTGTGAGCATATATAATTCTATGCTAGGTTTTAACTTTACCTAGTCACACTTTACTTAGAAAAAAATTGCGACTTAAATCGTATATTACATGGATATAAAATACAATTATATAGTAGAGTTGAATAAAATATAAGGCATAGAAGTTTTATTTCCTCCTCGTGTACCCAATATTTAATTTATTTTGATCATCTTAAAGTATCACACACCATTAAGTGATACTATAGCCAAGATTTAACCTATATCAGAAATAACGAATTGCCAAAGAATGCCAAGAATGTCCGATACGCGACAGGACGGACCGACTCTATTAATCACAATAAATTCTGAGTTCCCATACATTAAAACTATTCAATATAAATTTGTTATATATATTCAAGACGTCGAGAATAAATTAAATTTACTATTATAACAAATTAATTTACAATCATTGGAATTGTTAATTTATTTCAAACAGTTTCGCGTTTATAAATGAATATTAATAAGGAAATCGACGTTTTTATTTATCTTTGTTATTTATTAATAATTATATTTATATTACAATTTTACCTTGGCTCGGGATTAGCTTCGTTTGGAACACGTGGAAATGAATCTAGGCCATAGCTTTGAACTCGAAGTGTCACATATTTTTAGATTAACAGTATTTGATAGTTTTATAAGGTTGATCTACAACTTTAATAAAACGATACGTGCTTCAAGCTACTTTTATGTGATTTTGCTAGGCTAATATAAATAACAATCTTTTATTTATTTATTTTAATTGAAAAGTTTACTGCATACTTTACTACTGTTTACTAAGAAAAATACAAATTACAGCTTTCTTACAATGTAAATTTCTTTATAATGTGCGCAAATACCGTCTTATCACGTAAAGAGATCTCTTCCCGACAACCAAGAGACAGATATATAGGAAAAATAGTAGGATATTGTTACTTTAAAAACAACAAGGCATATTGTATCCGGGATTACGTAGTTAACAACGTAAATGTTATTTTAATAAGTTAAAATCCTTTCCATGTATAACAACTCACCTTAACGTCGTTTAGCTTTAACTTATCCGGTATATCATGCGATGATTGTATACAAAAGCGTCTAATGGCAGAAGAAAGGCGCGTAAAAAGCTGTAAAAACGACGCAGCAGCTAACGGCCAGTGCTAATTGGCACAAGAAAGGGGGGTCGAAGGGGTCATAAATTTCTGTAGGCGATGATCGTGATTTGGATCCTTAATTAAAAAGCGTTTATGATGTTGTAAACGTTTCTAAGAGGTTCATAGACTTGAAAAGTTTTCTAGATAGGACTACTGTGATAATAAGAAAATGTATTTCCATTCCAATCAGGAATATGGGACTCGTTTAAAGCTGGGATAACCCCCAAAAGCCAGGGATACCCTCCTCATTTATGAGTGAGTTCACTAGAGGTTCCCCGACAGTATTCCACTCTATTTCCCTGCCTATTCTTTTTCTTATCCGTTACGCTCTTGACAGAGCGGTCATGATCGTTATGAAATTGCGGAGGGGCAGATGTTGTGCGCATGACGACGTTTCGCCATTTCTTCATGCTCGAGGTCATCCTACTGCATTTGTGCAATGATTTTCTCAGAGCAGATTTGATCTGGTCAGTCCAACGAGTAGATGACCTTCCACGAGGTCTGTTGTTTTCCACCTTTCCCTGAATGACTAGGCGTTCAATGGACTGATTGTCACGCCGACACACGTGTCCAAATAAAGTCAGGATGCCAGATTGTACTATTGAAAATAGACGCTGTTTGATGCTGAGATCTTGAAATATCGAGACGTTCGTACGAATATCATTCCAGGAAACCCCAAGCATTCTTCTGAAACACCATATTTCTAGAGCATCTGTTTTACCACTTCTCATAACGTCCACGTCTCAGCAGCGTATAATAATATGGGGATGAGCATCCTCACGAGTCTGGATTTTGTGGTCTTCGTGATGTTACGATTTCTTCATATTTTTTTCATCTTATCCATGACTATAAGAACCCATGATTTAATGAAGTGGAGCACGAAGCCAATATGTCCTCTTGCCAGCCTCCGACGGCGAGAGAGGGCATCGGCCGCTTGCTCCCTTAACCTCTTATTTGCCTCCTTCAATAAGATGACTTTCTCGCTAAAAAAGCCCTCCACCCAGCCTTACTGGTGAGCAATACATCAATTATTCTTTCCAGTGAAAGAATATCTCTAACCAGCAACAACATAATATGCCCAAGCTGGACACTCTGACATGTCTCATTGGTCCGTTGGTCAGCTTTTTTGGATCAAACATGAGTTGCTCAGCTCGAATCCCCGGATCGGGCGAAATCAAAATTGATACTGAGTTTTCCCGAAGTTGGCAAGTTGGCGATATGCTCCAACCGTGTGCCTCGGAGAGCACGTTAAGCCATCGGTCCTGTGTCTGATTTCTCTCCGGTTGTGTAGGATTTGTTATACTTTGAGAATGAAAGAATAAACTGCACTTGTGTTTACACTACACCAGGCCGCCAAGGTCAAAATTCAGTTAGGAGACAATTCATTAATGATATATGTAATATTTCTATATGTGTATATCTAGACAGCCTTGCTGGCGCAGTGGTGCGAGTACTCGCTTTGCTAGCAAAGGTCCCAGGTTCGATCCCATAGATATCCAAAAGAAACCATAAGAGGTATATTGCCTCTTACCAGATTAGCGCGTTTCAATTTTAGACTGCATCATAATTTACCGTCAGTAGAGACCATAGTCAAGCGCTAACCTGTCAGAAATAAAAAAAATACATTATTTTCATTAAAAGTTATTCTGTTCTCATAAACAATTTTGGATTTGCTGGTTTCTACGTGTTCACTTTCCACGGTGATCTCCCCAACCCTCAGGTTGCCTGGTAGAAAATTTTAAAGGGCAATAAGGTCGTCTATTTCTATTATTTATTTCAGTTTGTCATGTGTTACTTGTTTCATATTTATGGTAAAGAATATTCTATTGATCTTTTACTAATAATTCCGGACACCTCTTGTAATTTCTTATGTCTACATAAAACCGCCGGTAGCCCGTCATTAGGGGCCGCTGCAAACTTACGACACCATCTAATTGGCCCTATATATCATTTTGTCCATCCGTCTGTTTTATTACAGCACCACAGTAGCAGCAATAAACTTGTGAAACGTGAATTTGTTAGTCCACTATGTTGTAAATGTATCCCATTCGTGTTATTGGTTTATATACTATGCCATATTAAATAACACAATGACGGTTATATTAATAGAAGCTTTTTCGTTGAATAAATATCTATCGACGATTTACTGATTTTGTTGCTTATATTCCATCTGTTGATAAGTTGTTTATTAAATACTGCTTCACTTTAACTCTTTCTGTCTGTCGCACTGTCATACCATATCTACTGAAACGATTTAAATTATATTTGGTATACAGATAGTCTAGGGCATGAGGAAGGGCATACGCTACTTTTTAATGCGAAAAAAGAGCTTTACATACATACGACGAGACCATGTCCTGCCACTTGCCACGATTTTGCATTTCTCCTTCGCTTCCTTCATTCTCATTAAACCTTTCATAAAAGTTCGTCGGTTTAGAGTACTCTTGACCTGGCCCTTATTTAAAATGTAGTGGATTTGGTCCAGAAACATTCGCTTTGGTTTTCCCTTTCCAAGTTTCCCATTCACTCTTGACTCATAAATCCTTTTTCACAGTCTCCTTTCATTAACCATCTAAGCATACATTTCTCAATTTTAGTCGGTGCATTTTCTTATATATTACAACGTTCTTTATAGGATAGAAAAATCATTATTTTCAGTGCTGGAAACCCGAAATTTATTTTTTAGGTCGTTGATTCAATATAAATTCCTATGCCACGTAAAGGTTATAAAAGGTGTACCCTCTAGGGTGTAAAATAATCTAAATCATTACTTTCTGTCTGTATGTCTGTCACGTATTCACGCCAAAAGTACCCAATAGAGTAAAATGAAATTTGGTACACAGGAAATCTAGATCCAGAGGAAGGATAAGATCTTTTGCAAATAGCTCATTAACGTATGCGTATTATTTGTACAATAATTAGCCTAAATTCTTAAAAATGCTACCCAAAAACCAATATTGCTCCAATAACACTGCTAGTTGATTATAATTTAAAGTTTTAACTTTCTTATTTCCTAAGTTAAAGCAAATCCAGCAAATTGAAAACCTTTTAGTAAACTCCATTGTTTAAAACTAAATAAAAAAACATTTTAAAGTCTATAGTATCAAAAACATCCAAACAAGCTTCACATCGTGGTATAAAAATAAATCTACTATTCTATTAATAGTAAATCTACGGCCGTTGCTTAGAACGGGAAGTTAATTAATTTGCTACGATAATTATTATAAGGTGAAATAGCATTTATTTGCAGTACAAAATATACCAGCTTTTAAAAAAAGGATAATTTCAATCTTAATTTACTGTTAAAACTTCTTGGAAATGCTAACTGTTTAAGTCAGTAGAGCAAGGCTAGTGGTACACAGAACTTAGTTATTCTCAAACATATCACTTGAAAAAAAAACAGTTATAGTAATTTTTAAGGCTCAATAGCTTAAAAGGTTTTACAGGTTTAATAGCTTCAAAGCAATTCAGATCGTTGCTTGAAATAGAAAAAAAGTGGTAATGCGGGTTAAACTCACTTATTTAAGATATACGACTTTCGCTTTTTGCAAAATAAATTTAAATATCAACCTTTTTAATTTCAAAATTACCAACAAGACCAAACACTTGTTTAAAAAATATGTCTCCCGCGCGGCGGGGATTCCCCTTAGATGCGCGCGATGTGTTACGGTCCTTAGCGTATTAAATTTTTTGATCCTTTAGCTATCCCAGTGGTGTAATCGAATTTTAGATGGATGGGATAGATGTCATGTCGCTATAACATCAAACTGCATCCCCCAATTTTGTTAGCATTTATCTTTTTGAATAGCATTCCTATAGATGCGAAATACGTCTTCACGCCAAAGATTTCATCACAATCGAACCAGCCAGTTAGGAGGAGACCAGTCGTATAAACACATAGTGAAGAATTTTTTTGGATAAATTCATAAGATGTACATGTTATTTTTGAGTTTATTGTACAGCACTCTTACACGAAAAAGGAATATTAAGATTGGCTAAACAAAAGGCGGTCTTATCACTTTATAGCGAACTTTTCTCGATATATAAGTTACTAGCTGAACCCGCGACTTCGTCGGCTTGGAATGTTTTTTGGCATTTTCATTAATTTAGGCAAATTGTTTTTCAAATAAGAAACATACATATAACACCCCCGCAACCCCCCTTGGGGTTGGTATTTATTAATATCCGTTCTTNATTCATAATATTTAGCATCTCCTGTAGCTCATTAGCGGATGACGCAAGTATTTCTTGTTAAAAATGTCACCCAAAAACGCCATTGCTCCAATAACACTGCTAGTTGATTATAAATTAAAGTTAAACCTTTCATATTACCTAAGTTAGAGCAAATCCAGCAGATTGAAAACCTTTTAGTAATCTTCATTGTTTGAAACTGAATAAAAAAACATTGTAAAGTCTATAGTATCAAAACCATCCAAACAAGAGCTACACATCGTGGTATAAAAATAAATCTACTACTCTAATAATAGTAAATCTACGGCCGTTGCTTAGAACGGGAAGTTAATTAATTTGCTACGATAATTATTATAAGGTGAAATAGCATTTATTTGCAGTAAAAAATATACCACCATTAAAAAAAAGTATAATTTCAATCTTAATTTACTGTTAAAACTTCTTGGAAATGCTAACTGTTTAAGTCAGTAGAGCAAGGCTCGTGGTACACAGAACTTAGTTATTCACAAACATATTACTGGAAGAAAAACAGTTACAGCAATTTTTTAAGGCTTAATAGCTTAAAGGGTTTTACAGGTTTAATAGCTTCAAAACAATTCAGATAGTTGGTTGAAATAGAAAAAAAGTGGTAATGCGAGTTTTCTAAACTCACTTATTTAAGATATACGACTTTCGCTTTTTGCAAAATAAATATAAATATCAACCTTTTTATTTTAAAATTACCAACAAGACTAAACAGTTGTTTAAAAAATATGTCTCCCGCGCGGCGGGGATTCCCCTTAGATGCGCGCGTTGTGTTACGGTCCTTAGCGTATTAAATTTTTTGATCCTTTAGCTATCCCAGTGGTGTAATCGAATTTTAGATGGATGGGATAGATGTCATGTCGCTATAACATCAAACTGTATCCCCCAATTTTGTTAGCATTCATCTTTTTGAATAGCATTCCTATAGATGCGAAATACGTCTTCACGACAAAGATTTCATCACAATCGAACCAGCCAGTTAGGAGGAGACCAGTCGTATAAACACATAGTGAAGAATTTTGTAGGATAAATTTATAAGATGTACATGTTATTTTTGAGTTTATTGTACAGCACTCTTACACGAAAAACGAATATTAAGAGTGGCTAAACAAAAGGCGGTCTTATCACTTTATAGCGAACTTTTCTCGATATATAAGTTACTAGCTGAACCCGCGACTTCGTCGGCTTGGAATGTTTTTTGGCATTTTCATTAATTTAGGCAAATTGTTTTTCAAATAAGAAACATACATATAACACCCCCGCAACCCCCCTTGGGGTTGGTATTTATTAATATCCGTTCTTAGCTGACCTCTACTCAGCTAAAGGAATATTCCTACCAAATTCCAAGTTTCTACACCTTTTGGCGACTACGTGGTATATACCTCGCGAGTCAATTTGTTAATGTAAAAAGATTTTATAAGAATATCTGATTTTTTTTGACGCTGGGAAATGCATGTACGCACCCTGATTGTGGGGTCGGGAGTGTGGGACTCCGCGAGGGGGAAGAACTTGCAATACCCACTAAAACCCAGCGGGACCGTCGTCAAGCATGAGAGGGGAATCAAAGGCTCGTTGAGGCATTCCTCTCTGGCCCCACGTTTGTAGCCGGCTCACAGATATTCTACAGGGAGAGGAGTTGCATGAACCTCCGCCTCCTGTTTTCTACTCCCCATCGTCTGGGCTGGAGTGTCTCAGCGGCATTCACCCACTCCCCATGTCTTGCCTCCTTAAACGAGATGACAGTCTCGCAAAAGGAGGCAACCGCTCTCCAGGCCTGCTCACCGATGAGCTTTGCATCTATAATATTAGCCAGTGACAGGTCTATGCCGATCAGCGACGTCATAATGAGTCAGAATGAGTGAGAATAGAACCTCAGGCGGGACATTCAGCCGCCGTGTGGTAAGCTGTATCTAACGAGGCACCACACTCGTAACAGCTGGCCGACGGCTCACAGCCAAGAGTTTGATAGAGGTATTTGCCGAAGGCCCCATAACTGGTAAGCACCTATACCAACAGATCCTCCACCTTTGGGTCAAGGCTCTGTCAGCGAGAACCCTGACTTTCCGTACTTCATCAGCGTCTAGTAATTCCCCTTTGGTTCTCGCGGCTACTCTGCACTGGTAAGCAGAGAACTTCCACCCTGAGCTCTCATGGGGTATCACACCTGAAGAAAAGTGATGATACAGTCTAAGATGGAGGCGCGCCGTACTGGAGAGTGGCAATTTAGCCTTTATGGTTTTTACACACCATGATATCGGAACACAGATCGCTTTCGTTGGCGCTACGTCTTTGCTGATAATTGGTTACAGCTGAGATCAGTCCAGAGTCAAGCCAATCGAATCGATCGAACCTGGACGCTCTGTTTGCACAATGAGTATTCACACCATTCCGCCAGTGAGTCCGTCAAACTTTCTGTGCTCATATCTACAAACGTATCGTAATGTGCCACTTTATAAATAATATATGATATACTGGCTTCGCTTTTAATTATCGTTTATAACCGTGCCATAACTAAAAAGGTTAAATTATATGAATTATAGTGTTTGATCACATCTATTCTGTATTCCTTAGTTAATGTTATAAAACTGCAATATTTCTCTTACAATGTCGCCCGCCAGCCATACATGTGCCATTATTATTTAATGCATTTTTTTAATATTTATTTAATGAAATGATGATTTATTTTTTAACTTACACCTTCAGAATAGTTTAATATTTTTTTGTATTCATAAATGCACTCGTCGAATGAGCTCTACATTATTTGAAACGTCTTTGTGAAATTAAGGATAAAATATTTTGATCAGAAATATTATGTTTTAAAAACTTTTCTTTAGACATTTATTTTGTGTTTTGAACGAGACCAAGTCATCATGTGGGGCTATGTAACGCTCATTTTTGTACTCAGTTCTCGTCGACTTTAAGGGCGAGAAGGCCAACCGGGTTACTGCAATATATTTTAGGTTATGGTTTCTTTTTAATGTAGAAATATTGCAATTCTTTTTAACCTAAATATCGTTGAGTATAAGTTCTGCTATGGTCTATGTTATACAGGGATCAAATAGATTGCTATATCAACTTGATTGATGCTGTACTTTAAGTTCCACATATAAGTTATTTATTTATCTAAACTAATGCTATAAAGAGGAAATATTTGTGTTTTTGTATGTATGTTTTTATGTAAAGCTACAATTTTACTGAGCGACACAGGCTACATAACTTTTCTCTTATCAAAATGCACTAATGTGACCCAAGCTGTGACAAATTTAGTCAGATAAAATTTCGTATTCACACAAAAACTACTGGAACGATTTCAAAAGTTTTTTCACCATTATAAAGCTGCATTTTCATTGAGCGGCATACACTGTATTACTTTCTCAAAAATATAGGGATCTCTAATAAAAATGCACTAATGTGACCCAAGGTGTGAAAAAATTAGTCAGATAAAATCTGTAATCGCGTGCGCTGCGACAACCATTAATGATAGAACAAAAAATGTTCCATAATATTATAGAACGTATTAATATCTATAAAAAAGCCTGACATACCATATGTCCTGTAGTTGTAGTTGTGCTGTAGTTATGCCACTAACTACTTTTTTGCAGTTTAAAAGTTAATAAAATTGATAATTATCGAACTATTTTATTTATGCCTTTGTATAAATCCTATTAAATGACATTTCATTCAAAGGATATAAGAAAATGAAATAGTGTCAAATGTTGTATGATCGGAGACAATGAAGTAATCAATACAAATAAATATCTCCTCTTACATTTTAGAAGTAATTTTACCCTTTTTCAATATTTCAATTTGACCCTCAATTTTATCGTCCATATGTGAAATAAATGGATGAAAGCTAAAATAATTGCACGAAACTGTCACTTGTAAGGATGAAATTCAATACAGTAAACCAGTAGCACGCGGACGGTAATGTGTTTTTTGAGATACAATGACTTATTATGAGATAGCATCGCTTTCAATTAACATTCCGTCTGCGGCGGTCAATACCTCGCTCAGCTGTGCTTTTATATTAAATTCAATGACTATATTATTTTGATGCATTTCATCAAGACCCCTTTTTTAATTGATACTGTTATATAAATTGTTCAAAGTTTCAATCGTTAATAAACTTCCTTCCTATCCATCCACTGAAGTCTTGTAAACTGGTAGGAGTAGCACTTGAAAATAAATAATAATAATTTTATTACAGTATTAAATATTAAAAAAATTATAACTACACTTTCTTTGTATAATAAAATACGCAATGAAACAGTAACAAAAATGTGAGTTAAATATATTTAATGAAAGAGAGGGAAACTTTTGAGAGAATTTCAACTTTTTGCTTTGTCGCATATAAATTTCAGAAATATGCAACAAAAAAGGAATAGACGTATTTTATTAAATTTCAAATCCATTATAAACAGATAATTCGTATTTGTACAAATTTAATGGTTATTTATTTGTTTTAAATATATTTTCATTTCTATTTTTAATAATGACAATATATTACATTTATTACTTTTTTTATTTTATACTAAAATATTAATTGATATGAATTGTGAAAAAAGTTTTTAGAATATTACCATATTGCCTTGATGATTCACATGCAGATGATTCTTATAGCTTCTAGAATTTTGACGCAAACTTTAGTTTGCCAAATGGTATTTGCGTAAACAATGCTAAAATTATATATGTATTTATAAAACTCTTTATTAACAATAAATCGTGTGAATATAGCAAATTAAACAAACAAGGCTGTTGAGGTACTATCTTGAACGTCTACAAATGAAATTTAAACCTAATTCCGTTTTAAAATGTATAGAAGAATACCTAAAGTATTTATAAAAAGAGTTATACTATCATATCTGTTTGTTTCACGTAGATTAATTATAAATGAAAGACGAGTACGGAATATTCCGTATCACATCCAGTGCAGCCACCGTGTAAATGTCAAAATGCCACTTTTATACCAGCCCGTTTGTGAGGCGTGAGAAATTAGCCTTGTATGAGTTTTTGTTCTACGCATTTGGTATTCCGGATGATCAGAATGTTAAATAAATCCTTTTCAAAAGAATTAAATGATTGACAATTTCATTTAAAACTTTGTAGTTTCTTTTTGTTATGTTTACTTGACTTTGACGAGTCTTTCTCAAACGAATCATGATTAAAATACGATTTGTCTTTGCTTTCTTCTGTTACCTTTATAATGAGTTCACATTAATTTGTTAATAATACACAATTCTCACATAGACAATAAGGTAAGCCTTAGCCTTTCTATTAGAAAAATGAGAATAGTTCATGTTATAGATAAGAGAACGTTGTGCTATAAAAGAAGACGTAGTAACAAAAATTGAGAAAGGTATGCTTAGATGGTTTGGGCATGTAGGGAGAATGAATGAAAGGAGACTGACAAAAAGGATTTATGTCAAGTCAAGTCGAGTCAAGAGTGAATGCGAAAGTTGGAAGGGGAAGACCAAGGCGAATGTTCCTGGACCAAATCCAGGTCATTTGAAATAACGGCCAGAGTACTCTAAACCGACGAACTTGTATGAAGGGTTTAATGAGAGTGAAAGAAGCGAGGGAGATATGCAAGCATCGTGGCAAGTGGAAGCATGTTCTCTATGTATGTATGTATAGAGACTGTAGTAACATTATAATAATAAAATTTCTTGAATAACATAAGAAAATCCTAATAATAAATGGCTGTTATTCATATAATTAATGCAAAAATAAATTATAAAGATTCCCAAAAAAAATTAACATTTTAAACATGTCGCTACGGTTGCGTCCTTTATTAATCAAAATTGAAATCGAATTCCTGCACAAATTAAATTAAAGCAAAGAATTGGCTTTTATGGATCATTGACCATTGAATTCATTACCATAGTTTATTTTATTGATAAAAATTAATACCATAGCTCTTATTATAATTAAATAAGAAGTCTTTTAGTAAATTTTAACTAGCAAATACATCTTTGCAACAGAAGGTGTCAACGGAGCCATGTTTATTTTGTTTTAGAGATACTCAGAGATTTATTGCCCGCTGTGACACCAACGTAAGTCTTGACACTTAAGCATCTGAAAAATAATGATGTTTCCAATAAATGCGTTATTACTTTTAATCTCTGGTACGAAATATTAAATTTTTACCATGTTTGAATACCATTTATTACTCAACTATCAAAATATATTATTACTGTTATCCTTGAAATAATGTTAGTGATGCGTTGAGAGCTACTTTGGAAGCAATTCTCCCTCACCCGGAACAATGGCTTTCCAGAGTGCACGAGTTGCTCTCTCAGAGGTTGGTGCAGGTTTTGACCCCACACGGAGGTTTCGGAATATTTTTGCACCGAATTGGTCGCATGGAGTATGGTGCTGCTATCGACTCCGCTTATCACACTTTGGCAGCACAGCTTGGGGACCTCAGCGTCACCTATTGATGGCATTGGTCAGGGCTAACCTCTCGTTGAAAACCGTTGTAGGCATGATACTTTCCAGCGAGAGATGTGGACCCTCTTCTGTAAGGCAGTCATTGCACTGAAGAAGGCCCACGACACCAGGGATGAATGCGAATTCAGACAAGTGCTTGCTGTAGGTGCTTGTTTGATCGTTTTGAGGTATGTAAATATGTTTATGCCCTAAAAACCTATTCATGAGGTAGCCTGAGGTACTTACTTTTTTTAGAGAAACATTCTTAACACTTTGTATACCACGATGGGTGGTATTTAAACCTTGCAGGATTCTTTACATGGTTATTGCCTTATTCTAGTGGTCAGTTTATCCATCTATGGATTACAAGGTTCTGGTTTAGGTTCTAGATCGGTTCAATAAAAAAGTTCTAAGTTCTTGTCTTAAGTTGGTAAACTGTTATAGATATATTTTTGATGGACATAATGAGATTAATGCTTGCTTCTGGTTCAGTGCATTGCAGCTACAGTGATATTAAAGCACGGGACAAAACCATGTCATCGCACAATGGCGGCACCAGACGAAAGTTCCTACGGACATCCTGGTGCCACTAAAGATGTGCTGAGGAAGACGACCGAGGGGGTTTTAGTGGGTATAATCCTACATCACCTGGGCTTTCTCCTAAGAGACCGGGTATCTTTAGAAGATTTTCCCTCCGTAAAAAAATGTGGTTCAGAGCATCAGTGTGCTAATTCTGTTGGGAAAGTATACCCATACATTAATTTTGTTTTGTATAAAAACTGTGATATAACATAAAATTACTTAAAGAGATGAAACACCCCCCTTCCCCCCAGAAGGATCCGAGGTTGAAGTGGAAATGTTGTAGTGGAAAAGTCTTTACCCTTTCTCAAATACTTTTTATATAAAATTTCCATGTAACCTTAATTGTATGTAACTGTAAATTATAAGCATTACACTCGGATGAAACCAGGTTAAAGTGAAATAAATAAACAGAGATGAACACTTTATAATGCCCAATAACAATCGCCTTAGGTATTTGAACCGGCAAACAACAAAAGGGTTATAAAGCACAAATATCCCAAGTCCAGGCGGATTGCCGGATGCGAGGGCGACATGATAAACCCCTTTTTGAGTGTTAATGCCGTGACAAATGTTGAATTTATGCGAGTGTGGTGGCAGCGCGCGTCCCGCTGTGCAGGACATGCCTTGCGGGCACTTTACACTGGACACTACGCGGACGTCTGCCGGAGATTAGGTAGATTTCTTCTATAGAAGAAGTATATTTACTAGTTTTCTTTATTTTTATGATAGATAAGGGAGCCAGAGGGTCACCTGATAGAAAGTGATGGGGAACCACTACCAAGAGAACTGCCGATGCTTTGTCGTCCGAAAAGGTGGAAATTTAAATGCTCATTAAACAGTTGCAAGTCTTTAGGGAACACCGCTGGTGGAAGATGGCTCCACATATTGCAAGTGCGCGGGAAAAGGGATTGACCAAACCGAGTTATTGAAGAATGCCACTCATCCAGAGTATGTCGGTGGAAGTTATTTATAGTTCATACCACTATTCATACTACATTAATAAGCATTTATTGTAATATTAGCTGCTCCCCGCGGTGATACCCGCGTAGGTCTCGTGTTCGTATGGATATGAAGCAACCCGTTCTTAGTAAGCCGTATTTCCAGTCAGTCGGACCTTTAATTTCGTGGTGACATAGTTAATGAACACTTTACACTGGTTACTACGTAGACGCCTACTGGGGATTAGGTAGATTTCTTATATAGAACAAATATTATTCCCTGTTCAAACAACTAACTGCCCGCGGTGATATCCACTTTTTTCTATTTGTGGAATGAAAAAGCTATCCTTAATGAGCGAATACGTATATATTATACCAAGTCAATAGGCGAATATTTTTTAGACATCGCAGTAAGTGATGTCTTTCTAAACCCGCGTGAATATAATATCCCGCTATTAGTGAGCATCTATGTCATAAATAATATTTATGCTGAATTTAAAGCCAAATTTGTGCTTTGGAGACATTTAAAATCATCATTTGATGGTATTCGTGATTGAAATTTAATGTATAGGCGTCTTAATAATTTTTTAACGTAGGTATATCTTTAACTGCTAACCCTATAATGACGTGGCTTAGATCATTTTTAAGGCAGACAAGGACATATTTGCGGCTTGTTTTAAACCATTCGGGTCTTCTTTGTTTTTTAGCGTAAATCAGTAGTCCTTCCTGCTGTGATAAAAATTAAAGGCAAAGATTATAACAAAGATATCGGCGCTTTAAATACCCTTCTCACTTGTTATTAAAATAATCGTCTTGGGTAATAATAAAAATGGGTTTTAGGTTCAATTAATGGCTGATAGTTTTAGGTGATCCTATACTATCAATGGAAAGCAAACACGTCGTAACCCTTAAAAAATATTTTTGATGATTCAGCTATAGTCAATCTGATAATATGTTATAATAGTGTCCAAAAATGATAACTAATATGGAAGTCATTATTTTTTTAATTTTAATGAAAAGCTCTATTCTGATGCAATATTATGGTTTTTTATATATTAATATATGATTAAATGTGTTGGATGTATTAAAATAACGAGTGCAATACCATAATTTCTAAATACACCTAATGAAAACTAGTAGTCAATACTCTTATAAGCATTACCTAAAGAAACATGGGAAACCTTTGCTCGTTGATACACAAAAATTAAAGAGATTTCTTAATAGCCATTTTTTAATTTAGATAAGATTTGATGAGATTCCTGTTAATATCCCCTTAACAGCTGTTTACCCAAATAATACAATAATTTCAAAGATATGTAACGTCAAATTTCTCGAAAATGAATTACAACTGCTTTGTAACATTACATTCTTATAACTATTGTCTAATAAACAAAATAACGAGACTGCCTCCAATAATAAAAAAAACACGAGTCTCGCGTAAATAATGCATGGTCTTTTAACAGTTGACACAAACAAAACAGTAATTTCAAAGATATATATAAGATCAAACGTTTCTACAATGAACAACAATCCCTTTATACGATTTACTACACACACGCACGCACGTACCACGCACGCACGCACGCACGCACGCACACAGTCACACACAATCTCTCTGCTCTGCTTATTAGTATATAAACAAATGTAAAATCCTTAATTGGTAAGTAGCAGTCCATTAACGTCCCACTGCTGGGCACAGGCCTACTCACTCATAGGAGAGAGGGTTTTTAGAGCATAGATCCACCACGCTGCTCCACTGCGGATTAAATCATAAATCAAAATCAAATCAAAATATCTTTATTCAGGTAGGCATTTTACAGCACTTTTGAATCGTCAAATTATATTTTTTTTCCCACACTCTGATTCTAATATACATCTGATGACGGTACTCAAGATCGGCTTAAAATCTAAAGTTACGAGGGTTCCTTCGCGCCCTGATCCGAGAAGAACCCACAACAAACTCAGTCGGGTATTTTTTTTTACCATCATCATTACAATAACAAATTAGTTTACTATATTTTAATTAAAATTAGAGCAATTTGTTCACTCCCAAGCGTTTCTATCGTCTAGGTAATCTTGCAACTTATAATACGATTTTTCTATCAACTTTCTTTTAACAAAGACTTTGAATTTATTAATTGACATCTTTAGAACGTCTTGTGGGAGTTTATTATAGAAACGTATACAGTTACCCTTAAATGAGTTGTTAATCTTATGCAGCCTACTAGAATTTATAACAAGTTTGTTTTGGTTTCGTAAGTTATATGATGTACATTCACTCTTTTTATTAAAAGAGTCAATGTTTTTATGTACATACAACAAGTTTTCTAATATATATACGCAGTGAACTGTCATTATGTTAACTGCCTTGAATTTGTTTCTTAGCGACTCTCTTGGACCCATATTGTAAATCGCACGAACGGCCCTTTTCTGCAGCACAAATATTGCATCTATATCAGCAGCATTACCCCAAAGTAGAATACCGTATGACATAATGCTGTGAAAATAGCTGAAATATACCAGTCTGGCAGTATCAACATCTGTCAGACGACGAATTCTTTTAACTGCGTAAGCCGCAGAGCTGAGCCTGTTCGATAGACCACTTATATGGGGCCCCCACTGTAATCTGTTATCTAACGTAATGCCTAAGAAAACGGTTGGCAGGCATAGTACATAAGTGCACTCTCTATTCCTTCACTCTCATAATCCGATGTGACGGGACACGACCGGGGAGAGATCAGGCGCAGAACCGAAGGTTTAAAGTGCTCTCCGAGGCACGGGGGTGGATCACACCGCCAACTTCCCAACTTTGGGCAAATATTGAGAAAATCTTAGTAGAAAACTCAATATTGATTTTTGAATTGGCCCGACCCGGGACTCGAACCCAGGACCTCATGTCTTTAGTCGAACATGCTAAACACTAGACCAATGAGGCAGTAAATCCTTAATTGGCCATCCGTTAATTAGATTATATGTTAGTTTTAAAAGGGCTGTGGATTTTATAAAATAAATAAATAAGTAACATTTCAATCAATAAACTCGGTACTAATTCTTTGATTTTTAATAAATAATCATAAAAACCACATGCACAATGATATTATCATGCTAGGCTATAATATTATAACTATATCGCCGATTTACTCCTTTAATGGAGAGATTTACCGAGATCCCCTCTTTCCTTTAGATGAGATTTGGTGAGATTACACTTAACGTGGTTCCAGTTCCAGTGAACGTCTCACGTAATTAATAGACACCCCCTTAGCAGTAATTTCAAAGATACATGATATCAAATGTTTCGAAAATGAATTACAACTGTTTTGTAACGTTTAAATCAATAAATTAGTAGCAACAATGGTTTTATATGATTTATAATAAGCAACTATTAAGGCCATGTGTATGTTTCCACGCCAATAAACAAAACGTTGATGTTATAACGTTATATTGTACGTACAATGGCGTAAGAGACGCGTTGAATGGAGTAAAAAAAAACTATCGGTTCGAGTAAAGAGCTATATACAATTGTTGTACAAACTTGCGATCCGATGCGCTAAATGGGGCGGAATTAAACGAGCCGCGTTTGTGAAGGATGCTTAATGATTTAGAAATATCACTCTACAATACAAAATTAACCTTATTACTGAGCATTTCAGTATTATTTACATTATAAAGTATAGCATTGGGTAAAAAATGAAATCACTTATGACATGAGAGCGGTAATAATCAATAGTTTACCTAGTTTTGCGATTATTACGAGTTTTTTTTGGAGAAATCTTTATTTTCGGCGCTTTTGATTGAATCTACTCATGCACATATCAGATGAGTTATTGAATATTATAATGATGATAGGATATTATGATTTAGTGTTTCCGTTTTTGGTGAAATTGTTGTGTCGGCATTTCGTTTGTTATACTTTGTTTCCTGTCTGTTACGTAAAATGTTTGTTGTATTATTTCCTTTAAATAATAATAACATTGTATCACTTCGCCTTTTTATACAAAATATAAACTTGTAAGTTAAAATATTAAAGAGGATAATTATATCACTGGTTATAATAAGGATTTATTTATTAATTCATTTTTAAACTTTATTGTACGTAGTGCAAACGGTGGACTTAGCGAGTTTGGATGGAGGGTGGTTGCCTTCACTTGCGAGACCGTCATTTCGCTAAAAGACGCAAAGGGAGGATGCTGCTGATGCCCTTTCTCTCCGTCGAAGGAGGCTGGGTGGCAATAGGTGCAGGTATGCGCTCCACTATTCCCCTTAGTAATCTGTAGACGGTTATAGTCGGCATCATCCAGGTCTCTAGAGTGGAATGCGAAATGGGACCCTCTAGTGATCTCATCCAAGGGTGACGAGGGATGCGCTAGGTTTTAGTGGGTATTCTAGTTTCAGCGAGTCCCACACTCTCGGTTAGAAGAATTCTTTTTCTTCCGGGGTGCTTAAAAGCATTTCTCAGCGATAAAAAAAACGGTGGACTTATCTACCAGCCAACCTTTCTGGTTTACTTTTAATTAAATTTAATTATTTAAGAAGTTTTGTCTATTAGTGGCAGGCTAGCGATTGACTGTGATCACACCTGATGGTAGTTAGTAGTAGGTAGATGATACAGTCTAAGATGGAAGCGCGCTAATCTGTATAAAGGCAAAATACCTCTTTTTTTTCACACAGCATCGTACCGGAACACATTTTTTTAGTTTGGCGGTACCTCTTTGCTGTAAGTTAACTCCGACAATTTAGAAAATGCAATTTTCTAAATTTGCCCTGCCGGGTATAGAACCCTGGACCTCTGCTAGGAAAGCCAGTACTCGAACGAATGCGTCAGCGAAGCTGGCAAATGTGAGCATAGAATTCAATAATATTAAGGTAAAAGCCTTGATAGTCCTCTGGTTAGACGTGGGGATTTCAAAGAAGTCGTGGGTTTACTCTCGAGAGGCACCACTATTTATTTCTTTTTTTTTAAAGTGCGTGCGTATGAACTACACATCCCGGAAGTGAAACTTCTTTGGTAAACTAATTTATAAGTCTTGTTTATATTTATACAAATCTAAAACTTTAGATTTCGGACACTTGGAGTGAAGGGAAAAGGAAGATATGTTAGGAATTTAATGAATTTAATTGTCATTAAAATATTAGAAGTGTTAAAAATTAATACAAATAATTTATTGAATGTATTAATCTTAAATTACAATTGTAAATTAAAATGCCACGTGTTTTTTGTCAATATTAGAACATATTGATTAATTTTTTTTATTTAAAATTTAGAAAAGAGTTTTAGTTAATATTTTATGAAAAAATAGTATATTAAATTATTGTGCCACATGTTATTTGTAACTATTAAAACAACTTAACCATCAAACAAATTAGCATAAAAAACGCTGCACATCTTCGTAACGCTAATCGGTAAAAATTTTACCCTCCTGCGCCTAAATAAGTTTCATTTCAACATAAATTTGGATACTTGATTGTTCTTTTAAACGTGGTTTTTGGTGATGGAAAACAATGCGAGGAGACCTGCATATCTCAAGCAATGAGTAGGGCAGCGTGTTAAAACAATGCTCTAGAAAACCTCTGTCCTATAATTGAAAAGGCTAATCACTGGGATTTTAATGGCTGCTACTTGCCTTTTCTTCTTTTATAAGATTTTATGTAAAAGCTCTTCCGCAAGACACTCTAACTATCTAACAGTCCATTACATGTCATAAAAATATAATATTTTATTACATACATATTAGCATTACCATGTGATGTCACCTGATGTTTAATAAATAATACAGATTGTGATAACGCGCTAATATAAAATAATCTTTTCTCAATGCTTAACAGCACCTGGTATAGTGATAATAAGGCAGAGGCGATGGCTTTCAATATAAGCTCAAGGAAATGATCTAATAAAGCAATTATTTATTAAAAATCAATAAACATTTAAGCTAGAGCAGTAAATTTTTATGCTAGATGACGCTATAGATCTTTTTTGCAAAATAAATAAATTAATTTTTTACTTCACATTGTGAAACAAATTATGCAAATAATTCCATAATTTGCCGCATTCAAAGAAATTATAACGAATCTTACTCTGACGTCGATATTTTCTACAGCAAGAAACTAAAGTTTAAAAAAGAATTAATAAAATTAATGAATTTAAATAGTGAGCAGGTTGCTTGTATTTGACTCCAGACACACACATACACACACACATTCATAGACAGACTCACACCCACGCGCAATCTTTCTGGCGCTTATTAGTCCAATAAACAAATATAAAATCCTTAATTGGCCTTAAGTTAATTTAATTAGATTATATGTTAGTTTTAAGAGGGCGGTGGATTTTGTAAAAGAAATAAATAATTAATGAGAATACTCTTGTTTCGCTATTATAACTATAACGAAAAATTGTTTTCAAGCATATAATTTTTTTTATTGCAGATTACCTTTATTTAGGAAGAAAATCAAAGCCATTCTACCTGATGACAAGTGGTCTTACGTTTTAATATAAATAATATTTATTTCAATCTTCTTTTCTTCGGTTCTGCCTTGTGTTTGCTCTATATTTTGTGGAAACTTTGTTTGTTTATATTTTATCTATTTTATTTATAAATATGTATAATATAACTTTTTGTTTTCCAAATAAATATGTTATAAATCTGTAGTAATATCAAGCATTAACCGCTACTAAATAAAAAAATGTATTTGAATATGAAGGGATGTTTGAAAAGTATTTTGTTATTAAATGAAAATTTGTACAATATATTACTACTATTGAGTACAAATTTACAAACATGCTTGAATAATAAACTAATAACAAATAAAGTTAAATTGATTGTACAAGAAGATAGTTTTTGTCAAAACGAAGTGAAAACCCTATTAAGATATAGGTTATTAAGTATAGAGTCATTTAAATCTAGTGACTCTAAATCAATTAAGGTAATAATGAATGAGTTTGTGATATGAAGTTTTCTCGAGAGACATTATTTTCAAGTTTACGTTACGAACAACTTCACTGAAGACCGACACATTTAATCGTAATAATATAAATACAAAGCCTTAAAGCTTCATCTGCTGTCTATTTATTATAAAGCTAAATTCTTTTAAGTTTTGATTATAATAAAATGTTTATCCTCTTTTCAAAACGGTGATCCCTTTACAGAGCGGGCGTCGGTGTGTCTGCTTGCACCAACCAAAAAACTGGTTCCCACTAGTGTTGTATAAAAGCTTAGTCGTAACTTATAAAATAGAGTCGACATTCTTGGTTTTACATTACTTACTGTTTTGCTATGTTGCATGGAAGAAAAGAAATTAGATTGAGAAAGGGCTGGTAAACCATCTTTACTCTTTTACCGCATTAGCTTTCATGCATGATAGTTTACCGTTTTAATCATTTTACACGAATCTTACACCTAGGCACTGGTTTTTGATAGTCTCTTCAGTAAATATATAACATTTCCGTCTTTTTACTTAAATTTTGCTAACAATACCTTAGTTTAATTTAGTTATTTATAGGAAAAAACTATGTTTTTTATCACTGACAGGACAGCGCTTGACTGTGATTTACCTAGTGGTGAGTGATAATACAGTCTGAGATAAAAGCGCGTTGTCCTGGTAACAGGTGATATACCTCTTATCGTTTCAACACAGCTTCGAAGAGAACGCAATTTTTTTGTTTGGCAATGTATTTGTGCTAGCAGCGTGTGACTATTTACGCTCAAGTCAGGCAGTCAATACATGTACATTTATTATTCTAATAAATGTATTTTAAACTGATAAATAAAACTTTATTGCAGTTATGAAAACAGATAATACGATGGAATTTCTAAACTTATTCAAGATACTTACTATGCCACAATCGATATTGTTGTGTTGTTACATCACTAGTTCTTATACAGTATTTGATTCTATGCGTTATGAGCGGTTTTCTATTGATGTTTTTTTTTCTTAACAGAGGTATTTGGGCCGGTTGTCAGTGTATCAATGTTTAGAAGGAAATGAACAACTATGTAGGACTGTTGAGTTAGTCAAAGCTTAAAACTGTTAGAATTTTAACAAGTTATTTAACTCTTGCTATTCATTTACGCTTACATATATCTTGTTCCAATTTTCAATTGTTAACAAAATACTTTTTACATATCCACTCAAGTTTCGTCCACTAATATATTTTTAAGCTGGTAGTAGATGACGTATGTAGTAGAGTACGTATGATAGTAGGAGCTCCGAGGTACGTCATAAATGACATCGTCCATCGTGATGCCCATCGGAGGTGTTCATCCGGAAATTGGCGAAGAGGATCTGGATAACTCCCCGCACAGACATCTCGACGGTATTGCCAACCAGCACCCAAAAGTGGCAAACACTGGGCTTCCTTTGCGTCATGAGCTTCTGTTTTACCACCACCTGACGTGGGCAGTGACGGCAGGGATGACATCGGGATTTTATTTTTATTGGACCTGGGTGAACTCACAGTGGTCGCTGACTGAATCCAGCCCGATTGATGGCAGGTGAAGAAGAATGCCGGCAAAGTGGATGCCTGAGAAAATAAGCCAGGCCAAGAAGTACATGATAGATTCCGTAGGAATTGACTTTTTTGTTTTTTTTTTATATAACTTGCCTTTTTGGTAAATTATTATAACATATGTTATTAGGACATATTATTTTAATAATATTTAAAGAAATTCCCCTTGGTGTCACCCCTCGTAATCCCGTGGCAAAGTATAAAAATATGAGCAAAGTCACTAACATTCGTTTCAATATAAGAATACGTCTATATCCGACCATGGAAAATGTTGCAAAGCCTATATGAATAAGTAATTTTTGATTGACACTATTTTGGTAATACTTTTACGCATTTCGATCAGTCGGCAGTGTGGTGCTCACTGATCCATTGAAACCCAGCGGACCGTTGCTGGTGCACTCCATTCTGGTGTGCCGGATGAAGCCGAATCAAGGTTCAAGATTGTGAAGGAGGTGTGCAAATCCGCGCTTTCTGTCATCCTTTCAACAACCTTCATTACATTAGTTGCTGCTATTATACAGTTAAATGAGAGGTTTCCCTCAATCAATGACACTAAGAGAAGCCGCTGAGATCCCCACGCATTAAAAGGTGATCCTGCTGGTACTTTTGTTTTAAAAGAAGGAGCACTGACTTCAATTCCCTAAATAAATGTAGGAAATTGAATTTTATTAATTGTCGTAGCCTGGACCGATAAGACTTTTTTTAATTCGAAATTGATAACAATTGGTTAATTACAGCTCAGCATTGAGATCATTACCTCAATACAAAAAGTAATTAATCTAAATAGAATGGTGTTTAATTTTAGATGACAAAAAAATAAATTACTTCCACCATGTAATTACTAAGGTAACTGTATTTTACGACAAGAAATTCAAAATCACTGTTCCTTAATATATTTTTTCAATTAAGTTTTAAATAGTACATTCCTCTGCCTATATCGACGTCACACACTGTCCTATTTTTTTTAAGCATTTATATTTTTTTGTATACATATTATACTAAAACCAACATAATAAAAACCGTAGTTTACCGTAGATTTGTAGGGTGGATTAATAAATGATTAGATTTTCTTTACATATCAAATTCTAATTCAATATCAATTTTAACCATTTTTAAAAGTGATTCACACAACTAGAATACAAACTATCAAAATTGGTGCAACTGTCACATACTTGTACAAAAAATCTCTTCAAATTGTTCCAGCGGTTTAGGATATCAGTATAATTCACAAGAATATATGACAAAGATACAGAAGAATATAAAGATAATACATTAATATTGCGACAAGAAGCTAAATACACGGTTGAAAAGAAATTAACGTACTAATGTATACTCATTCAAATTATTTGAGAGTGATAGAAAAATTTCGAAACATCGTTGAAGTAACTAAACAAATGACAGAATAATTACATATTGTGGATCCGAAGAAACGAACGAGGTCGATGATTTATCAGACATACTCTAACCGTCAAATTTAAATAACGAATCTTTCATCGTAATTTCCAAACTACCCCCTGCATATAATGAAACACTTATCCTTAAAGCAATAATAACTATTATTGCACGTGATAATGAAATATATCAAGTTGTCACACTTTCGTATACGACGAGATCTTTAAAATGTTAGACCATTAAAATGTAATGAGTGGCTGAAGAAGTGGTCCTTATACAACCACGTGCCAATCACCAAATACAACCACAAAGAAACTAACTACCGTTCGATGTAGCACAATGGATAGAAATAATTGTACAATTAATGTCGTTTTATGTCCGTAATGACACTTGAAACAGTCGTCTATAAGTAATTGGAAGTCGAGTTTTTTTATGTTATCAGAAATCTTAGTTTTAAGTACGTTCACCAATTGTTACTTTTAGATGGAGTCAAGAATCTGTAATAAATTACACTGTTATTTGTTGTTTAACCATTTTATAATAATGTTTTTGATTTGACTTTAATAGTTAATAGTGGATACACTCGACAGTACATAGAAATATATGGGAGATATCTTCAAATAGGCAAAAATTGAATTAAACTTCAATGATGATATAGATTGCAGATTAATACTGACAACATTACAAATAATAGGAGGTAAATATGTTGTACTTAGAAAAGTAGACAAGGCTACCGTTTTTATCGCTATATAAAGAAATATATAATAATTTTCATTCTTCAAAAACAACATGTTTCTGTTTCACGTTGCAAAAAATCTAGACAGTAATAACAAAAATTTGAATCTTTCATATTTTAAAGAGACTTTTCTGCTACATATATAAATAACATTGGAAAAGTTTGAGTTTTAGACCTTATTGTGGAAAATTTCTCAAAAATATTGGACTCAAAGTCGTCATAGTCTTTATTGGAGATAAAAGCAAGAATTTATAAAAAAAGACTTACCGTAAAGCAAAAATATGATGACGGTGTTGAATTGCTCTAAAAAATAAAATATTATTATTATTTTAGAATTCAAATTCAATTTAGATTCAGATTGTTTTGTTCTTGAACAAGTATGATAAAGACAAGGGATGCTAATTCCGCAATAGCAAAGGGGTCATATTTGTAATACAACAATAGACATGTTATGACCATTTCAAAGAATTGTCAAAGAACTTTAAACCCTATGTGGAATATATAAGACACAAAGAATATGACCCACTTTTGTTGCAAAATAAATCCAACCTATCGCATGGGTTAATTTTTCCATTCTGTTGCTTCTTCTGTATTGTTTGATAGTAAAATTTCAAAGGTGTCAAAGTGAAAGATTTTCTCACGATAATAAGTATATTCTTTGTCTTCTTTAAATTTTATATGGCTAAATACATTCCCGTTAATAATACAGTAATTATAATAAGACAATGACAATTTTAAACACCTTCCTTTTACTTAATTGTGCTAAACATATTAAAGCAGCATCGTCTTTTTACGTCACTTTTATGTTGATAATTTTTTTAGGTAAAAGTAAATTTTTAAATGTGATTTATTTAATTTATTTTGAATATTTTAATATTATTGTTTTTTATCTCTTCAGGTCTGTATTGGGCAATGGATTTACAAATACCTTTTAGTAAAACAGATGTCAATTTGGGATTTGAGGTATTTTCATCATAGTCTACTTTAAACGATTTAACTGTCAAGCGGTGATTTGTATGCAAATAAAATAAATAATGATATGCAATTTCGTAGAGAAACATAGATACAGTAAACGACAATGGACTGGACGAATTGGTGTGTAACTTCACCAAATACACAATAACTCATTGAAAGCTACATGTTGTTGCTAAAAAGAAGCGGCGAATAGGAAGCACAATTGATGAGTTAACAACAAAAAGCACACACCCAAAGAAATGTGGCTAAACCAGAAATAGTACGCCCAACAATCGACACGGTCATAATTGGTGATGTTTGAATAACAGGAGCCATTCACCAACATACAGAAGCCGAAAGAGAGATTTAAAAATACAAACCTTAGAATTTCATCTTCACTTGTCTCGACAAACAAAGCGTTGCCTTTCAAGTGGGCAAACCGACGATGACAAAGGCCAGGTTACTCAGAAACCAAATATTATCACGCACAGCTTGACTTGAACCCATGGTACATTATTAACAATGCAAAGAATAAATGAACTATCGGACATTGAGATATTTGTCTTACTTAATTCAGATGCTCTAGTGGTCATAATTGCAGCACAAATCGGTATGAATAGATACAAACGTTTCACCAATTCTTAAATGTTTATCATTAAATGTATGATGTCATTAAAGTAAACATTGTTGTTAAAAGAGTAACTATTGAGTACCTAGCCAGTACCTTGTTGGTATAATCAACCTTCCAATCTGATGGTAGATTTATTTACAGTGGGATAGTCTTGACGATTCAAAAGAGCTCGTTAAATCCTTAATCTATATTGATTTTGGTTATGATATGTTGTTAATATTTGTAGTAAAAAGAGTGAATGTATATCATATAACTTGAGAAATAGAAACAAACTTATTGTAAATTCTAGTAGGCTGCATAAAATTAACAACTCGTTTAAGGGTAACTGTATACGTTTCTATAATAAACTCCCACAAGACGTTTTAGAGATGTCAATTAATAAATTCAAAGTCTTTCTTAAAAGAAAGTTGCTAGAGAAATCGTATTATAAATTGCAAGAGTATTAAGACGATAGAAACGCGTGGGAGTGAACGAACGACGATTCAAAAGTGCTGTAATATGCTTACTTGAATAAAGATATTTTGATTTTGATTTTTTTATTTTGCGACTTCTGTATAATAAAAGTACTTGTTGTCTCTGAGTTTCCCTTATATAAACATAATACAACATAATATTACTAGGGATTTTATACATGATCAGTTCTTCATCGTTCCAGTACTACCAAAAAGAATCATTTTCTATTTTATCTTGATATAATTAATTTTTGTACCCCCGAACAGGAAAAATGATTTGTTCTTGCTAACTTTTGTATAATATATCAAGTCCTTCGATGTATATAGCAAAGTTATCAATATTCTTTCAACGCTTAGTTACATCGTCACAAGAGAGTTTTAAAGAATTGCTTTTGCTCCATTGTATTAAAATTTAGCATTTCACTCTAATTAAGATAAAAAATCAAACTCAACTTAGGAAAATGACGTCTGTGAAAATTCGCCCATATGTATCTACCACACTGCTGTTTTAAATTGTTGACAAACTTTTTCAAATATTAGAAATTGTTAGATGTTTTGAGTGCTCCTACACTCATAAAAACGTTTACAAACATTTATAAAACTTGAAAACATACATGGCATCGGCTTGCTCTTTAATTTTTTTTTTAAGAAATGTAAATTGCTAATGTTGTCAAATGTTTGTAAGAGAATGTTTACTAATGTTTATAAACATTTTGAAACAGTATTGTAACAGCACCATTAGATAGAAAACAGCAGACAAACAAGATGTTTTATAGAATATTTTTTCATTTTTTGTCTAAAATATATTACAAAGAAATATTAATGTCTGCTTTCTATCAGAGGATAACAAAATAACCAGAATGTATAATTTGATACATAGTAACAGCCGTTTTAACTTGCAGATTATATTTTTCAAGGGAGACGAGAACAACCCTGTAGTGACGTTCGTTAGCACGGGCCGAAACAATTCCAGTTTTGCGAATTCCTCTTCACATTGTATTCACCGTATACAATTCGCCAATAACAATGTACTATTGTCATAAAAATAGCCAATAGGTTTGAAAATGACGGGTTATGAGAGTAAGAGAGCTGCCATTATGATCGGCTTTTTGTTGAATATATCCTCGGGGAGTTCGAGACAAGACCCACAATGCCACCGTGAAACGTATTTATAAACGTTATGATATGAATGGGTAATATAAAAATTTTTAAATAACAGATTCCATGATTCAATATTTCTGCGGATTTTATTAAAACAGCTGTATTTCCTTCTAGAATAAATACATAGTTCTTAGAAAACACATTCAATTTGACTATGTCGCTGGCGCAGTGGTGCGGGTACTCGCTTTGTTAGCAGCGATCCTGGGTTTTCCTCGGCAAATTAAAGATATTGCATTTTTTAATTTGTCCGGTCGTGGCTTGTAAGCACCCTACCAGCATAGACGTACCTTCAAGCAAAGAGTTTTGTGTCCTGATACGAAGCTGTGTAGAAACCAAAAGAGATGAATATTCTTACCAGTCAGTCAACAATAAAAAAAGTTTCATAGGCTGTTGTAATTGTGCCAGAATTCTGGTGCAAGTACCCGTTTCGTCCTGGAATTAATTCACCTGAGACCATAGCAGCAGATGTTAACTTGATTATCATAAAAATTTTCCAACATATTCATTGCATTTGCACGATAGTTATATGAATACAAAAATTAGCTTTTAGTATATGGCGCTCGAATAGTGAATTGGAAATACATTTCTGTCAAAAAGTGTTATGGAAAAGTAAAAGCTTCATTAATCTAGTGGTCATTTTGGTCTTGGTTTTCTGACATGATATTCTCTGTTTAGGAATATAAATTTAGAAGCCAACAGTATTCTATCACTAATTAACAAGGACAATTTAAGTCAATGATCCAAAGCTTGGCCTCTCTTTTTTGATCAGGCTGTGTTCCCGGCGGTGTAACCCGCGTAGTTCATGATCCCGTGAAGATGGGTAAATTTGTTATTTAATGGATCGCAGTATCAGTATAAACCATTCTCAAATCCACCTTAAAAATCCAAAATTTCAACAAAATTGGTCAGTTAACAAACAAGCATATAATGATTTGATATTCTATTTCTATTATTTAACTACTAAAAAGAGTACTTGTATTATGAAATGTTTTGTAATAATATAACTCTGAAATTAATATAGTATTCCAAGTGTAGAATGTCCACGTTTTAAAATAGTATATGGTAAAACTACATGTGATCTTTATGGCGACAATGGACGCAAATCGCGACCTTGGTTTATACAATTCGGATATTAGATACTTGATTTGTAAGGATTTTTCGGTTATTGTTAATATAATTCGTACATCAGCGCGGTAGCAATATAGGTTTTTTGTAAAAGTGATTTTGGCTTTGTTTCAATGTATAAGCGAACAAATTAACAAATATATTTAGGAGAAAGTATTATTTAGTGAATCAGTAATAGTATAATAAGAAATAGAGTACAAATTTTACTTACCCCGAGATATTTTAACGGAATTTTTAGTGCCATAAAGTCTGAATCCAATATGAAGACGCAGAACCCGCAATCGTGACTAATTTAAGCTTTAATAAGTAATTTTGTCTATTAATTTAAAAGAAAACTTTTTCTATACATCGCTTCAAATTATTTCGTTCATCTATCGCATGTTACATTACAGCCGATGGAAATATAGTGAAAGGCGCTCTTCAAAGAAGCCAAGGCCAATATGGCGATGCCCATGGCTCACATCAGCTGGCCGCATTTATACAATACTCTCTTTAATTAATTAATCTCTCGTATTGTGGGTTCACCACCACACACCAAAACCATCGTTTTTCAATAACAACTCGATAGTCCCATTTTAGACATTTTTCATGTTTTTGTAATAGTGATTACGAGTATATCACCACATTAATCAATCTAGGTCATCGTTTTTTAATCATATAACCGTTATTATACGATGCTTTAAACAAATCATTAGTACAAAAAGTAGTGCAGTAATTAATAATGTATCATTAAAATTTACAAAAATAGGTTTTAATAACTAAACTCGATAAACTTGACTCGATATACGTAGGAGCCGTTGAAATATTCTTTTTTTTTTCAATACTAAGCCATCGTGACAAAATGATTTACGAGTAACCACATCAAATTAATATTTAAGACGACAAAACGCAATAAACGTTGATGCGCGACAAATATAATTGATCGGAATAGGTTCCTTAAAGGTCGGAGAGCTATTGTGCAACGTAAAAGGCAAGATAAAAGAAAGAAAAAAGATAAAAAGTTCTTGTTTTTCTGTTTGAACAAAGCGTGTCACCGACAGCCATGTTGGCTGTCCACCCAATCGCTAGCATCGAATTCGAGACGAGAATTCTTTAAATATTTCAGTTTAGTTTATTGTTTTTTTTTTTTATAAAGTTGCATTGTTTTATTAACTTGTTTACATACCGAACATAAAAAAAGGTTTGATATCAGTATCATATAAGGTTGCTGGCTGGTTTATACGTCATTTTATTTAAAAAGAAGTCATTTCGAATTAAGAAAACAACTGAACATCATATTTTATGCAATTGTTTTAATTTTATTCAAATACTCCTTAACTGGAGCGAACTTCGAGAATTTCTTACTTCTGAGTTTCATTTAAAATTTAGTTGAAATACTGTTATTTTTAATTGCGTATCTTTTTGGAGTTGAAGACTGAATTATGCCTGACTTAGCCCCAACGGAGATTGTCACTCAAAATGCGAAGAAATGGTCAAACATACAGAGTGATATTCGGAGGTCTTCGTCGACCAGTTTCAACGATCCATCGCAGTATCCAACGGTTCAGAGAGACCGTTACTTATGTTAGAAGAGCAGGACAAGGCAGAAAAAGATGCACTTCGAGTAAGAATTATCGTTTTATTCGGCTTCGTGTTCGTAGGAACACGAAGCCGAATAAAACGTTCGTTTCACAGCCGTCCAAGCCCGAAATGAGAAAGAAACAGTGCGGGGTGTAACCGTAAGTGAGCGTACGATACGACGAAGGTTCGAAGAAGCTGGTTTGGGTTCATTTGTGTCCGCCAAGGCTCCAAAGCTTGAGGTAAATCATCGTAGAATCAGATTAACTTTTACTCAGGAGCATCGAATTTGGAACGCGGACAAATGAAGTAGTATTGTTTAGTGATGAGTGCAGAATTCTCTTAAGTCAAACTGGCCACAGGCAAAGAATATACAGATGCAAAGAAGAACGATACAGTCAGAAAAATTTTGAAACTACAGTTGTATACGGTGGTGGATCAATAATGGTTTGGGTGGGCATTTGTTTGGGAGCTCGCACAGACTTGCTACTTGATTGACCGAGGGAGTCTGACTGCAGACCCCTACATCAGAGAAGTTTTAGAAGAAAATGTTATACCGTTTGCCCCATATATCGGTGATATTGTTGTTATACAGGATGATGCTCGGCCGCATACCGGTCGGTAACTCAAGCATATCTTAATGATATGAATATCACCGTTATGGAGTGGCCGGCGAGATCACGGAATATGAATCCAATAGAGCACGTTTGGGACTTGCTGAAAAGAAAAGTTAAGTCCAGAAATCCAGCTCTTGCCAATGTGGGTGACTGCGAATCGCCGTAGTTGAGGAATGGCGGAGGCTATCCCAGGAGACCATCGATAACATCATTCTCAGTATGCCTAGATAGGTAGAAACTTTAATAAGAGCACCTGGAGGAAACACGCGATATTAATCGCCATTTTTCTAATTTTAATAATATTAATTTTCATTTTTCCCGGTTACATAAAAAGTTCAAAAATGTACCATTTTTCACAAATAGCCTTTACTCGCAAAATGTGTCTTTAATGTAATCTCATTTTAGTTAAAACAAATGAAACTTTAAATAACAAAAGAAGTGTAGTAAGCAGATTTTAAAATAAAACCATATTTTTTAAATTATGGACATTTTTTGTGTTCCGCTTAATATGCCGGTGTGTATATATAACTAGCTGCTTCCGGCGATATCACAGGGTATTTTTTAAATATGGGGAGATCCGATATCCGATAATATCTAAACCATTATCGAATTAATTTGAAGACACGCAAAAAGTTTCAACACAAAAGCACATAATATATATCTGTTTGTATATATACATACTAGCGGTTCCCATGGTGTCAACCGCGTAGCACCCGATCCCGTGGAAATATAGAAACACCTGTAAGTCTAAAAACATCTTCTCATTCTTATCTTTCTAATGAAACCACTTTGCGGCATATCGATTAAATGGTTTGAAAGTCTATATTTTTATTAAATATAGATTGGTATGAGTATACCTTTTACTGATAGACTTTTTATTACTTATTTTTATTACAAATAGAGAGTAAAACGGATTTTAACATAGCATTTTATTACAAAGGAAAATATAAAGCAATCAATTTAAGATTAGAAATAATACAGAAATCTCTCACAGTAGCTTACGAACCTAAAATAACATAATCCTTTGTGTAGGATATTGGATCCAAAGATTGCGTGCGAGGATCTTTTGTGACACTTTTTTATCTTTTATTACGTATATTTTTTTCTCGTTTTAGCATTCCGTATCTGAAAATATAGAAACCATATTTTATCACAGTTTTATAGAAAATTACAATGTCATTCATGATATTTCACACACACACACACTTCCTTGTACTTAAATCAACTAATATTTTATTGACGTTTATCCTCGCTATCTCAAAGATTGTTTGGAGAGAGAGAAACTTTACAGAGAGAAATAGAGAAAGAGAGACAGAGAGAGAGAGAGAGAGATTACACTATATTGTACATTAAAACAATACATGAAATATATACAATTACTTAATCACCTTTAATGAAGTTTTTGATTAATTACTGGTACAAACTTATATATGGTGATTTTGTTAAAATCTATTTTGTTTAATTTGAACGGCATATCATTTGTCGTTTAGCTAGTATTCCTAATATTTTAACGGAGTTAAAAATATGCATATTTTATAATATAAAATTATTGACATTTATAATAACAAGCTCGGTATTTTTTTGTCGGAATTGTTTCTAAAATCAATAAAATAAAAGACAAATTTGACACAACAAAATAAAGATTTCAACGGTTAAATAAAAATTTTAAAAAATCACTAGGCATATTATCTTGGGTTACACTAATGTTTCAAGTGAGTTTTCTATATTATAAAAGATTATATACAGAACTCTTTTTTACGTACAGACAAAGTTAACCTTAACATTGATTTTTTGTCATCGATTTGATACGTTGACGGATCTCTTTTGTGAAGCAGTATTATTTTTTCAATTTTGACACCTGAATCTTGTCCCTTTCGAGTGTAAGGCTGATCAATTTATACCATTGTGTCCTTAGATATCCCGGATGTAAGCGTTTTTAACGTTATTGTTGTAACAGGCATGATATAGTCTCACGTAACTATAATCGTATATATATGTGTATGCATACTTGAAACGTGTAGTAAATCATATAACTGTACTCTTAAATATTGTGGTAAACTTAATATCTAGGTTAAATGGAAATCTATGGAAGGTTTATTGACAATGTATTTAAATTCATTACCTTTTTACTTTTCAGCTATCTCTCTAAATCAAAGGTTGCCTTATTGCATTAATGTGTCTTTCATTTCATGTGTTTTCTGTATGTATATTTATTGTAGAATACAATAAAAGTATCGGATGGGCAGCGATCGGTAAACTACGGGGCATCTCTTTATCCACAATTCCTCAGTGCCTGAAGACTAAGGTCTTCGAACAGTGCGTGTTGCCAGCGACTACATATGGTTCCGCTGACTATGAGCCAAGTAAGAAGACTCAGAGTCAATCAGCGGGCGATGGAGAGGGCTATGCTCGGGGTTTCGCTACGTGTACAAATCAGAAATGAGGAGACCCTCATTTCTGATTTGATCACGTAGAGAAACGTAGAGAAACGGATCTCCGTAGGAGAACTAAAGTCACCGACGTAGCCTACCGAATTGCAAACCTGAAGTGGCAATGGGCAGGGCACTTAGTTCGCAGAACCGACGTTGGAACCCGAAGGTGCTCTATAAAAATAAATTACTTAGCAATATAAAAAGTTGGTCTACATATTTTCAAATAGATTTATTATATGCTTATCCGTAAATTTATTTTAATTCTAGTTTAAGGTAAAATATTTTGTCTTATAATACTTTTTATATTTGAATATTATATTATTTACAGGTATATACCACGATTATGTTTTTAGTTGATTGGTCGATATATACCCGTAAATGTATTCCTTAAATATGTCGATAAACCATGAAAGTTTCAGTTTAAAATAGTTTTTATATGTCATTAGCTTCTTATTATATTTGACATTTATCTTTATGTAATAAAGTAATTATAACATACATACAGTCTTTGTAGTATCTTTGAGAAGAAAAGCTTAAGTATAAAATTGCGGTAGCCTCACTTCTTTGAACATTTGTTCATTTCTTAAACCTCGTCGTCGTTGTCGTCGTCGTCGTCGTCGCTCAAACGATGAAGGTCCACTGCTGGACATAGGTCTCAAGTAATGACGTCCACAAGGCCCGATCTTGCGCCGCCTGGCTCCAGAATCTGCCGGCAACTCTCTGTATATCATCGATCCTCCATGTGGGGGGTCTGCTTACACTGCACCGTCCGATGCGAGGTTGCCACTCCAGCACATTCGGCTTCCAACGTCCATCGGTTCTTCGGACTATGTGCCCCGCCCATTGCCACACCAGGGTCGGATTCGTAGAACTATGTCAGTGACTCTGGTTCTACTACGGGTCACTTCATTTCTGATTCAATCACATAGAGAAGCTCCGAGTATAGCCCTCTCGCACTCTGAGCTTCCGCATGAGGCCCATAGTCAGCGACCAGGTCGCAGAACCGTAGGTGGCGCTGGCAACACGCACTGTCCGAAGGCTTTGGTCTTCGGGCTCTCAGGGATATCAGATGAAAATATCTGGCGTAGCTTCCCGCACGATGCCCAACCGAGTTGGATTCGGCGGTTGACCTCCTTCTCGAAATTGGACCTACCTAGCTGGACTATATTTCTTAAACAAAATAAATTATAGATTAATGAGATTTATTTACACAATTAAAAATATAGCCATATTTTTAAATGCTTTATTTTCTCCAGCGCACTACAAAACATCAAAGTTCTTAAATGTATGGCTCTGTTCAATGTATACATTTGTAGGTACAAATCAAATCCTGGGACGTTATTAGCGTTGCGATACATTAAAAAGGAAATTAATCAAAAAACCTTCTCATTGTCATCGATTATAACACTATTAATAACTTTAAGTGGGTGTGTCAGTACTTTTAGGTAACCGCCCATCTTTCTCATGCTTTAATATTAAATACATATAATAATTTGATTTCGTAAGTCACCGCATGACTCCGAGACTGTTTTCGCGAACAAGGTTACGTTGTCAGGGGCTTATATTTATAGAATATCAGTAACGATTTTTAAACTATACTGTGCAGAACTCACCGGCGTAATAGTGCGACTCTGACTTCACTAGCCTTAGGTTTGAATCCCGCCTCGCGAAATCGCGTTTTCTAATTTATTAAATGACAATTGTAGAGTATTCCAAATTTAGTAAAACTTAACCGTATAGTTCCGTACAAAACGTATCCCGTTCAAAAATTGTTGATTGTCTAAGTCAATAACAAATCTAATTTGATTTCTGAACGACGGTACGTTTTAAATTCAAAACAAAAAAAAATGATAACAAAACTTCTTTTTTAATTCAATATGACGGGATGAACATCAAATGTTAGATTCCAACCATATTTTCATGTTGACTCACTTTTTAAACCTTCTCTGGACTTTTACAAATAATTCAAAACCAAAGTTAGTCTAATCGTTCTTGAATTTTAGCGACACTAACGAACAGCAATTGATTTATTGGATTTATATAGATAGAAATGATATAGTAGTCGAAATATATAACATTTAAAAGCTGTGTGTAATTTATTAACCTTATAAAGGAAACATTTGCGTTAGTTCCATAATTGCGTTGTTTTATGGGGTTTATTAAATCAGAGGGGAAGAAAGCACCCCGCAGGCAAAACCTTGTAACATTGTTACACGTTATTAAATAAATTAGATTTCAATTTATCATTATATGAGTTTAGTAAAAATATAAAAATTTTGCCTTAAAAACATATATTATTATTTTTAAATATACCAAAATTGCTGAAAGTTGTTTTTAAAACATGATAAAAATCAATATTAAACATTGTCCTAGTAGATACACTTTATATGTAGCTAAATAACGTTTCGAATAATTAAAAATACCAATTATAATTTATTTAATCCAATATCTGTTCACTATATGGCAAAATCTGTACTTAATTACGGTCTCCAATGCGAAAGGAATGCGAAATTTGAAACTAATTGAGCCTAATTTTGATGATTTCGTAATTAGGTAGTTTAGCGATACAATCTTTGTATAAAAACCAATTTCTTGGACATTTTTCGGATGGTCTCAAAGTTTAAACAGACATGAAACAATATCTGATGCCTGTAGTATATGGTATACTAGTTTAGGCATAAGTGACCAATCTTATCTGTATCCTTATATTAAGAAATATTGTATTGATTTTTAAATGTTTAATATAAGTTGTTTGTTATTATTTCTATAGCTAAAGGGTCCTCTAACTATGTGAACTCTCTCGCTCCTAGAGTAGAACCAGAGACGATTTTATTCAAAGGAGCGTGACGGTTCAGTCTGATTCATGTTTTCTTTTTGCAAAATATATAATAAACTCTATTTTCCCTGTACTTTGCAATCAAATGCTCAGTCAAGTTATAAGAGGCAAAAAAGACATCAATTTGTAATCGTATAATTATTTGTAAATTATGTATAATTTTAACTTTTCAACGAAATACTTAATAAAAAAAATATTGTTTCTGTATTTTAATATGTAGATTGATATATTAGAAACTTTAATTTACAACAATAATATGTATTTAATAACAATGTCACTATTTTAACCCTACTGCACCTCCTTCTCTGCAGGTATTTTGCTACGCGTTGGGATCGGTTTTCTTACGAAGCGCTGGGCGGGAGTCACGCAGCGCCGCCCGCCCACCGCACTACAGGAATTCGGAACTTTCACACGAGTAACTTGCAAACATTACAAGAAGAATAGCATGCTGTGTTGCCCGCCCTATCATTCTATAAGAATTCCGAATTAAATTATAACTTATAACATATAAATTTGATTAAAAAGCGCTGGTCACACGAGAATTTGTCTACTTTAAAAAAAAAGTAAGTAAGTAGCAGCCCGTGACACCCTCTCTCATGGGCTGCTGCTTACTTACTTTTATTTGTCTTATGTAAAAAAAAGGTAAGTAGCAGCCCATTAACGTCCCATTGCTGGGCATAGGACTCCTCATTCATATGAGAGGGGGTTTTTAGCTCATAGACCCACCACGCTTCTCCACTGTGGATTAGCAGGTATAGTACACAAGTGTACTCTCTATTCCTTCACTCTCATAACCCGACGTGACGGCAATCCGACACGACTGGAAAAAGATCAGGCGCAGGTCGTTAAGCTGTCTAACGTGCTCTCCGAGGCACGGGGGTGGATCACACCGCCAAATTTTTCTCAACTTCGGGCAAATATTGAGAAAAATCTT
Organism: Elymnias hypermnestra; assembly: GCA_015832385.1. NCBI lineage: Eukaryota > Metazoa > Arthropoda > Insecta > Lepidoptera > Nymphalidae > Elymnias > Elymnias hypermnestra. Next base: position 1,492,286 of record JACTOM010000028.1, read on the forward strand.
AATAGAAAACTCAATATCGATTTTTGAATTGGCCCGACCTGGGACTCGAACCCAGGACCTCATGACTGTAGTCGAACATGCTAACCACTAAAACAATGAGGCAGTCTGTCTATTGTAACTTAATTTTATTATTCCTATTTATTATACGGATTCACAACAATCTGTATTTTTTTTATTATTGCTGACAGGTTAGTTTCAAGAGATATACAGCTACAATTCTTACTGAAGGAGACTAGCTCGAGGGTGAGAAAGGCAGTGATGCCCCTCTCCGCCAGAGGAGGTTGAGGAGCGGTAAGCGTATGGTCGTCCACCTGCTCCACCTTTCGTTGGAAGCATCTGGTGAGCCATCTGAGTATAATGTGCAGGTGAACTTCTGGCCTCCATTAGATGGAGAGGGCTCCGCTGGGTTTTAGTGCATATTCTGGTAGTCCAGCGAATCCCACACTGCCGAGAGAATCGCTAACCTAGTAAAAAATAATTTGATGTATGGTTTTTACATAGCATCACACCAGAACATAATTTTTTTGATAAGCCGTATGTCCCTGCCGCAGAATGGTAATTGGCTAAGGTCTCCCATCAATTCAGACTCAGAAAAATCAGAAAATGTAATTTCGAACCTTTTAAAATCTCACCTTTGAAATTTCTATCCTTTAATGATTGTATTCCAGATTTTAATAGGACAACGAGTACAACGTCCGTTTACATAAATAATAACTATATAAAAGTGCATTCAAATAAGCAATGTCATCTTATGTTGTATTAAAAAGTAATCCTCTTACTAACGTCACCTACTAAATCATATATTCCCATACAAGATGACGCCAAAAGGACAGTGGACACTTAAAATATACACCCCATGATAATAAAAAGACATTTTAGTCATAAAATTACCATAAGGCATAATTAGGTCTATTATAAGATAGTTTGCATGGTGGGCAACGTTTCTATTCAACATGCCATAGACAAATAGGTGAAGTATGGAAGTACCCTGGGCACGAACAATGAGGCGTGTTTACATTGTGAATGAATGTATAATTAATAAAGATATATTGCTCAGAGCATGAGAAAATAAGTACGGACAGAAATACGTTGAGATTTTTAGTTATATTATATAAAATTTCGTAATTCCAACATTTTTTCTTGTTGGATATTATACATAAATTAATCTAAGAGATAGGAATGTTATGTCCGTTCAATTGGAGCCGGGACAATTTTCAACGAAAAATGCCAACGGATCGTGATAATTGAGAAAAAATTACGAAAATATTGGAATTATTCATTTCTAATTGATCACATTTACTTATTATATTTTAGTAAAAAAAAATCTAATAATCCTCTCTCCTGTGAGATAGATAGTCTGTGCTCAGTAGTTAGACGTTAATGAGTTGTTATTTATCTTTTTTTCTGTTTTGTAGAGCCGTGAATGGTATACCGTCGGGCAGCTGACACGAGTTTGGTGCCTTCTTAGACACAGCCCACCATACGGTGGGAGAGTTTCCCGCCTGGGAACCTCGGCGATTCATTATGACGTCGCTGATCGGCATAAACCTCTCACTGGAAAGTATTACAGTTTTAATACTCATCAGTCAGCAGGCCTGGAGAGCGGTTGCATTCCAGTCTCGACGAAGGGGATAGGAAACAAGAGGTGAAGGTTCTTACAACTTCTCCCACTGCAGAGAATCTGTTAGCCGGCTGCACCCGAAGGGCCAGAGAGAAATCCTCCTCACTTACGGTTGATGATGGACTCGCTGGATTTTAGTGGGTAATGCGAATTCTTTCCTCTCCTGGAGTCCCACACTCCCGACTCCACAGTCGGAGTGCGTAAAAGCCGTTAACTGTTTGGAAAATATTTTCCAATTTAATAAACAAGAATAATGTACTAACAAATCGCATCATACAATAAGCCTTTAACTCGATACGTCACAGCTTTACGCCTCCGCGTGGAACCACCGAGCACGACGAACCGCGACGACATGCTGACTTATGTTCTCCCACAATGCACTATCAATTACGAATCCGTGATATTATTGATTTGTGTAGACGCTTATATGTAAATAAATAAATCCATAATAGTCATCGTAAATATTCAAACGTCTAGCTGTATGAAATACCCATGGAAGTTTGCTTTTGACGCGTGCTTTTTACCAATTTGTAACTTGACCGAATAACGTTGTCCAAAAAATGATATATTACAACAATAATATATCATTCGATTACCAACCTGTTGAATAATGTTAATGACGAGTTAACACCGAGAATTTGTGAATAATAACTTTTAAAGTAATTAAAAACATAATAAATCCTTGCTAATATTATATATGCGGACGTAACTGTTGAGCTTTCACACTAAAACCACTGAACCGATTTTAATGAAATTTAGTGCACAGATAGTCTAGAACCTGAGAAAAGATATAGGCTACTTTTTAATACCTGGATAGGGCTGTAATGGATGGAAGTATCAGTCATTTTTAGAGATAGAAGCTCGAAACTTATTTTATAGGCTGTTGTTTCAATATAAAGAAATGTAAGAAAGAAAAGAAAAAAGAAAGAAAATATCTTGATTTATAAATTATGCCACACATTACAATATATTTTAGTACATTTTATAATACCCTGCGATGTGTGGCATAACCTAGAAAATGGACCCAGCTCAGCATTTATGCTACACAGTCTGAAGACCATGTAGCGCTGATTTTCAGCTGGATCCTTTTGTAACACTCAAACACTTCAATATTTTAACACTCAAAGGTAAGATAAGTAGCTTATTAAAGTTCCACTACTGGGCACAACACTTTCAAGCGTGTAAAGTAACAATCCTTACTAAAATTAACTTTAGAACTTAGAACGAAATAAACTTTGTCTGAGGCGCTTTTACATGAAATGTAACAGAACCGATTTAAATTGTATTTGGTATACAGATAGTCTAAAGCTCTTTGCAGTGAAACACTGTAGATAGCTCATTAAAGTAGTTATACTAGTGTCTTATTTATAAAGTAATTAGTCTAAATTATTAAAAATCTACTCTAAAACTATTCCTTGCGGACAAAGTCGCAGGCACAGCTAGTCAATTAATAAAGGAAGTACTTATGGAACTGTTTCGCAAGCAAAGTCACTGGATTCGATTCCCAGATGGGATGCTTCGGTCGTGGCTAGTCACAACGCTAACAGCAAAGATGTTAAGCAATTAAATCGCATTCCAGAACAGTGCTCTGTAAACCATAAGAGGTAAAGTACCTTTTACTCTGTTTGAAAATATGAGGGGAAATAACTAACTATATTTAATTAACTGTTCTCCATGGTGTAACGTAAATGTAGTTTCCAATCCCGCGGGAATATGGAAAATTTATATGGAATGACAATCTACTTGCGAAAGAAGTTACTTTGCTAAATTTCAAGCTCATCGTGAATAAATTTAAAGGTTTTATGATAAGTGAGTGAACTTTTAACATTCTATAAAGTAGATTTTAATAAGCTTTTTTACTGATTTAAACCAAAGTTAACCGTTAAATATAACTTATTCACTTTTCCCATAGTTGCAGTATTAACGAGTATGCATCAATTCGTACGATTTCTTGAAATATTATGTTAAGCACATTGCATTATGAATGCCTATTTTGAAATGTTATTGAGTTGTTAATATATTAAAATTATAATATACTTGTAGGCATGTATAATTAATAGACCTATAAATATTATAAGACCCGTTCGAATATAATATTTTTCATAAAATATATAATAACATGTGAATTGTGCTATCTCACATGTCAGGCAGACAAATTCGCACTGATTAGGTAGTATATATAACTGATACAAAAATAATAGATTTATTCAATTTGGCTTGTTTTCAGTGAAGGAAAAAAGTCATTAGTATAGACCCAACTTGCAATTGCGCAGCGTGGTGGGTTTATACATTTGCTAGGAGGGAACAGGCATATGCCCAGCAGTGGGATGTTAATACTTCTTTGCTTGCTTGCCTTTTCATAATATTTGATTTTTACAGCTATAAGTATTGTTAAGAAGAGGAACCCCTAATATACCGTCCAATCACTCCTGAAATATTAATGCCTAAGAGAACAAGGATTAATTTTAATTCTGATAAAGTGTAGGGTAAGACCCCGTCATCCACAATTTCTCAGTGCCTGAAGACTAAGGTCTTCGAACAGTGCGTGTTGCCAGCGATTACATATGGTTCCGAGACATAGCCCTTGACTGTGGCGCTCGTAAGATGACACAGAGTCACTCAGCGGGCAATGGAGAAGGCTATGTTCGTGGTTTCCCTACGTGATCAGAAATGAGGAGAGCCGTAGGAGAACTAAAGTCTGGTGACTTTAGTACGTCGGTACGTAGCCTACCGAATTGCAAATTTGAAGTGGCAATGGGCAGGGCACATAGTTCGCAGAACCGATAGTCGTTGGGGCACGAACCTTCGCTAGAGTGGCGGTGGAAAACGCAGCATCAGCAGCAGGTGGACCGATGACATTAGGCGAGTCGCTGGCAGTCGCTGGATACAAGCGGCGCAAGATCGGGCCCATTGGAATTCAATAAGAGAGACCTTTGTCCAGCAGTGAACGTCCATCGGTTGAGACGATGAAGACCCCTTTTTTATAAGTGAGGAGGCTGCAGGAGGCTTTTTATAAGTGCCCAGCAGCTGGATGTTAATATTCTGCTATTTACCTTCTTACTTTACAAGCTTTTTACGCCATAAGTGTTGTTAAGCAGCAAGAGAATACACTGTAAAAACACTTCTGAAACTTTGTTGTCTAAGATAACCTGGATAAATTTTAATTCTGAAAATATGTAAGGTGTGTAATACCATCTGCTATGAGTGAACAGGTCTATGCCCAGCAGTGGTATGTTAAGAAACGTGTACGTAAATGTACTTTACGTACCCCGATGCAAGAGTTTTTGCAATCGGGATTATGAGACTCACAGATTACAGAATACCCACTAAAACCAAGCGGATCCCTCCTCATCTATGAGTGAGATGACTAGAGGTTCCCTAGTTGCATTCCAATCCAGTGACCCGGATGACACCGACTATGCGGACCTACCACTCAATAAAGTAAAGCATATATATAGCGCATACGTGCGACTTGCCACCAAGCCTCCTCCGATAGCAAGGGAGAGATTCGACCTCTTGCTCCCTTAGTGGCTGTTCACACAGATCGGCTCGGACAGAAGAGCAGATTTTGATCGCAATTAAACTAGAGTGTTGAAATAAGGTTTATTTTTACATTTAACCTTTTTTGTTCAAGCATTCTCTATAACAAAAGAGGTGAAATGTAAAAATGAACCTTATTTCAACTATCCAACACTCTATTTCAAACGCGATCAAAATCTGCTCTTCTGTCCGAACCGGTCTATTTGAACGGACTATTAGCCTCTCTTTTGCCTCCTTCTGCGAGACGACGATCTCGCAAAAGAAGGCAACCGCCCTCCACACAACTTCACTGGCGAGCATTATGCTAATTATGTTCTCCAGTGAAAGATCTCCTCTAACACCGTAAAAGAACTGCAAATTTATTGCTCCCTGAAACACCTGGATGATATTTAATTCTGAAATAATGTAAGGTAAAGACAGAAGACAACGTTTGTCATTTGTCTCCGTTGTATATTTTTTTGTAAATCAATATGCATATTCCCGTAAGGTACCACGCAAGCGCCCCAGGTACAATCGTAAATCAGGATTAGCTGCCTCTTCGAACGAGCCTCATTTGTGCGTTATTTATAAACTAAATCCGCGGCGCAGTCACACGGTACACTATGATAACTTACATATTTATATAACATACTTTTCTCGCGATATCGCTGAGGCAATATTTTAAATTGGTGACCATTTATAGACGGTCTGAAAAGGCAAATTATATTAGCAAAATGTAATAAAACAAATAAATTTTTGAAGTGAAACTTCTTTAGGCGCATGAGGGTAAAATTTTTACGGACGAAACGGTTAATGAGCGTCACGAAGAAGTGCAGCGTCTTTTATACTAATTCGTTTGAAGGTTAGGTAGTTTTAATATTGTAATTTGCTACTCGCCATTTAATAATTTAATATACAATTTTTCATAAAATATATTATAAATATGAAATTCAAAAACAAATTACAATTAATAATTTCTCAAATTGACAAAAAACGCGTGGCATTTTAATTTGCAATTCGTCTTTGAGACTTCAATAACTTATTCGTATTTTTCTTCGACACTTTTATTATTTCAATGAAAATAAAATTTCTAACATATCTTCCTTTTAAAGTTTTAGATTTGCATAAATACTAAACTTAAAAATTTTATTAAAAATTTTTAAACTTAAAAGTTTGCCAAAAAAGATTCACTTCTGATACATGTACTTGGTACGCATGCACTTATGATTTTGTTGAAATTGAGTTATATAATTAGTAAAGTTTCCTGTGGTACTAAAGGTAAATGCTTTTGTGCAAGCCGGATGGAGTAAATCCATCCGGGAGTAGGACTCGCTGGCTACACCAGAACACCCCACTAAAACCCAGAGAAAACCCTTCTTAATTCGTATTCTGGGGGCCAGTCCTTGAAGCATTCAGCTCTGACACTCCGGGTGAAGCCCACTCAAAGTTTCAAGAAACGGGGAGCAACCGGATAAAAATGCGCCTTCTTGCACCCTCTCTCTTCGAAGAGCATCGACTGCAATTTCCCTTTCCCTCTCTAATGCCTCCATCTGCATGATGACAGACTCACGGAAGCATGACACAGCTCTCCAACCTGGCTCCCAACTGTTTTAACTTTATCATTTACTAAGTTTAACTATTATAACTATCTGTTATCCTATTTACTTTGGAAAACGGTAATTATTCTTCAATTGGTCATTTAACGATCTCTATTATAATATATTCTTTGCTGTTGGAGACCATGTCGAACCTGCTATTTTGTTTGAATTGAAATGAAGTTAACTTACCTAAATTCGAAGGACTCGTCTTTTCAACGATTTCTTGAAAAAACGAAATTAACACTTTTACATGATACGAAAAAAGCAATATGTGTCACATTCTAATTGGGATCTCGTGTTTCCATAAGAGAAAAATTCAAATAAATATCAATTCTCACAGTACCGTCGCAATATATATATATATATATATATATATATATATATATATCGAATAACGTTTTATATATCCCTGACAATATTCATTTATATAGCAAAAGGAGCGAAATTCACAATTTTAATAGAAGAAATAATAACAAACTTGTAATGACATATTTTAGAGTAAATAAGGTTCAGAAATCATTTTTCGGGTTGATCGTACCCATTTCTAATATGATACCCCAATCACTTCTGAATTTGCCTCCACATAGATTTAAGAATTATGTTAAAAACGTCTTATTACAAAAAGCATATTATAATATTAAAGTTTATATAAGTGACAGTGGCACATGAAAGCTAAACACATTGTAACATACATAAACTATGTTTAAAGGAGTAACCGTTGAGTTTCTTGCCGGTTTCTTCTCAGCGGATTCAACTTTCCGAATCGGTGGTAGATTTGTTATCTACGGACAGAGTAGAGATAATACAAAAGAGCTTTTTGAGCCTACATGAATAAATAAGATTGATACTTTGGCAAACTTGCTTTCATACCGATCCTTTTCAAATTAATGCAGCTTTTTTGAAAAATATCGTATTTATATCAATTATCTGATAACAGTATGGTTTCACATGAAATTATGTACTATAAGAGACTTCTAATAGTGCACAATCGCCATATCGACAAAAAAAAACATTTTGAAAATGATTACCACACTACAAGACTACAGTCATACATGCTGAGGAAAGCATGTAATTTTTAAACGAGATGATCTTGTAAAAGCCAGTAGGCTAAAAATATAAGATATTAGTTAAACAGTACAGGTTGTAATACGTATTTTACTTAGCTGCTTAACGTATAAAGCATAACAATGAGTGGATAATATAAATTAATATGAAAATGCGAAGCAAACCCTGAAGGGAAAATTTAACGAACAAAGAAAAACATATGGCTTTACAATAGTAACAAAAACTTATTATTCATTGTGTACGCAAATTGTACTACGAATTGATATCTGCTTTTTTACGTAGGTTAAGTTATAAACGAGTAACGGCTAATGGGAAACGGTTTATAAGAATGCATTTAAAACATGATTATATAAATTTCTTTTACTTTTAATGAATCTACCAATGCAAAATGCCCAAGACCACGGTTTTTTCTAATTTTAAATTATTTAAATTACAAATATATATATGCAATTTATGTTATAGCACGAAAAGAAATTATTAATAATTTTGTAGTTGCCATAAATTTAAAAATAGCTAAATCTAGAAATATGAGATGTTTTTGTATTTGACGTTGTATATTAAATTGAAAAGCTGCACATTTACATCCTTAAAAATCTATCTTATTCTGTCTATGAGTAATCTAAAAAAAAGGTTGATATCATAAAATTGACATTCAAAAATAAAGTAAAGCAACAGGCATATTATACACTTGGTACTATTTTTTATGATCAACTACTCGGTCGCTTATGACTTGCTACTCTTCTCCTGAATCACCCTGAAGCGATACACATGGCTTTTTGTATGCGAATAATGAGTTTTCTACAGACAATGAAAAACAATGCATTTTTAATATAACAAAATGTCGAATTATAGAAAGGAAAAAGAGTAGAGAACAATTTCATTAGATGTGAAAGTTCAATTTCAGATAAAAAGAATTTAATTTTTGTTATTTACGTCATTTAAAAAGCTCAATTCCATTAATCGAATAAAATGCTTGCATAATGGCACTGCACCGAAGTATCCATGAAAGTTTTACCTAAATATGATTATTTTTTGGATTAATCATATTTTAATTCCATACACTCTCATCCAAAACACGTTTTTGTTTTCACTTTCATTTGCTTGTCGTGGGGATAATCAGTTAGGTACAAAACTGTGCTTATTTTCCAGAAACACGCAGTTTATTAAAAGACTGAGTAAAAGTTTACTTAAAATTGATAGCGATTTACAGTAAAGTTAATTAATGATTAGTAAAGACACAGACTTAAAAGCGAGTTTATCTAGTAATGATGTTGCTACACTGCTGTTTAAAAATGTTCATAAACATCAGTAAACATTTTCTAACAAACTTTTGATCACAGTGTTAAAATATTTCATGTTAGGTAATATTAAAGATTTATATCAGTGTAGGAGCCCTCAAAATATCTACCGTAATGTAACATCTAAGATAAATTTATTTAATGGCTTAAAGTAAGTAGAGTAAATACTCTACTTAGAGACTTTGCATTAGTGGTAGTGTGATAGATATCCATGGCCGAAGCCTCTCACCAATCCGCACACAGACAATTCAGGAAATACAATTTCTTAAATTTCCTCTGTCGGGAATCGAACCAAAAAACTACAAACTAGGCATAAGTGAGTTTGTTCGTAATGAATTTAACACGTTCAAAAAGATACCTTCTTTTTATCAAACAGAGCTTTAAAGCCTAAGTAATATATAAAGCTGAGTTTCATTGGTGTATTTTCTTAAATACGCAGTAGTAACCATTGTTAAATTTAAAGAAGAAATTGCTTCATTCATAAACAAACACGCGTCTTTCTTTTTAAAGGACAGATAATAAATTTTTGTTCCCAATTCGTGACCATTGTCCTGCCAATATACGGTGTGCAAGTTTTGCGCATGTCTGCCCCCGTTTTGTGCCGACATACAGTCGATTCGCTCGAATTATACTATTGTGGTGTGACAAGTAGTTCAGAAAATATACCACCCCGTAGCTGGTACTAATTTATACTGGGCCGAACTCGGATCACAAAATTTTTAATACCATAAGTAATGCTATGAATTTATGAATAGCCAAATAATATCTCAAAGACTGGCTGCGCATGATGGAGTGTTGGTGCTAACAATAATACGTATGGTAATAAAAGTTGGGTATAGCAGAAGAAGCATGAAAGTAATATAAATGCTGTAGAGATGAGAGCGTTGAGAAGTATGAGTGGTTTGAAACTGAGTGACAAATTATGAAATGTAGATGTAGTTACTAAAACTGAGAAAAGTATGATGTGATGGTTTTGGCATGTAGACAGAATCAATGAAAGTAGACTAACAAAAAGGATTTACGAGTCAAAAGTGAATGGGAAAGTTGGAATGTTCCTGGACATTTTAAATAAGGGCCAAGTAAAGAGTATACTAAATCGACGAACTTGTATGAAAGGTTAAATCAAAACGAAAGAGGCGAAGAAGATATGCAAGGACTGTGGCTAGTGGAAAAACGTGGTCTCTGCCTGCCCCTGTGGGAATGGCAAAACAACCGACCTATAACGTATAAGTTTTCGGGTTCCAACCCGGATGTGGTGGTACAAATATAAATTTCACTTTGTAAAGTTGTTACATTTAATCGGTGCTGCCTCATATGAGCAACAATTTTTTTTAATGAAATCAAAGACAATTTATATCTCGTCCAAGTACCGCCGATAGCCCGAACTATGAGTCGGAGTAGGATAACAAGGATATAGAAGGGAGCTCGATCACTACGTACTTGCAAACGAGTGTTGCATATATATATATATATAGCCCGTCAGACTTCAGAATGCGGCAGACTTCACTTTTACGAATAATTTTCAAAATGAAATGTCAGCTGAACTAAATATCTATAGCTCTTACATTTTCGTGACCATTCAATTTGGTCGGGCTGTGACCATTTAATTGATTTTGAACTATGTGCAGCGGTAATATAGTGCAAATTGGCTCTTTGACATTAGGAACACGCCTACATTGCTTAGACAACAGTGAGTACTCGTAATTTATTATGAAATTTATTGAATAGCAATAAGGGTCAAATTGACTCTACATTTTATTTCGAAAACGCTTGTAAAGGAAACAGAAATGAACTGTTTTAGGATTTTCCCCTGTAATTATTCGAACTTATGTGGTTGTAAAGACCATCCTTGGAATTCAACGAACATTAAAAAAAATAATTGTCAAAATTGACCCAGGCGTTGTTGAGTTATGCGCTTACCAACACGTTCAGCGATTAATTTTTATATTATAGATTAAAGTAGGAAGTTAAATAATAAACACGTAGAAGTAATAAAATCAGTCAACGCATAACCGCAATTCATTTACGTTGCAGTTAGTAGAATACTTTTTATTTAAACACTCAAGCATAAATTTATGTGTAATGGTTGACTTTTCATCTTAATACAATAGGGGTTGATATTTTTAAAAGATTGCAGAGAATAATTGCTTTTTCGAAATAAAATCATACCAGCCCAGTCCAGCCCTGTTCAACAAGGTGCAACCCGTTGCAAAATGCCAGAAATTGTCCAAAAATTTCTAAAGGCGATCGCGCCATTGTCCATACACACCCACTACAATAGTAACAAAGCCCATCCTTAGCTCTTCTTTTATTCTGCACAATCGTACTTTACTAACAGTTCCTACAAAATAAAATAGAATAAATATAATTCATCGATATTTCTAAAATATACGTTGTAGTTAAGTAAAAAGAATGCATTTATATAACAAAACTTTGTGGTACTTACACCTTTTTAAAATGTGTAGTGCAAATGACATTTCACATGTTTGCCGTAGTGTCATTGTTAGATACACCCATTGTAACGATTGTTCACAACTATTGTTACTTGATCAATGCGAAACATTTTAATATTATGAAATTATAAACGTCTTCCGCGCGTATAAAATCAGGAATAGAGAATACTTGGAGTTAATTCTATTATAAAGTAAATCTCTATATTAGTATGTGAGGCAAATATTTTGTACCCCGATTTACTAATATGAAGTTAGGACATTTATATAGAGAGTTAGTTTATATAGAGAAGAGTAGAATGCAATTTTTTTTTTAAATTATGTGTAAAAATATAGTAAACCAACAAAATCAACTTTACACACTCTTATATAGACTCTTCTGTCAATGACTGACAATTATGCCTAACGCCAACATTAGAAATGTTTATATTGTTAAACGCACTAAAAAGAATAAATTACAAATATTTATATCGTCAAAAACATTATGAAGGTTACATTAGAAAAGTTTATATTGCCAAAAGCATTAAGAAGATGAAATTAGAAAAGTTTATATTGTTAAAAGCACTAAGAACGTTACATTAGAAAAGTTTATATTGTTAAAAGCACTAAGAAGGTTACATTAGAAAAGTTTATAATGTCACAAGAACTAAGAAGTTTACATTAGAAATGTTTATATTGTCACAAGCACTAAGAAGGTTACATTAGAAAAGTTTATATTGTTAAAAGCACTAAGAAGGTTACATTAGAAATGTTTATATTGTTAAAATCACTAAGAAGGTTACATTACAAATATTTATATTGTAAAAAGCATTCCTAGTGCTTTTTTCGTTACAAATGTTAAGGTTAAGTATGCTTAAAATTTCTGATGTTCTACATAACTTTGTTAATTTTTTCTTTCATTTGAAACTTCTCCTGACTATAATTTTGATTTATTTAAAACACAACTTTAAAACAGGTTTTAAAATATGAAAACCTGTTTTAATGTCGTATAATATTACAACAATCTCACTTCCATGCCACCCCTGTTACGCCTACTTACTCGATTTATTGGAATGTATGGCTGTCTCCACATGATCTTTATTTGTATGAAACACAAACGCAGCACGATGCATCCGGCCTGTAACGCACAATGGGTGCAATTTTGGTGTTTAATATCACGACACCTTCCCTAATTGATCCATTCGCTATTATTATATTACTATTTGACCCGCTCAACTTCGTCTTAAATGTAATAAAATATATTTTAAATTAAAATAAAACCTAACCCATTTTTTTCAAATACAACCGAATACGAATTGTGATCACCTCCATTTTTCTGTTGATTCCACGTTAAAAATCTCAAGCAACTGTTTCCATGACAATGGTTACCATAGTAACGGTTTTTAATTGTATTATTAGTTTCCGACCACGTGGGAATCTCTGGAAACCTGTTCTTAGTAAGCGTCTCTGTTGTGACAGGAGTAACTATGCTCATTTTAAAATCAAAGAAATAAAAGTAAATCGCTTATATGTATATAGATTAAATGGCAAAACATAACGAAATATGGATAATTGTTAAGTAATCTATCAATTGTAAAGATGATTGGTAAGAAATTCACTCAACAGATATATACAAAAATCTTGGATTTATAAAGACATTAACTGTTTTCTGCGATATCATCTGCGTAGTTCCCGATCGCGATGGAAATTATAATCGCGATGGAAATTATAATCGCGATGGAATAGTGTTACTAATTAGACCAAATTGTCAATTTAAACCACTCTTGAATCCATCTGAAGGTACAAAAAATCAAAAACGGCCCAGTAGTTTAAGAGTTCAGTGACACACACCTCCATAAAAATTATCTATAGAAAGATGTGTTATATAACGTAATTATTAAAATATTTACGTATTGAGAGAACCTTGGTATGAACATAGAACTTATTTTATTCGCGAAAATAAATTTTGAAGGGAATTAAACACGAGTGGAAGTTTGTTTAAAAGCCGTCATATTTTAGAATATGACGGCTTTTAAACGACGGATTACGTTAGAAAAGCTTATATTGGGAGAAGCACTAAGAAGGTTAGATAAGAAAAGTTTATTTTGTTAAAAGCACTAAAAAGGTTATATTAGAAAAACGTATATTGTTAAAAGCACTAAAAAGCTTGCATTAGAATAGTTTATATTGTTAAAAGCACTAATAAGATTATATTAGGAAAAATTATATTGATCAAATCACTAGAAAAGTTACATTAGAGAAGTTTATATTATTAAAAGCACTAAGAAGGTTACATTAGAAAAGTTATATTGTTAAAAGCACTAAACAGGTTATATTAGAAAAATGTATATTGTTAAAAGCACTAAAAAGGTTGCATTAGAATAGTTTATATTGTTAAAAGCACTAAGAAGGTTGCATTATTTATTTTATTTATTTTATTTCATTTTATTGTAATCAACAGCTACTATTACAAATATACGTACAGTTAGAGATATTATACAAAATAAGGCCACTTCAGATTACACATTGATAAAAACAAAAAGAAGAATAAGTTATAAAAAGTTGACAATATGACATATGAAAATAATAAAAAGTTAATAATATGTAATTATATAATATGAAATTAAAAAGTCACAACTGAAATTTGTGTGAGTGATGTGTGTGCGTGTGCGTGAGTGCGCAATTGCGTTTGAGTTATAATAGTTTATATTGTTAAAAGCATTGAAAAGGTTATATAAGAAAAATTTATATTGTTAATTGTACAAGGTAACATTACAAATGTCTATATTATCAATAAAATGAGTTGTGAATTTTTTTATTTTAAATACTAATGTCAATAACTATTAAAAAGGACACGTTCCATACTTCAAATTCAATATATAAAGTGATAATAACAGCTTATATTAGGAGACAACACAAATTAAGAATATATTGATATAATATTGACTATTTTTGATGAAAAAAATATAAGGACGACGAAAAATTCCAATCGTATAATGAATCTCGACCAATAGCGATGTCTTTAAGACAAGGTGTATCCTTTGTATTGATTATACATATAAATTATTAGAAGAATTTATTAATATACTTAGATAACTAATTTTATTGAAAGAAAATGATGTTTTTCTCAATAAATAATAAACATCTAAACACCCACTTAAGAACAATTTTGTAATTAAGACTTATAATGTTAACAATATACCGACAGCGGGGGTACCTTTCTGTAAAGGATTACCGCATCCGGTCAATTTCTTAGATTTTGCACAATCGAATCGCTTCCTAGCCGGAAGTGGGTTCTGTATGGCATACTAGGCTTTACAAATTGAATGATTACCAGTAAATAGCAATAAATTAAATGAAAGACCTTTAAGTGTTGTTTACTTCTTATATCACACTTTAAGGATACGCTTGGAAATTCAATAAATGTTATTTGCAATACAATGACTGCTAACAGTTTCATCTGTAGTTCCTGAATATGAATTTTGTTAAGAGGCTTAGAGAGCTTCACTATTGATTAAGGTTTTCTAATATAAGTAGTAAGAATGTTCACAAATAGATAATGTTATTAGAATCTACGCCATGCTTGCGTTATACGTAATACTAGCTGAACCGATAGTCTTTGTCAATGTACATTTAAATGTAATAAAAAAGGCTTATAATTAAACTAAATTTCGAACAGAATACTTTCCCAAAAAATGACAGAAAGAAGAGTCATTTTCTCCATTTTTATTAAACTTTACTTAGCAGGATTATAAATCAAATCTGATACATTTTAGTATTAAAAACCTTTAGCAATGGTCGTTAGTTATGTTTTTCCCCTATATATTCCAATCCCATGATAACATGGGGAAACCCGTTCTTACTGAGCGTCTACGTTGCGACAGGGGTAACTATGCCAAATTGCAAGTTAATCGGTGATCGTTTATGTATATACAGAAGACTAAATGTTCATCGCGGTGTTACCTGCGTTTCTATCGATTCAGTAGAAATATGGGACAATCCTTTCATAATAAGAGTCTACGGCATGAAAGGAATAGGTATTTCGATTCAATTTTTTTGGGTAATGTTTATAAGGCCAAGTTTTGATTATGGCTAAAATAAAGAATATAATACCATAAGGTTAAGATATCGTGAGTGTGTATTGAATATCGTTAAGGCCTTTAAAGTGGAAACCAATGATACAATGAAAGATAAAATAGACGTACATTTATTTTGATAGTCTGTTCATTTGTATGACCGCATCCGGTTTTGAATTAATAACACAAAAGCTATAGAAAATATAAAGACCTTAATCCCTACTAGAAATCAGGCTTAGGTTCATCTACAACAGTGGAATTAGTAACTTCCACTAAGTGTACTGAAGTAACAACCCCTATTGTGATAGACATAAAGGACAAAACATACAAACTTATACAACAGCGTTTGAATTGCCGCTCCTGTTCATTGATGCTTTACTTTACTAGGCTCTGGTAGTTGATAATCCTGACATTGTCGGCAGTTCATTCATAAATAGATAAGTAATGAGTTAGTTATGAATGATCTTTTAGTTACCTTTAAGTACATATTCATTGGAAATATCCTAGATGATATACAGGTTTCTTTCCAGCAAAAGAGTATATTATAACCAATGCCTAAAGGTGCAATCAGAAACAATCGATTTATTAATGTTAAACTGTTTAATAAGATTATTGCTGACGGGTTACTAGAGGTTTTTTTATATGCCAGCCTTCTCCTTCATTCAGCCTTATTACTTCTCTTACTATGTAAATTTTGACAGGAAATATTACTATATACTGTAAGCTTTTTGACATGTGTATCGCATTTTACAGTATCTTGGAAGTGCTTCCCCATATATAATCTAAACTATAGCTAGATACAAATACAGCAGATGTTATAATTTGGCATAATATAATTTCATTTTTTTGTACTTTTATAATAACTATATTTCTTTGTACTATAAATACATAACCCAAATGATCTATATTTCTAACAACACTAAAAAGATAGTTCAGTTGTAGATATTTCGATATATATGTGCTTATAAAATTAATAAAGAATGTTATTATACTTGAAGCTATACTCAAGAATGTATCGTCCCAGACAGTGAGGCACCGTAATGCATTGTTGTAAACAATTTCATTAACATCCCCTGAATTTTCTTTGTTATTTCCATTTTCTTAGTGAATACCCGTTGAGGGATAAACAGTGTATTGTTGAAAGAAAACGTCTTAAGTGGGATTAGGATCGTTGAAATATGAATGGAGGCGATTGAAGCTACCGTCTTTGCTAAATGTTATAACAAGGTGTTTATCTATAATATGTAAAATTGTTTTCTTAACTTTAATATAGTCACAATTGATATATATATATATATATATATATATATATATATAAAACACAAGCTGAACCCGCGACTTTGACTGCATTGAATGTTTTTTTCATTGGTTTGAATGGAGAGCATTTTTATTAATTTAGGCAAATGGCTTTACAAATAAAAAACATACGTATACACACTTCAATGAGTCATTTGCTGTGAATTTGCTCTAGATTATCGCTGCACCAAATTTCAATCAATTTCGTAAAATCCGTTCTTATCTGACCTCTGCTCGGCAAAAGGAATATTCCTACCAAATTACAAGTCTCTACGCCTTATGTGATGAGTCAATAGTTAACATCCCCGCCACCCCCCTCGGGAGTGGAATTTTGTTAAATCCGTTCTTAGCTGACCTCCACACGTCAAAAGAAATAATCCTACCAAATTTCAAGTCTCTACAACTAATGATTTCAGAGATATCGTGATGAGCCAATACATACCTGGATATCTCTTTTATACAAATAGATTATGCCTTCTATAAACATGAATATTCGTATAGTTATCATAATTATACATAACTTATAGAAGTTAATATTCTTCAAACGTTTTAGGTTTTTAATTATAACATCTTATCTATATTCCACATAACACATGGTTTCCAGCATTACTATGGTCACTTCTAATCGTATTCTCTCATGCTATTGCCAATAAAGGTTCCTGTTTATTGTAAAATTTTTAGTTCAATACCAAATGTGATTCAAATACCTCCCAATTCATCATATTCTTTGGATAGTCAGCATCAATTACAATTATTACGTCAAGCGTAAAATCCTTAGTCGCACGATAAAACTAATTGATTAAACCCTCAACAATTGCACACACGAGGAGATCACAATATGGTTGGAAATCAAACGCGGATTATCTGGAGCCCGCTGGGTCCAATTATAACGTGAGAGCAGATTTACTTTCGCTCGTTTTACAATAAGGCACAGTAAGTAAAAATTAGAAATCCAAGAAAGTGTTTACTTGCATTAAAAGCTCTTTTTGCAGTAGAATTTTTTAGGCTGTGATTTAATAGTAAAATAATATTAGGGAATATACATTGATAGATAATGAATAGTAAAATAAATTTTATCTACTAAGGTAATTCACTTTTTGCATCTTAAAGTATCGATTCTCTCCCCCATTCTCCTTCAGTTTTTTCCGGCCCAAAATTCCATTTTCTGAAAATATGACGTTGTGTTTTGTAAAAAGTAATAAATGGTTAATTCTATAAACATATTTACATTTAGAACCATTTATTATTAAAAAAATCGATCAACTTTAGGATGTAATGTAGTATGTTTATATTCTTATTGGTATTTTTAGTTACCGTACTTCCATATTTATACTTTTCTAAAATAAGATGAGAATAAGATTTAACATCAAGCCATGCTTCTTCTATAATTTAATTAGTTTTTAATCAAATATCCTGTTGTATCCTCTTTTCTGAGGACATGCGATTGTTGCTTGAAGTAATCCAAAGCTTAACATTAGACATCTTTAGGACATCCTTCTTCACAAAACCGTTGGAATTTTGGCCTCGTTTCCCATTTTTGTCAGAGCTTTCGTGCAGCGCTGTCCTTCCGGTAATTTCGTAATATCTAACAGCAAAAGACATTCAGAAGTAATTGGAAACATTAACCAGATTACTCTAGTATCTATATTCAAATAAGAAAACACAATATTTACAGGTGATTCTCGTAACCACATCTTTGGCACGCCAATCGAATTGACTCTCGGGCAATATTTCTACAAGTTCCTGGTCCTAAATGCCTTCTGTAGCCAGTAATTTGTGTCAGAAATTATTTTAGTATCAAATCGGTAAATTTACCTATACCTAGATATAGATAAAGTCGTCGAGCTTTTTACCAAATGTCGCATGATCACTTTTACGATGGTTTTCTAAATTTATAGTGCATTACTCATATTTCTAAAAGACTATGGGCAACTTCATTAATATTGAAGACACATTTCTTTTCAAACTATCATGTCATATACTTAGTTTGGTAAAACTAAGTTACTTTTGTGAATTACAAATCAACCTACAAACTATCTCACATTATATAGATTAGAACTCATTACAATTCAGTCGCTTTTTATTCGAAAGATCCGGCCACAGAATCAGTTTGATATTTCCATTAAATTTCAATTTCCAAACTCATCACGCCACAATGCGACCTCCTACAATGGCTATCTGTCTGTATTTAATATTAAAGTAACTGTTTGAGTGAATGCGGTAATTGTGAAAATGGCTATTCGGATTTTAGCTATTAAAGGATTCATTATACTTTCTCAGACCACACAGCCAAACAGAAAGTATTGGCAATTTATTATATCAATAGCAAAATAGATTGGGTGTATGCCAAGTTTACATTTTAATTATTTTCATAATTAGTTTGTAATTACATTAAATTTTGGGTGTTCTGAAGATATGAATTAGTTATAGAAATTCTTACTATTACCAGTTTTAATTTAATTAAATATAAATACTTCGTCACTCGATAAAGATACAATTTAATAAGTTTCATTACACATGTGTAAAATAATATATACATCAACAACATCATACAACAAATCCCTGTCAAAGTTACCGCGATGAACTTCAAAATAATTAAGTGATTTTGATGATTTTTCAATTGTTGGAATTAAGACACAGGTTTCATAGAAGTTTATATATTTTTTTGCATTTCTTTCAATTGAGAGTTTTTAAATTTCAGTTTAAATCTCAGTTTTAGGTGTCCGCAGGCGAAATTACACGAGTCAACTAGTATAAATCTGATACTTCTACCTTTATTTGCTTATGTTGAACACATGCTTAGATATTATCTCATATCATCGTTGTGGAACAACAACGATGATATGAGATAATATCGAATAATCTATTCTCTTACACAAATTAAGATCATTGGTGTAGTGTTTAGTATGTTCGACTACAGACATGAGGTCCTGGGTTCGAGTCCCGGATCGGGCCAATTCAAATATCAATATTGAGTTTTCTATTAAGATTTTCTCAATATTTGCCCGAAGTTGGGAATTTGGCGGTGTGATCCACCCCCGTGCCTCGGAGAGCATGTTAAGCCGTCGGTCCTGTCTCTCTCCGGTCGTGTCGGATTCCCGTCACATCTGACTATGAGAGTGAAGGAATAGAGAGTGCACTTGTGTACTATGCCTGCTAATCCGCAGGATTTGGAAATGGAGCAGCGTGGTGGGTCTATGCTCTAAAAACCCTCGCTCCTTGGAGTGAGCAGGCCTGTGCCCAGCAGTGGAACGTTAACGGGCTGCTACTTACTTTCTTTTCTTAAACACAGTGATAACTTTTAGGAGTTTCATTAAGCAAAATTACGATGTCTTTAGTATTTTGCTTGTCGAGTAGCTTCGACGGAAACAGGAGACACCGCGGAAGCTCTGCAAAAAATAGGGAGTTAAATAAATAAAATAAAGGAACAAATAGTGGCAAATGTTTTGCGAAACAGAAAGTGTAACCAGTAACAATAAGATGCAAATTTCACGTTGGCTTACCAAATTAAAGTCCAAAACGTTTCAAAGAACGCCATTGTCGTTATATCTCATTGAGGTTTTTTTCAAAAGTCCGCCTTCTCATTGTGCCCGAAGGTGTTGGATATAAATTTCCTCATAGATTTTTTTCTTTCAACAATGAAGTGTCATTGTTCGTGTTTGTATTTTAATATCGTTGAACACACGTCGGGATAGATAAATAATGCGTGGCGTTTTTCGACCATTTGTTAGGATGAATGGATGCCATCGTTGGTTCCATAACGTCTACGATATTAATGCGAGGTTCCATTCATGTTTCTTTATCCGCCCGCTTAAGAATGTGTACGCATTCGTCATATCATGGTGACGGTTTAGACTTTTTTGGCTTTTAGGGATTCTGATATAAAAGGTAATATTAATTGACAAATAAATTGAAGATTCTTACATTGAAGATGTAATCGTAACCTAAAAGTAGTAACTTCAGCTGAATTATCTGATGCGTTACACATTTCGTTTCTTTCCTGATGCGTACTGCAAAACGTGAAATAATCTGCCTGGCTCTGTGTTTCAGCAATAGTACAACCCAAATCGTGTACCATCTTTGACCTCATCATAGCTTTCCATCAGGCGTGATTGATGTCAAGCGCAGACCCATCGTAGATAAAAAAGACCAAAAAATTCCAGTTCTGAAGTTTACGACTTATAGAAGATTACCACTAAAAGGATTTTTTAATGGAAATAGTCGATTTTACATATTTTTGTTAAAAAATCAACATGACCTACCTACCATTCAGTAAAGCAACACATTGCTATCTCCTAGAAGCAGAGGTGCAAGTTACTTTAACGTTATAAAGGAAAAATCAGTTTTGCATTTCTTTACAGGGATTCTTTAATATTATCGATTACAAATTTCGAGTATAGAAAATTTTGCGGTTAAAAGCTTTATCAGCTTTCGGGGTTTGGCTTTAATAGGTTCTACTTATAACCGCTCTCCGTAGATGATGACCTGTGGATTGAAAATGTGGTTGCTAACTAAAGGCCATATTCAAAAGCTCAACATCTTGAAGCACGTGAAGGATGAGTGGTTATGCTCTGAGTTTCTCTACTATTCGTAGAATACCCAAAGTCAGTAACATATCGCTACGAATCGAGAGCTGGAATGTAAATGGCCCCAACCATGGACGTTGGGCTTGACGGAATAGTAACCCTACACTTGATGGCCCAGTGTAGGCAGACACCTTATAAGGTGAACGACGATATCAAGAAGATAGCCCTTGGTAGATGCAGCCAGGCGGCGAAAGATCAGGCCTTGTGAGTATCATTAGGTTAGACCTATATCCAGGTTAGCCATTAGGATGTCAGGATGACGATGATGAACGAACGAGCGAAGGAAACTTCTCTCATTTGTATGGAGGCATTAACATCCAATGAAAAGATTCAGTAGTGGGATGCTAATGGAGTTTTACGTACCTTTTTTCTAATAAATACGTTTCTAGCGTTGATTTACCAGAACCTGTTAGAGTTTTAATAAATTACTCACGCCACAAATATGTCGGCTTTTAAATTATTCAGAACTCCTATGACAGTGTTTATCGCTTGTTTCTATCTACCTCACCCCCTTTGATCAAGGCGTTCGACCGTGACGAACCAAAGCAAACGGCCCGCGGACAAAATTTCGAACAAGTTTTCTAACTCTGTCTTCTTCTAATTCGATAAAGAGTGACAAAGACGTAATAATTTTGAATTTGCTATCTCGTTCAAATACCATAATTTAAAAAGAGACAAACGAGGGAATATAACTGGTTTCATTAGAATATTCAATGTTATACAAGTATTGTTATGATGTGGGTGATTTTTGTATGGGAATTGTTAGCAGGTTTTAGGAAGACGGGCAACAATGTGCAACTAGATTAATATACAGTAAAACTAAGGGCAGAAAATATTAAAAAAAATTAAAAGTGCTTGC
The DNA here is from genome assembly GCA_015832385.1 of Elymnias hypermnestra. Taxonomy (NCBI): domain Eukaryota; kingdom Metazoa; phylum Arthropoda; class Insecta; order Lepidoptera; family Nymphalidae; genus Elymnias; species Elymnias hypermnestra. Next base: position 1,514,633 of record JACTOM010000028.1, read on the forward strand.
GTACAAAGTACACATGACAGGAGTGAAACAAGAAGTTTAGACAAATTTTTAAGTCTTGTTTATATTTATACAAATCTAAAACATTACATTTCCTAGACTTAGAGGGAGGGTAAAATGATGTGTTAGGAATTTAATTGTCATTAAAATACTAAAAGTATCGAAATTTAATTATTATTTAAATTTTAGTTTTGAATTTAGTATTTAGAAAAGATAATTTATCAAATACTTTTATTTTATATGTTATGAAAAGTAATATATTCGTTTATTAAATGACGAATTGTAAATTAAAATGATTCATGTTATTTGTAAATATTAAAACTACCTAACCTTCAAACAAATTAGCATAAAAAACGCTGTACACATTTGTATAGAAGTAAAAGCTGGCTATATATAAATTCTATCTATCTATCTATCTATTTATCACATAACGTTAAGTTTACTTAACGACAACTCATTTGTTGAAAGAACATTTATGATAAATAAAGAAATAGTATTGAAATAGGATCCCTCAGGAATTCATTACGGAATTTTTAAAACTATTCCTCTGATTGATTTGAAACTCTGCATATATATTCCTTAAAAAATGTAAACTCTAAGAAAGAAGGATTTCCCCAGTTTCCACGAGATCAAAACTTCGGTGAGATCAAAAACAAAACAATATAATGGCTGGACCGTTTTTTCAAAGATTATGTGTGTATGTACTAAGTTATGATATGTTTGTCGCTAAGAAACAAATTCATGGCAGTTAACATAATGACAGTTCACTGAGCATATATATTAGAAAACTTGTTGTATGTACATAAAAACATTGACTCTTTTAATAAAAAGATTGAATGTACATCATATAACTTACGAAACCAAACCAAACTTGTTATAAATTCTAGTAGGCTACATAAGATTAACAACTCATTTAAGGGTAACTGTATACGTTTCTATAATAAACTCCCACAGGACGTTCTAAAGATGTCAATTAATAATTTCAAAGTCTTTGTTGAAAGAAAGTTGATAGAAAAATCGTTTTATAAATTGCAAGAGTATTTAGACGATAGAAACGCCAGGGAGTGAACGAATTGCTCTAATTTTAATTAAAATATAGTAAACTAATATATTATTGTAATGATGATGGTAAAAAAAATACCCGACTGAGTTTGTTGTGGGTTCTTCTCGGATTGGAGCGCGAAGGAACCCTCGTAACTTTAGATTTTAAGCCGATTTTGAGTACCAAATTATTACCATTAAAATATATAATTTGACGATTCAAAAGTGCTGTAATATGCCTACTTGAAAAAAGATATTTTTGATTTGATTTGATTTTAATTTATATTTTAATTCATTCCACGCCTGCTTTTAATGTCAATACTATCGAATGTGTCATACGATGAACATTTCATAGTGAGAATCTCTGTAAATAAGACGTCCGTCACGTTAACCATCGGGGAAACTGGTTAAATGAAAAGTCTCTAGTAATAAAAAATATAGGTCCCTACACATTCCACTTATCCAGGTTTCACTGTACGCAAAACGTCCCTTTGAAATGACCTGGTCGGCCACCAAAGACACTGAGACGGAAAATAGTCAAGGGCTCTCACAAAGAGGGGGCCAGTTTATTACGAAAATACTTTATGCTTATGCAAAAGGATCAAAAGAATATAGAATGGCACTCAGAGCCCCTTATGCTGTTTTGCTTTGAAGCATTGAGCAAGCGTCATTGAACCTTTTACATGGCTATAGATTATTCTGACTAGCTTAGGCACTAATAAGAATATATGATGCTCTATGCTAGTACGTGTCGTGTCAGGAATGAGAAATAAACAGTAAATCAGTAATATGCTCATAATTTTAACAATTTTTATTAATTTAGATAGGATTACATAATAAACTAAAATAAATTCCAGTAAACTCAAAAGCTCCTACTAACTACTACTACTAGCTCCTACTGAGAAGAATCCAGCAACAAACTCAATAGTTACTGTTTTCTATCATCATCAACATCTATTAACACTAAATATGAAAGCAAATAACATACAATAATCATTATGGCATATTAATAAAACAAAAGTTTTAATTTAAAGCAATATAGCTTTGTATTGCAGAGCAGCCCGATTTACCGACACAAATAACATAAAAGACTATAACTAGTAGCTGACATTGATTAAAACTAAGAACTGAACTAATTTATATGATACATAACCTTTTATAAATTTCACAAATGAGACAATACGTCTAAACACCAATAAGAATGTTTTCCGACAAATACACTTTAATTGTCTTATTTATTAAGAAACTACAATTCCCTGTTAGTTTTAAATAGGTACAATTAATATAATTTCAGTAATGCTAATAATTTATGAAACACTACAACAAATTACATTGTTTAGAAATCAACCAATGGGAAGGCCTTTCTTTCTATGAATAAGATTTAGTCAAATGGCGAACCGTATCCTTTATTTAATATATTATTTTACATATACTATCATACACATCGCATTCTTAAAAGTACAGTAAAATCACTTAGACAATCCAGTTTTCCAGATGGCATAAAAATTATATATTAGGCTATTCTTGATTTTTGAATATCATTTCAAACGATGGCAAAAGTGCACTTCATTATTAACTTTTGACATTGTTAATATGGCAATAGAATGTCTTTGTTTTTCACTTCGCCTTTCAGTGAAGTGGCCAAAAGTATATTAAGTCTATCTTTTTGATACTTAGCTTAAATTCAAATAACAAGCTTGTCTGTTTTGTATATAAAGTAATCTATGAAGATCTAAAGTTCTCCCTCTTAAAATATTTGCCATCCTAGTTTTATTATGGGTAAAATGTTGAAAAATAGATGTCTTTGTATAAATTACTTAAAGTATATCATTTAAAGTAGTGTAATTAGTATGACCATGTTCTTAGAATGTTGATGCTTTGAAACAGAAAAAACAGAAACTTCTACAGAGGAAAACAAACAGTTAGTAAATAAATGAATCAGTTATAAGGCTACCGTGGTAAAATAGATAATTGTAACATCCATCAAACATAATTACAGCAGCAGTGTAGTCGTACAAACAAAACCATATGCTGGGTCATACATGTCACCACGCCCTGCTGTTTGGATAATTTGATTACTGTGCCTGAACCAGTGAATGTAATGTGTACAAATAGTAGGAACTCGATGTATGTTTAAGATACTATCGTATACGATTTTTTGTTAATTTTATATATTATAACAGAAAAATACATAATAAAAATACTCTGGACCCCTAAACTAGGTAAGCCCATGACCCCTAAGGTCAGTCTTCCCAGTTTTACAATATATTATTCGTCTAGTCTACTTAATTAAAATAAAACTTAATTGAAAACTACCAATATAAAATGAAAGTATGTGGTTGTGACTGTGCGTGTGTTTGCGAGAGCAAGAGTGTGAGTGTATGTTCGTAATTAGATTAACATATTTTCTGTATTATATAGATACAAATTCGCTTCTTGCAAATAAATACGATTGTAATTTTGTAATACCTAATTTTTTTACATTAACAGATATATAAAGTAATAAAAACAAAGTAATTTAATATTAAATTTGTGGTACAATTGGCGACAATTTTACTTTAAGTTTAAAATAATATCACAAAAAATTTTATTCCTATTGTATTCCTGCAAATATCGCAATTGGAAACGAGAAGGTTAATCCCACAAAGACTGGAATATTTGAATCATCTCTTATAGGGGCATAATGATATTAATCTAAAATCTATTCACATTTTTTAAATACCACAACTGGTGCCTTTCTGTCTGACTGCGTCAGACACCGTGGCACCTACCTGGCCCATGATCCCTCTTTCATCTCTCTCTCTAAGCTGTGAAACGCCTACGCACGAAAGAGAGCACTACCTCATTTCTCTACCTTTTGAATGAAACAGTAAAAAAACATGGCGCGCGTACAATTTTGTTTGTTCTGGCCGCCCGCGCTGACCCACGTCATTATGAAGTGTTATCTTCGATGAGGGTTATATTTTTATTGCCTTTTTCTTTTTATACTTGTGAGGAATGATATTTCTTCAATATATCGTGTATAAACTGGTGCAGTGTATTTAAATTATTCAGATATTTTCTTTTAATTTACATACTCGTATTTTGCAGTTTTCCACAAACATGTCAATACGTGCGAAAAATTATTTAATAATAGTATCATATAATTAATTAAAATTTTAAAGGGGCGATAATTAATACAAATAATTTATTGAAATCTCAAATGGCGAATTGTAAGTAAAAATGCCAAGTGTTTTTGTCAATATTAGAAATTATTCATTAAATTTTGTTTTTAATTTAAAATTTAGAAAAGAGAATCTATGAAATATGTTTATCTTATAATTTATGTTCTTCTTATAATATGTTCTTAGTATATTGAATTGTTAAATGACGAGTGGCAAATTAAATACCCCAAACGAAGTAGCATAAAAAACGTTTCACATCTTCGTGAGGCTAATCACGCGTTTCATCCGTATAAATTTTACCCTCAGGCTCCGAAGCAAGGGAGCAAATATTAAGAAAATCTTAATAGAAACCTCAATATCAAAGTTTGAATTAACTCGACCTCATGTCTGTAGTCGTACATGCAAACTACTAGACCAATAAGGTAGGCTCTATTCTCAAATAGCACGTTAAGTCGTCGTTCCTGCGCCTGATCTCTCTCTCCGGTCGTGTAGGATTGCCGTCATGTCGGACTATGAGAGTGAAGGAATAGAGAGTACACTTGTGTACTACGCCTGCCAATCCGCAGTCGAGCAGCGTGGTGGGCTTATGCTCTAAAAACCCTCTCTCATATGAGCGAGGAGACCTGTGCCCAGCAGTAGGACGTTAATGAGCTGCTACTTACCTTTACCTTTATTCTCAAATAAATAGCAATTCTCAAATGTCTTATATTTTGATGATTTCTCAGGATTAATCTCTGCCACATCCATATACTGTTATCACCTGCGCCCGCGCACCGCAAGACGATCGGACTCCTTTATTGAGGGTTTTATTAACGCGAGTGGGTCGGAGGTTTTATTTCCCGGCCGAGCTCCCGTCTACGTGGGAACTGGCCATGGTGACTTTTCAATTTTTGTATTGTGCCAGTCTATATGTGCTTTTGTTATTTATACATCAACCGCCATAACTGAGGAGCACTTGTACCAAGGAAAGATTATTCTGAACAAGAATAAGGATTCAACAGCCGTGATACGAGCTTGAACTGAGTGTTTTATTTCAGAATGGAACTGAAATAAAACTAGCAAAAAATCGTAAATCATGTTTAGTTATTTAAAAAAAAACTACTACTAAGTAAATTGTTTCGTGGTACATTTTAATAAATTAGCACTATTATTATTAAAATTAAATAAAAGTCCACACGTCAGAAGTGAAACTTCTTTGGCAAATGCAAAGTCTTGTTTATGTTCACAAAAACAAATAATTTTATTAATTAATCTAGTTGTCACGACAATATTGAATGTCGAAAATCAATATAAATAATTTAATGAAATCTCAAATGACGAAATTATTAAAAAAATTTTTGATTTTCATTTAAAATTTAGAAAAGAGAATTTATGAAACATTTTTATTTTATTTCTTGAGAAAAATAGTATGTTAAATGATTAAATGACTAGTGGCAAATTAAAGTGCCACATGTCATTTGTAAATATTAAAATTACCAAACCTTCAAACGAATTAGCATAAAAAACGCTGTACATCTTCATGACGCTAATCACGTGTTCCATCCGTAAAAAAAATTACCCTCTTGCCCCTAAAGAAGTTTCACTTCAAAAATTACAAAATTACAAGTTTTTCATCCAATACTAGTTCCATTCTTCTTTTTGTATTATTTTTCTTTTCTTTACATTTTATTTGTCAACTGTAAAAAGGTTTTGTATACAATGTATTTTTTGTTCCAATTTAGTGTAATTTTGTTATAAAAGCTCGTTGAGGCAATAATTTCTAGTTATAGTTACATTTTTGTAGATGTAACTTGTTGGTGCTTTTTTAAAATAAATAAATAAAGTATTCCCAGGTAAGAGATATTAAGACCGGTCTATATAATAATTAGTAAGCTAATTTTAATGAAAGCAATAATCCTTAAGCAACACTTCGTCTTATGACAGCTTATTGTTGTTTTAAAATGTATCCTGGTACTTTTAGACGGAGAAATACATTCTAAGGGAAACTGTGACTAACTAATATATAACTAATTACCCACACCGGTATATTTAGCGGAATACAAAAATAGAGTTCATAATTTTAAAAAATATGGTTTTATTTTAAATTCTACTTACTTACTTTATTTATTTCGTTTGGTTTCTTTGTGTTTTTGTTTGTTTGTGTCCGTCCGAGTCTCCGCTGAAAACCAGCGTTGGGACGAAATCCCAACAATCGCTGAGCGGTGTTCCCTTTTTCGGCATCACATTTTTTTTTCTACGGCTACTTTACTTGTTTTAGGTAAGTGTGATGTAAGAAATAAAAGGTTATTATTATTATTATACTACTTTTACACTCACGCCCGTTGACCAAAGAATATATATATTTATTATTAAATATAAATAAATTTATAATAATTACTTGTATACATAAATATGAAATAATACATATATCTACATAAACAATTACATAAATAAATATAACGGGCGGAGGATACACCCCGGCAGGGAGACCAAACGGCCGGGGGTCAGGGCTACAGGCTGAGAAACCGCCGGACTATCCTAGCCGAGTCCAGCAACACCGCCTTTTGCATCCTTGCTGCGAGCGAACTGCCCCGGAACCCCAGTCGTCTCAGATGATGAGCGAGACTGACTGGGATCAGACCATTCGCAGATATTACGATTGGGATGGTTTCAGTGGATCCCACTCCCCACATGGCGGTAATCTCGTGCGCCAGATCCAGATATTTACGTTTTTTCTCTGTCTCAGCTCGCACGAGATTCTCGTCATACGGGATCGTGATATCCACTAAAAACACCCGAGACTGTGCCCGGTCCATTATCACGATATCAGGCTTGTTGGCCAGTATGGTCCTGTCCGTGATAATGGACCGGTCCCAATAGAGTCGGACACCGTCGCGTTCGAGTACTGGCACCGGCTGGTACCTATAATACGGCAGTCTCTCATCAAGAAGACCGTACATCAGGGCGAGCTCTTGATGAAGGATTTTGGCCGCTTGATTATGTCTGTGGAGATACTCAGTGTTGGCAAGCGCGGAACATCCCGAAAGCACATGTCTGAGTGACTCGCCGGGATGGCGACAAGCTCGACATATGTCGTGAGTGCCATCCTTCAGAATGTACTTTCGATAGTTCCTCGTCTTGACCACCTGATCCTGTATCGCACAGACAAATCCTTCGGTTTCCCCAAAGAGGTCCCCGAAGCGCAGCCATTGCACGGAGGCTTTTCGGTTTACGTGAGGCTCGTGTAGAGCCTTGAAAAACCGTCCATGCATTTCCTTCCCCTTCCATACGGCCTCCCTGTCAGAGGTGCTTAGCACCGCCGGTCTCTGCCAATTCTCGTTGGCCAAGGATAGGGGAGTGAGCCCTTTATCACATTCTATGACTTCCAGATGCATCGGGCTCTCCCTCTTCGTCTCAAAATACGTTCTGAGGCTGGATATCTCCCGGTTATGCATGGTCTTAGCACTAAGTAGGCCTCGACCACCACATTTCCGGGGTATATACAGCCTCATAACGGAGGACTTCGGGTGATGCATGCGATGGAAAGTCATAGTCGTGCGGACTCGTCTGTCCAAGGCGTCAAGCTCGGTCTGAGTCCATCTGAGTATGCCAAAGGTGTACAAGAGAACAGGCATGACCCAGCCGTTATACGCTCGGATTTTATTAGCTCCCGACAAATAACTCTTAAGAATTTTTGTCAGGCGCCCATAAAATACCTCGCAAACTGACTGCTTCATGTCTGCCTCTTTCACCCCCATACATTGGGACATGCCCAGATACCGGTATGTTTCAGTCTCGGAGAGAGTCTTGAGCTGGGTCGGCTCGAGGTTGATCTCGGCCGAGTGGGATACCTGTCCCCTCTCCACATGAAGGACCGCACACTTATCTAGCCCCATCTCCATCCTGATGGAATTGCTGAAGTCACTGGTGATCTTCAGCAACTCCTGCAAGCGTGGTGCGTTGGGTGCTAGCAGCTTGAGGTCATCCATGTAGAGAAGGTGAGGTACCCTAGCCCCTCCCCTCCGAAACTGAAAGCCCGTCCCAGACCTCTCCAGCAGAAAACTGAGGGGGTTTAGGGACAAGCAGAACCATAGAGGACTCAGACAGTCGCCCTGGAAAATACCTCTCCGTATCCTGATTCGGTCATCGGCAGCCGTCAGTCGCTCGCCATGGAGACAGAGGATCGTGCTCCATTGCCTCATACATTCTCCAAGGAAGTCTCGAAGTGTACCGTCGATTTTGTACAACTCGAGGACCCTCAGGAGCCATGAATGAGGCACCGAGTCGAATGCCTTTTTGTAGTCGATCCATGCGGCTGAGAAATTGCGACGGTTGCGCTTAACCAGTTGGCCCGCGACGCTGTCAATGAGGAGGAGCTCCTTCGTGCCGCGACTACCGCCCCGACATCCATTCTGAGCCACAGACATGATGTTATTCTCGTCGATGTGATACGAGATCTTGCGGCTCAGAATGGATGTCAGTGTCTTATAGATGGAAGAAAGACACGTTATCGGGCGGTACTTGCTTGGGTCAGCGGCATTGGTCGTTTTAGGAGCTAGATGAGCTTATTATTATTATTATTATACTCCTTTTACACTCACGCCCGTTGACTAAAGAATATATATATTTATTATTAAATATAATAATAAATATATATATTCACCCACGTTGGCAGGAGCTGGAATTCTGGACTTAACTTTTTTTTTCACCAAGTCTCAAACGTGCTCATGATCAGACGTATATTAGAATTATTGTGTTAGGAAAAAATATCATATTTGACGATTCAAAAGTGCTGTAATAGTCCTACTTGAATAAAGATATAAAAAAAATAATAATTTTCACTTTTCCCGGTTACATATAAAGTTCAAGAATGAACCATTTTTCACAAATAGCCTTTACTCGCAAAATGTGTTCTTAATGTGATCTCATTTTAATTAAAACAAATGAAACTTTAAATAACTAAAGATGTATATTACGTAGATTTTAAAATAAAACCACATTTTTTAAATTATGGACTTTTTTTGTGTTCCGCTAAATAGGCCGGTGTGTAGTATTATGTAAGTATTTCATCAGTAATGAAACAGCATGGAAGGTCTACATTTCAAAATCCATAAAATATCAGTAATCGGCAGCAGGAACTTAACAAATAACTTTCCAAAACTTTAATTTACTAAAAGTATACTCTACATTTTTTTTAATGTTATAGCAAACGAACCTGTGCTGAATATAACTTTTAGCACGTTATAACTTAGTTCTTGTTCAGCTGACGTCATAAATCGGGGACCGTGTGATAAACTATACTTTCAATCCATCATTAAGACACGACGACAATGTCGCTACAAAACAAACTTCTTACAATTGTATTAAGTCGGTACACAATAAATCTTTTGTCACACAAGTAGGGGCTTAAAGAATGACCTAGCAAAACATAGACCCGTCCTATGATTTATCTAGCCACTGCGACCGGACATGGTCAAGGAACCGGACTGAACGGGTCGTAGTTGACAATTTTTGTTAGGGTGGCAATAATTTACGATTTATTTTTATTTTTTATCTTATTCGTTATTTGAAACCACACAGCGTACAATTTTTACATTACATTTAATGCTTGAAATGAGGCAATGACAGATTATTAATGACGTCTATTTACATAAATAAAAATTAACAGATCAAATCAAATCAAAATATCTTTATTCAAGTAGGCATATTACAGCACTTTTAAATCGTCAAATGTTGTTTTTTTTTCTTTTCTTTTCCACACTCTAATTCTAATGTACGTCCGATGATGTTACTCCAGAACGACTTTAAATCTAAAGTTACGAGGGTTCCTTCGCGCCCTGATCCGAGAAGAGCCCACAACAAACTCAGTCGGGTATTCTGTTTTTTTGTTATCATCATCATTACAATATCATATTAGTTTAATATATTTAAATCCAAATTAGAGCAGTTCGTTCACTCCCACGCGTTTCTATCGTCTAAGTACTCTTGCAACTTATAATATGATTTTTCTATCAACTTTCTTTTAACAAAGACTTTATGTTAATACTTTGAATTTATTAATTGACAGTAAGGTTTTGATACCCCTAAAACATTTTAAAGTGAAAAGTCCTTAAGCGCGTTATACTGTGAGTATTGAATGAGACTGGGCCGTCACATTCGGCTACGTTACGTTCTCGTTGACAAACAACGCGTCACAGCTGTATTTAATTACATTATTAAATATAACAATACAACATTGACAATACTTTACATAAAATTAAGTGTAAACACTAATGAATACTTTATGTATATATAACAAAGAAATGTTAATGTTTTCACTGCTGCTGATGTAAACTACACACCATTTTTTTTATATATATTGCATTTATTACTATATTTTTGAGACATTCATGTACAAAATTGAAGATACATAGATTTAAAGACATTAAAGGAAATATGACATAGTATAAACCTGAATCATAGAGAAAATAAGGTAAGCACGGTTGTATAAATACCAGTTATTAATAATAAATATATTTGATTAAATCTTAACACTGCCTGACTAACAACAGGTCTAGGAATATAAAATTTTGCACACGAGTAACTTGTACAACATATTCGAGCCCTAAAAAATGACGTTTTATAATAGAATCGACCTTAAAAATTGGGAAGATATAAGTGGTAAGCTTCTATTTTTATATAAGATTTTTGCAGGTGTGTAATTTAAGCCATAACAAATTCCTATATGTTGCATACACATGAAGTTAACTAATACATATAATGACGATCTTTACGCATAAATAGATTAGACATTTGGAAGTTTCCGAAATTTCGATGATTATCACCCCATTTAATAACCTAGGTCATCGTTTTGTTTTAATCATATAGCTATTAAAACATAGTACTTAAAAAACTTGGACGGCCTCATTGGTCTTGTGGTTAGCTTGCTTGACTACAGACATGAGGTCCTGGGTGCGAGTCGGGCCAATTCGAAATCGATATTGACTTTTCTATTAAAATTTTCTCAATATTTGGCCGAAGTTGAGTAAAATTTGGCGGTCTGATCCAACCCCGTGCCTCGGAGAACACGATAAGCTGTCGGTCCTGCGCTTAATTCCTCTACGGTGGTGTGCGATTGCAGTCACGTCGGACTATGAGAATGAAGGTATAGAGAGTTCACTTGTTGTGTTCTACGCCTGCCCATCCACAGTGGAGCAGCATGGTGGATCTATGCTCTATAAACCCTCTCTCATATGAGTGAGGAGGCCTATGCCCAGCAGTGGGACGTTAATGGGCTGCTATTTCCCTTTTTTTTACTTAAAAAAAACCTATCATTAGTACAAAAGGTAGTATGCTAGCTAATAAACATCGTCTAATAAAGATAGGATACTTTACTTGACTCTTTACACATAGAGGCCATCGATATATATCATGATAGGAAGATAATAATTATTGTGTTATTTTTTTTTTAATCTAGGGGAACAGTTAATTTCAAGCGGATGTATAGTTTACACCAAAAGCAAAAAATAAAAAAATATCTTTATTCAAGTAGGCATATTACAGCACTTTTGAATCGTCAAATTATATATTTTTTTCCACACTCTGATTCTAATATACGTCTGATGATGGTATTCAAGAACGGCTTAAAATCTAAAGTTACGAGGGTTCCCTCCGAGAAGAACCCACAACAAACTCAGTCGGGTATTTTTTTTGTTACCATTATCATTACAATATCATATTAGTTTACTATATTTTAATTAAAATAAGAGCAATTCGTTCACTCCCAGGCGTTTCTATCGTCTGGGTAATCTTGCAATGTATAATACGATTTTTCTATCAACTTTCTTTTAACAAAGACTTTGAATTTATTAATTGACATCTTTAGAACGTCTTGTGGGAGTTTATTATAGAAACGTATACAGTTACCCTTAAATGAGTTGTTAATCTTATGCAGCCTACTAGAATTTATAACAAGTTTGTTTTGGTTTCGTAAGTTATATGATGTACATTCACTCTTTTTATTAAAAGAGTCAATGTTTTTATGTACATACAACAAGTTTTCTAATATATATACGCAGTGAACTGTCATTATGTTAACTGCCTTGAATTTGTTTCTTAGCGACTCTCTTGGACCCATAATGTACTAATTATTGATATAAAACAATAAATATCAGGGAACAGCCGTTTTGTGCACTTGACAGCTGTCATCTTTCTTGATTATAGCTAACTTCAGGATGTCGGTTTTTTCAGACGGTGTGCACGCGTATCGTAAAAATTGAATCTCATCATTTTTCCCTTACGCACCAAAAGAAGTGTAACTTCAAAGTAAGTAGCAGCCCTTTAACGTCCCACTGCTGGGCACAGGCCTCCTCTCTCGTATGAGAGAGGGTTTTTAGAGCATAGACCCACCACGCTGCTCCACTGCGGATTGGCAGGCATAGTACACAAGTGCATTCTCTATTCCTTCACTCTCATGGTCCGGTGTGACGGGAATCCGACACGACTGAAGAGAGTTCAGGCGCTGGACCGACGGCTTAACGTGCTCTCCGAGGCACGGGGGTGGATAACACCGCCAACTTCCCACCTTCGGGCAAATATTGAATAAATCTTAATAGAAAACTCAATATCGATTTACTTAAAATTCAAAACTTAAAATTTAAATTCGATTAACTTCAAAAATGTATATTAAATATATTGTAAAATAATTTACGTCGTGTAGTCACCCCATTTGATTTGATTCAGCCCCCCTTGTCACCTGCTAAATCAATGTTAATCTCCACTGACCGCAGTTCCCATAAAAAGAGATTTAAAACACGGCCCATAAATAAACTTTACTTTAATATTTATTATTGTCACATTGTATGAAGCAATTTAATTAGGTACGGTTTGTTCAGCTCCTTTCACACTGTTCGGGTGACTTTTACTTATAGTGTGTCTTTAACAAGTTTTTGCTTTACGGTGCGATTAAATTTTACTTGTCGAAATACCGAGCAATTGTTGCACTGATATTTTTTACAGCCTAAAAGAAATTGTATCCTTCCGAAGAGAAATTAACTTAATTATTGCTACAACTTTTTGTAGCTTTATCGCATATTATGTAAGCTTTTATTTGTACTAAAGACAAAGCTTTCGTAAAGGTTTATTTTGGTACCGAGAGGTTCTGTGGTCTGGAACGGAATAGAACGTATTCAGAAACGTTTTATGTACTTTGTTAATTTCTGTGACAGGCTGTTGGATAAAAAAGCTAGCTACTATTCGAGATTGCGACATTATAGGTTGTAACATTTTCTGACCGCAGATATTTCTTGATTTATGCTATTTATACAAATTAATTAACGGCTCCATCAAGGCAGGTAACTTACTTCAGAACAATTTCTACTTTTTAATCCCAGCGTTACTAAAATTAAAAATAAAATTCTTCTTCGCCCAATACTAGCTCCATCTTCCTTTTTATATTATTTCTCTTTTCTACCAGCAATTTTTCTTTCGCTGGGAATTGGTTTTATGCACTGACCCCAACCATGTGTCAGAAGTGTGGGACTCGGCGAACAAGAAGGCCTCGCAATACCCACTAAAACTCAGTGGAACTCTTTATTTCCATGAATGAAGCACCGGGGGTTCAACTTTCGCATTCATCCCTGGTGTCCCGGATGAATTCTTATAAGCGGAAGGACTTACGTTAATTAGCGTTACCTTGTTCCCCGCCTTCTCCACTGTAATCTCCCTCTCTTTTTCGTGGGCCACCTTCAGTGAGATGATCGTCTCTCAGTCACTTAGCACAACATCTCTCAGTAGAGTATCGCGCCTACAAAACTGTCCAGTGAGAGGTCCGGGCCGATTAGCACAACCAAGAGGTGACGCTGAGGTCCCCAGGCTGCATAATCTGCCAAAGTATGCTGTGCCGAGTCGAAGGCACGAAGCACCACACTCATAGTAGGTCCTTGATTCCTCGCGACCAATTCTGTGTAGGAACAATCCGAAACATCCGTGTCCTGTCAGAACCTGCAACAATCTGTAGGTGAGCGACCTGTGCTTTCTGGAAAGGCACTGTTCCAGGTGAGGGCGGATCGCCTCCACAAAGGCTACGCCCACCTCTGGGGAAGTCCTTTTTCCATCGTTGGCTCAGAGCGCGGTCGGCTCGAGCTCTGATCCTCCGGACCTCATCAGCGCCAACCTGCACATCACGTGTTCTTGTAGCCACCATATGCTTATAGATGACCGCGAGAACTTCCACACGATGGTTGAACGAAGAGTCGCCCGCCCGAAGAGACGCAGCGGCTGCCTATCATGGACGGTGGTCCATGATAGTTACAGTACGATACACCCGTATGACCCTATATTAAATTTTTTAGATGTAACCTGTTGGTGCCCTTTTTAAATAAGTAAATAAAAGCTTGCAATTGCCCATCTCTATAAATTTTGAAGCATCTAGCAACCTAGTTCCTAATCTAACAGGGAAAATCACATCAAAATCTCTTGTCAGCCCATCTAAAGTATTTATTATCCTTTCTGAGGCTCTGGACTATCTGTGTACCAATTTTTTATTTAAATCGGTTAAGTTTTGGCGTGTAAAGCGCGACTGACAAATAGAGTTACTTTCGCATTTTGGTACTAGTAAAGATTGTTATTTTACACCTCGAGGATAAAACTGTTATAAACTTTGAGTGTCATATATATTTATATCGATTCAATAGCCTAAAAAATAAGTTTTAAGACGATACTTCCATTATTTACAACACTTTTTCGCATTAAAAAGTAGCCTATTTTCTTTCTCAGGATCAAGACTATCTGTGAAAGCGCGACAGACCGACAGAGTTACTTTCGCATTCATAGTAAGGATGACAACAATTGGTAATCATTTAAATTATATAATTGTAAGAAAGTGATGCTTTGATCTGTGTTTAAAAGAAGTCCAAGAAGATCCATAATTTAAATTGTACTTTACGACACCTTGAGGAAATTCAAGAGCTTTACATTTTATATAGATATTAATGTACCGAGAAATAACCGTCTTGATAATATTTTTATATCTCAATTAGGTCCTAAATAATTTTATTTTTCAATTAAACTTTAACTAATGATGATAAAATGTTTGATGAGATGTATAAAAGGATAAATATTGTCACAGCTATTAATATTTGATGATGCGATATAAATTTAGAGCTTTACAATGGCTATCACATTTAGATCAGTTAAATCAATAAAATGATAAAAAAAATATTTAATATTAAAATGATATTAATTCCTTTATTATTTACTTACTAAAAATATATCTTCCGTTTAATTTTACTGTGGTATAATAAAGCAGAAATGAATCAAAGATTACATTAAAAATACAGTTATTTTATCAAATCTCTTGATTATTTACCAATATTTGTATAAAATAATTAAGTGCGATGTTATTTTTTTGCTTCATATTTCTACGTTTACATTATATTTTACAAAAATAATATCTAGCTATGGAAATAACATTAAAATCGATCTAGCAGTATCGAAGTTTTACATATAAACAAACGGGCAAACGAAAATTAAAAACAGTACATTTCTTTGGTAAGATATTTTTAATGTGAACACCTTAATTTAAATACTTAACAAGAGTCCACGTCTCTATATAGTCAAAATTTGATGTATGTAATAATAATTATATATAAATGGCTTTGTAAGTAAATTTAATTAAATTGTTTGATTCCAATTGTAAAGAAAAGATTCTAATTAGAAGACGTATCAGTTTTTCACTCAATAAGAAATTTTTTAATGGTTTAAAAATTATTACTTGGCGTTTTTATAGTCCTTTGAATAGTATTGATTACTTTTCCCATTTTGAGAACACCCTAGAAAATCTTATTCCAATCTATAATCACACCATTATTATGGGTGATTTCAATACATGTCTACTGCGAGGTGACAGTCGATGCAATAAGCTGCTCTCAATTATAGACGCATGTAAAATGCACACTTTACCTCAAAGTGCAACGCACCACTTCCCCGGCTGTGTTCCATCTCTTCTTGACTTGATTATGGTTTCCTCTCTTGATCTTGTACTGAATCACGGACAATTTTCAGCCTACTCCTTCTCCTACCATGATTTAATCTATCTTTCCTTCAAAGTTCGTCCTCCTAAATTTAAATATAAAACTCTTCTGCTTCGTAATTTTGGAGGAATGAACCTATGTGATCTACGGGAGGATGCAAATAAAGTTCACTGGTCATCAGTTATTGCTGCAAAAACGATAGATGACAAGGTGGATGTCTTTAACTCGCTTATATCTAATCTCTATGATATACACGCTCCGATTAAACCTATACATATTAAACATCTACCTGCACCTTGGTTGTCGGAAGATATTAAATCCCTTATTAACAAGAAAAACAGAGCTAAAAGCAGACTCAAAACCAATTCGTCCGATTCGAATCGTGCTAAGTACAATAAGTGGCGAAATCGCTGCAATACATTGTGTAGGGATGCACAACGACGCCATATCCACAAATCAGTCGAGAACGGCGACTCCGCTAAAGTTTGGAAATTTCTTGAATCACTTGGAGTTGGTAAATCGTCCCATAACTCTTCTAAGCCTTCTAACATTAATATTGAGCTCCTAAATAAACATTTCTCCTCATGTGATGTAATTGATGACATCGAAAAGGAGCGTACTCTAAAACTTCTTTCACTTTTGCCAACTCCCTGCTATCCTCCGTTCAACTTCTCTACATTTACCGAATGTGATGTTAAGAAGAGCGTTATGTCCTTCTCCTCTAACGCCATTGGCGCTGATAACGTTAGTCGTAATATGGTCGTTCCTATCCTTGATCTAATATGTCCAATTTTAACCTATCTCCTTAATTATTCCATTATATCGAGCGAATTTCCAAAAACCTGGAAATACGCGCAAGTTATCCCTATTCCAAAAAAAATGAATTCCTCTCAATATACTGACTTTCGTCCTATTTCGATACTACCGTTCCTATCCAAAGTCCTTGAAAAACTTATATGTCATCAATTATCCTTCTTCCTTAACACTCATACCCTGCTCAATCCACTACAGTCTGGCTTCCGTCCCGGGCATAGTACGACTACGGCGTTAACAAAAGTGACTGATGATATAAGGCGGGGAATGGACAATAAGCAACTCACAGTCCTGACTCTGTTAGATTTTAGCAATGCATTTAACTCGGTAGACTTTGATGTCCTGCTAGCTATATTACGTTCTCTTAACATATCTCCATCGGTGATTGGTTGGTTTCAGAGTTACCTTGGAGGACGCTTGCAGAGAGTCCGGATTGAGGACAATACTTCGTCTTGGTGCGAGGTGCGTGCAGGAGTCCCCCAGGGAGGCGTGTTGTCACCACTCCTCTTTGCCATTTTTATCAATACGATCTCTCAAAATATAACTTCTCTCTATCACATGTATGCAGACGATGTCCAACTTTATAACCAGTCTACACTTGAAAATCTGCCTTCAGCTATTTCTATAGCCAATAATGATTTGACCGCAATTTATAACTGGAGTAGGGCGTTTGGCTTAAAAGTCAACCCAAAAAAGTCGCAGGCTATTATTATTGGCAGTAGAAACTTGATTTCAAGGGTAGACTGGACCAATCTTCCACCAATTTCACTTAATGGAATCACTATACCTTACAGTGAATCAGTTAAAAACCTAGGGATATTCATTGACAACACCTTATCTTGGACGCAACACTTAAGAGAGTTGAGTAAAAAGACATTTGCCGCTATGGGTACTCTGCGCCGTTTGCGCTCACTGCTTCCCATTCCTACCAAAATTATGCTTGCACAGTCTCTACTTCTTTCCGTTCTTGATTACGCTGATGCAAGCTATCCTAATCTGACCGAGGACCAATTGAACAAGCTTGAGCGATTACAAAATCTCTCTATTCGGTTCATATTTGGATTACGCAAATATGACCATGTATCAGAATTTCGTGCGAAGCTCAAGTGGTTGCCTATACGTTTTCGCCGGAATTTGCATATTGTTTCCCTTCTGTACTGTGTGTTATTTAATCCTGGTGCTCCAGCTTATCTCAAGGAACATTTTAGTTTTAATGATTCGGACAGAAGATGTTTAAGGCCATCCCGGAGCCTTAAACTAAATATTATTCCCCATAAAACTATGTTCTTTGGGCAATCCTTTGCGGTACAGGGGATCGAATTATGGAATGAGCTACCTCTGACGATCAGAGAGGCCAATTCTTTCAATGTTTTTAAAAACCTCGTCAAGGTTCACTACCTCTCCCTATGCACTTAGACGACGACTATATTTTTTTATAATTATATATATTAGTTTATTATAATATGTATTTATGGGTTCGTATGTAAATATATATTTATTAGTATGTATTTTTGTATGTATCTGTTTATGTACTCATGTATGTATTATATGTATCTATAAACTACACCTTTTATACACCACCTACCCATTTCCGAAATAAATTTTGTCTAACCCTAAGGTTGCCTGGCAGAAATCGCTACTCAGCGATAAGGCCGCCCTTTTGTACCCTATGATTAAGTTATGGTATATATTGTAAGCATTATTTATGGTGTACAATAAAGTGTATTCTCTCTCTCTCTCTCTCTCTATCACCAGAGAAAAATAAATTTAAGTGCATGAGTACAAAGTACATATGTCAGAAGTGAAACTT
This sequence comes from Elymnias hypermnestra, assembly GCA_015832385.1. Lineage (NCBI taxonomy): Eukaryota > Metazoa > Arthropoda > Insecta > Lepidoptera > Nymphalidae > Elymnias > Elymnias hypermnestra. Next base: position 1,533,448 of record JACTOM010000028.1, read on the forward strand.
CTGAAGCAAATTAATTTATAAGTCTTGCTTATTTTGACATAAATCTAAAACTTTAAATTTCCGAGACTTAGACGAGATATTAGAAATGATTAATTAAATTTTGTTTTTGAATGAAGTATTTAGAAAAGAGAATTTATTAAATATTTTTATATTATATTTGATGAAAAATAGTATATTAAATGACAAGTAGTAAATTAAAATGCCACATGTTATTTATAAATATTAAAATTATCTAATAATCAAACAAATTAGCATAAAAAACGCTGCACATCTTCGTGACCCGTGGAAAAAATTACCATCTTGCGCCTAAAGAAGTTTCACTTCAAAAAAATCAATCTACCATCGTTTCGATACATAAAATTCGATTCCTTGTTTACGAGGGAGTAGAAATTTTCATAGCATTACATAATATTATTAGAATATCGATGTGTTCCCATAAAAAGGATATCTTTGACAATATATAGTTTATAAATTTGTATCTAGTCATTCTATATTGATTAATTTCAGTCCCTGTCCTGAGAAGAACCCACAACAAACTCATTTACGTGTCCGTTTCTTGTAGTAACACCATTACAATATAATTTTATTTATATTTTATAAAGAGTAGTTCATTCGCTGCAACGCTTTTTTATCGTCTAAGTTTTCATTCAAATTATAGTCGTCTTCTTCGTCGGTGCTACAAGCGATGGACGTTCATTGTTGGACATAGGTCTCACGTAATGACCTCCATAAGGTCCGCCGCCTGGCTCCAGTGGCTACCGGCGAACCTCTTTATATCGTCGGTCCACCTCGTGGGGGGCCTGCCTACACTGCGCCGTACGGTGCGTGGTCGCCACTCCAGCACCTTCGGCCCCCAGCGTCCATCGGTCCTTCTGCCTATGTGCCCCGCCCATTGCCACTTAAGGTTCGCGATTCGTAGGATTATGTCGGTATTTTTGGTTCTACTACGGATCTCTTCATTTCTAATTCAATCACGTAGAGAAACTCCGAGCTTCCGCATGAGGCCCATGGTCAACGACCACGTCTCAGAACCGTAGGTCATCACTGGCAAGACGCACTGTTTGAAGACTTTGGTCTTCAGGTACTGAGGGATCCGTCAAATTATAGTAAAACTTTTCAATTAATTTGCTTTTAATAAAGGATTTGAATTTTTGCAATGACATCTCTAGAATCTGGTAGATTGTTATAGAAACGTATATACCTAGTAAAATTTATATTTTTAGGCTTAAATCTAGTCTAGAAGTTTCTATCTAGGATTGTAGCCACAGGATATAATCTTGTAACAGTAATAGACGTTACTGTTTCCGCATTCGTAAAATCGTATTCCCTTTTCCTGATACGTAATATCTTCCACACAATTTGTTACATTTGACATAAAGTTACGCCCACTTTACCCTAATATTAGTCTAAATCTCATCCATTAGAGGCAATAAAAATCACCCTTTGACTCCAACATCCCGTCTTTGTCTAAACGATAAAGATAGAACGAGATATATTTTCAACCCTATGAAAACTAAATACAGATATGACTTTGTTATTGCAAATTTATGCGACACTCTTCCGTTTTTTTTTCTCTTTGGAGAAGTTCCCATATTCATTTATTAACTTTATATTCAAAATATAATATTTTTACCAAGCTTTTTGAAGTGAAACTTCTTTAGGGGCATGAGAGTAAAATTTTTACGGATGAAAGGCGTCATTATCGACACGAAGTTGTGCAGCGTTTTAATGCTAATTCGTTTGAAGTTTAGGTAGTTTTAATATTTACAAATATAATGTGGCATTTTAATTTGCCATTCGTCACTTAAATTTAAAAATAATTTTTAATTAATAATGTCAAACATTGACATAAACACGTGGCATTTTTATTTACAATTCGTCATTTGAGATTTCAATAAATTATTTGTATTATTTTCGACAATATTAATATTCTTTACTTCCTTTTTCCCTCCCTCTAAATCTCAAGTCTCAAGTTTCACATTTGTATAAATATACATGTGTACTTTATACGCACGCACTTTTTTTAATTTCAAGGAAGGGTTTTGTGATTCTTTTATCTACATTTCTTCATGATTTTGTGTTCTTTATGGTCAAAATGAGACTGCCTCACTGGTCTAGTGGTTAGCATGTTTGACTATAAACATGAGGTCCTGGGTTCATGAATCGAGTTGGGCCAATTCAAAAATCAATATTGAGTGTTCTATTAAGATTTTCTCAATATTTGTCCGAAGTTGGGAAGTTGGCTGTGTGCTCCAACCCCGTGCCTCGGAGAGCACGTTAAGCCGTCGGTCCTGCGCCTGATCTCTCTCCGATTGTGTCGGTTTCCCGTCACATCGGACTATGAGAGTGAAGGAATAGAGAGTGCACTTGTGTACTATGCCTGCCAATCCGCAGTGGAGCAACGTGGTGTGTCTATGCTCTAAAAACCGTCCCTCCTATGAGTCATGAAGTCCGTGTCCAGCAGTGAGATGCTAATGGGCTGCTACTTGCCTTACCTTTTTATGGTCAAAATCTGACTCCTGCTCAATATTTCCTAAAAAATGTTAAGTAGCAACGTATAAATGTTCTACTAAGCAGGCCCCTTCTCATACGACAGCTCCGACCCACCACGACGCTCTACTGCAGGATGGCAGGCTACACCTACCCCAGAATTATACAATGGTGAATTTTAAACGCCAGTTAAGCACGACAGAAGAACAGAAGAATCCACGTGTCTATTTAATTGGGCCATCACGAGTGCTATTTTACTTTAATCAGCCATGAAGTTAAAAACACTGTATTTACTACCTTTATTTATATAGTAACAGTACATATATTACCAATTTAAATTTCAGGATGTGACATTAAAAATTAAATTCCTTATTTCACTTCCAACGACGTTTATTTTTTTTTTATAAATTTATCAAATTTGGTTTAAAAATCTTCAGAACTTTTAGTTCAAAATTTACGCTTAGCACGTGAAGTAGATATGGAAACAATGGTATGTTAACAAATAATATTAGTAGATATAAAGACATTAATAAGTATTTTAAGCAAAAACGAAATCTGTCATTGGCTTTTTCTATACGCGAACAATCGCGAAATTAACTGCAAATAACTATTGATTTGAAATCCGACGTTCTCAAGACAGTTATCATAAAAAAAAACTCTTTCAACCCTTGTCTCATCCACAATGGTACCCCAATCGTACCGATATTAAATTTAAAACCCTTTTAAATACAATTGAATGATATTTATTGCGTTTTTTTTACCAATCGATTCGCATTCGCCGTGTAATGCTCTATATAGGACAATGCAAAAGAAAAATTAAAAAAAAATACACAAGAAGCGTTGAGGGTGCGAGATGGGTAACTTGAGGTCATACTCACACCCCTGTACTTCCTGTTTAAGATATTCAGGAGTGTCAGCAATACAAACTTATCTTAGAGATCACTATGATTATATTTGTTTAATAAATGCAAAGCCTAAAAGAAAATTTATTGTAAAATCTTATTATAATTTGAAAGATTACTTATACGATAAAACCGCTCTAATTTATATATAAGAAATTAATATAATTTTGTAATGATGACGGTTAAACAAAACACAAAATACACGACTGAGTTTGTTATGGGCTCTTCTCAGGACATGGCGCACATCAGTGAATAATAACACATTAACCCATATTATTACGAGGTAATTTTAACACAGTGAAGAACAGTTTATTTATAAAATAAATATAAGTGCGTGCGTGCAAACTATATATGTCAGAAGTGAAACTTCTTTGACAAACTCATTTTTAAGGCTTTTTTATATTCATACAAATGTAAAACTTTATATTTCCGAGACTTTGAGGGAGGGAAAAAGGAAGATTTTGACTTAAAAAAAAATAGGATATTCAATTATTAAATGACGCGTGGCAAATTAAAATGCCACATGTTATTTGTAAATATTAAAACTTCCTAACCTTCAAACGGATTAGCATAAATAACGCTGCACATCTTCGTAACGCTAACCACACGTTTCATCCGTAAAAAATTTACCCTCATGCGCCTAAAGAAGCTAACTCCCCAAATGAAACGTGCGTAAAGAAGTTTAACTTCAATAAAACAGTTTGGACAACCCTATGTAAAAGCAAAATTCTAAGATCACTGTGACAGGTCACGGGGCATGTCGTTTTCCGTGAGAACGTCAACTGGGCAGCTGACGGTGAAACACGCGAAACGAACCGATGACAGCGGTGACAAATAAATAAAATACAAGAGCATTAGAACGTAAACTGGCGAATTGTTACTCGGAGACATCTCTTTTTACTTTACCATCTATATCAAATCAAAAATTACTTTCAAAAGACTATTGAGACGATTTCTTCTTGAAAAACAAAAAGAATTCCAACATCACGTGTCGGAGCTTTCTTTTCTATAAGCCATATATTCCAGTATTAATGTGGATATATCAAATAAGTCTATGTCTATGTCTGTGACAATATATATAATATAGTCTTTAATTTAATTATTATTGTATTTAGTTAGTATATATTATTATTAATTTTGTAACATTTTAATCAGGTCCTGTAGCTTTAGATAGTATATAAGGATAGATTAAGTTGTATCGAACTGCGTTCGTGGCGGCACCTGGACTAGGGATCCAGCTGAAAATCAGCGTTGCATGGTCTCCAGACTGTATAGTATAAATGCTGAACTGGGTCCATTTTCTAGGCTATGCCACACATCGCAGGGTATTATAAAAAGTACTAAAATATATTGTGATGTGTGGCGTAATGTATAAATAAAGTTTTTTTTGACATAAAAATAAAAAACAACCGCCTTCAAAACAGACTTATTACAAATATATTAATATGGTCCAAAAAGTAAAAAATAATTACATCCATAGAAAAGATATACATAGAAACAAAATTAATGAGCATAAGGAACTACACGCAAATATAAACTTCATGAATAGTAATACAAATCCGTATTTAAACGTTTAACACGTTCGCTGCAATACGAGATCTATCAGATCTCATGCACGACTTTCATATTGTGCGTTGACTATAATCGTGTTGTTTCACTTCTTGCGAGAGGCTCTAACGTGAAATGTTCTTTTAGTATGAGTAAAGCAGATATACATATTTGCTTCCTATTTAAAGGTGAATTCAAGGATAAAAAAAAATAGTGATGGATTAGGTCCCTAAAGTACAGTAGTATAATTATTGTCATTCCTTGCGTTAGCACATGTCGATACTCTTGGAAACTTGAAAATTGTATTTTTAGGAGACTGATTAGATCCCTAATGTAAGAAAGGGTAGGTTAGTTACGAGATCATGTAGGTCTCCAAAGCACCAGGTGACAGTTCTTTGAAAATGATGGCGCAGTGAAAGTGTTAAGAAATGCAAATATATAACTCACGGCACGGTTATCGAGCGCCAATTATGGCAAAAAATTATTATGTTTGATACTACTCATATATATAATAAACTTACCAATGCTATTAAAGAAACAAAAAGAGTGTAATAAATCAAAAAATACCTATTAAATAGCTTTCACTAAAAACCTAACAAATAATTATTTGTCACATCCAGTTTCCTACCATCAATATTTTACACTAATGTTTGTTTTTGTTTATTTTGTTTTACTGTATATTAATGATCTTGTGTTTTTATTATGTAAGCCTTAATTAATATAACTTATTATTAAGTATTAGCCTTAAGTTTCCATGTAAGTGAATATTATATTCTTTATGGAAATAAATGTCTTAAACCATAATGATAATGAGAAAAAAATGACACCAGACTGAGTTTGTTGTAACTTTAGATTGTAAGTCGTTCTTTATATCAACATCAGTCGCGATTTAAAAGTGCTATAAAAGTCTTCTTCTTTGAAAATGTAGCAAAAATGTCTGTTTGTATGTCTGAAGCAAGGCAGAAACGTCATCTATCTCTTACTCTAATCTACAAATATGTAAAATATTTACTACTGACTCATCACAAAATCTCCTAAAGAAAAGGTATTCCGTGTCATCCAAGGCGATTGGGATATATAACCGAAAATACGACAAAAGACTATTGTTATGGGAACTGTAGCTAAAATATAACTGATCAGAAAGAGAAACCATTTATTCACACCAAGAACAGATTTTCCCATATTTCCACGGGATAGAGTACTGCGTTAATATTTTCCCGAAGTTGGGAAGCTGGCGGTGTGATCCAACCCCGTGCCTCGGAGAGCACGTTAAGCCGTCGGACCTGCGCCCGATCTCTCTCCGGTCGTGTCGGTTTATCTTCACATCATACTATGAGAGTGAAGGAAAAGAGAGTGCGCTTATGTACTATGCCTGCCAACCCGCAGTGGAGCAGCGTGGTGTGTCTATGCTCTAAAAATGCTCTCTCATATGAGTGAGGAGGCCTGTGCCCAGCAGTGGGACGTTAATGGGCTGCTACTTTACTATCGGTGGCCTGACTTGTAGTTCTGGATTCCGTGGAAATTTGAAGAAATCTGGTATTTATCGAACTTAAAGGTCAATCTAAGCCTTTCTTGAATCTTTCTGCTAAGCTGTTTGCGAGGATATCGGTCACATACTCATAGACAAAAGAATTTTATATACAAATATGAAAATTGTATGATCTATACGTTATACATAATTTAAAACTTAATTAGAGGATGTGAAATATCTTATTAGCTTATCTTATCTTCCATCTATTTCTATATCACAGTTATAATATCAGTATAGACTCGTCTGCACCTTGATGTAAAAATAATATCTTTATAAAATATATTTAACCGCGATTGTAGTTTAAGTGTCAATTATTATTACATAGTATAAGAAAATAAGGACACCTTTACTATCCATCTTTTCACATTTGTCAAAAAAAGGCGCCTTAATAATCAAAGAATGTCTCTAATTGCTCGAATATCTCCAAGAACTCTTGAATAAAGCACACACCTTGCTTTAGCACCATTGTGTCAACAAACATTTAAACTACTTCATTTGCTTCTTACTTCCGTTCGTTTCTCAATAGAAGCCTTTTTAGAAGAAACTGAAAGCCTTTAAAATTACGGTAATCAAAATTGATCCTTAAAGTTTATGACACAGAAGCCAATATGGTGTAAACAGCTTAAAAGGATGGACTTTCATGTCCAATGCATTGCGTATTGTGGTCAATTACTAATCCGTAGTGTTGTTAGTATTAAAGACCGGAAAAATTCTTAGTAAAGGTATTACTGGGTTCTTTTATTGGAACTGTTGGTTGTTGGTATGAGATTGATTGGTTACTGAAACGGTACTGTTATATAATAAAAGCAGCGCTAGCTTTTTTGATGTGTGACTTCAAAACAGTAAAAGTAAAAGAGTCAGATGATATAACGTGGGGAAAAATGATACGGGAAGTTACAGTTATTCTTCTCCTAAAATTTTACATTCATCTCATTATCTTGAAGGCAAAATTGGTAATCCAAAGGAGACTGTGAAAGGGATTTATGAGTTAAGAGTGAATGGGAAAGTTGGAAGGGGAAGACCAAGGCAAAAGTTCCTGGATCAAATCCAGGACCTTTTAAACAAGGGCCAGGTCAAGAGTACTCTAACCCGACGATCTTGTTTATTGAGAATGGAAGAAGTGAAGGAGATATCCAAAGATCGTGGCAAGTGGAAGAACGTGGTCTACGGGAATGAGGCGTGATGCTATGTATGGAAGAGAGCTCAAAAAAACGCTTTAGATTTTATTACCATCCCCGATAATAATGATGACAGTAATGTACCAATCAAACGTACGATATTTATTCTTAACTAGATGTGCTCGCGGCTTTGTCCACATGGAATAGAGTTTTTGGTAGATTTTTTAATAATTTAGGCTATTTTACAAATAAAACAGACACGTATAAATACTTCAAGGAGCTATTTGCAGTATTTCAATTCAAAGAAATTATTGTCATATCTGAGACTATCTGTATAGCAAATTTCATTTAAATATCACAGACAGACAGAGTAATCTTCGCATTAAAAAAAAAACTTAAAACTCATAATATCTTTATTCAAGCAGACCTATTTGAGCACTTTTCATTCGTCAAATGTATTTTTTTCTCCACACACACTAATTGAATGTACGACTGATGATGGTATTAAAGAACGACTTAAAATCTAAAGTTCTTTTGCGCACTCTCCTGAGTAGAGCCAACAACAAACTCAGACGGGTATTTTTTTACCATCTTCATTAGAATATCATGTTAGTTTAATATATTTCAATTCAAATTCGAGCAATTCGTTGCCTCCCACGCGTTTCTATCGTCTAAGTAATCTTGCAACTTATAATACGATTTTTCTATCAACTTTCTTTTAACAAAGACTTTGAATTTATTAATTGTCATCTCTAGAACGTCTTGTAAGAGTTTATTATAGAGACGTATACAGTTACCCTTAAATGAGTTTTTAATTTGATTTCTAGAATTTATAACAAGTTCATTTTTATTTCATAAGTTATATGAGGTACATTCATTCTTTTTATTAAAAGAGTCGATTATAATATTAATAAGGATAAGGATTGTTATTTTACACCTTTAGGGGTAAAATATCATATTTATTTATATTGAATTAACTGTGTCAAAAAGGATTCAAGCTTCTAAATCTAAAAATACCTATGTCCTTTCTCAGGCTCTAAACTATCTGTGTACCAAATTATATTTTGGCGTGAAAATCCGAAAGTTAGAGTTACTTTCGCATTTATAATATTAATAAGGATTGAGCAAAAACGGCATTTACCGTTATTATTACTTGCTTTAGTGATGGGTTCTGTGAAATTTGTAACGTGTATCGGATAACCATAATCCTCTTGAAACTTGAATGCATTTACGTAGGTTATCCCTTATAAAATGCTTTTTCACATCGTTTAAGGGTACTAATAAAGAAAATACTTCACCACTTAGCTACTTTTACTATTACACAGATGATTACAAAGCGACAAAGGCTAACCGCATATACAAAAAAGTAAATCTACATTTCGAATCTGCTTGTTATATTCCTTAATACCTTTTAAATATAACCAGTTTTTTTTATATCCGGAACAAGCTGACCATATATCTATTAAACTTTAGAATTGAACTTTATTTAAATATAGGGAGAGTTGAAAGTTGATTGTTCTTATACGACAGGATTTAAGTTAATGATACAATGTTTATTGTGAAATTATAACAACGTAAACGGAAGAAAGTGTGATTTTATTCTATGATAGCTTTAAATGAGTACTTCTCGTGCAGTTAAGTGGTTTTCAATACCACCTTTATTTCTATTGAATTGTCACCTTGAGCTATTAAGAGATCCTGGGCATAGGATTATAACGGTAAAACGGTTGTGATAGTGAATAGAATTGCATAAAAAGTATCCCAAGGATTTTAATTATTCCCAGTTGAAATGATTCAACTTCATTATTAAAGTTTTTGCAAGGTTTTAAAGCCATCTTGGGAAAATATAACTGTGTAAATCTTATTAAATTGTTACACCGAATGTCTTTTGACTGAATGTACAATATTTTAATTTCTTTTTTAAATCGGATGAAAAATAAGCAATTACAAAATAGAAATTCACTTGAAGAAATTGAAATACAGTCAAAGATTGTAGCATTCAAACCCGATAAGAGGTAGTTTACCTCTCAATACCTTCTACATATAACACTGATTTTAATATAAAACACCGGTTTCCAGCGGCTATAAGAAAATATAAATAATATCATAAGAATTTCCTGAATAATATGTGATATGTAAAGTTTATTTTCAAATTTGACAGGTAGTTATTGTATAGCTTGAATTCTTTCAGTTTTAGATAGCTCATTTAATGAGGAATTCTATAGGCTATATATCATGACGTTAAAAAAAATAGGAGCATTGCAGCAATGAAAAATGTGCTAAAATCGGAGCTTACTTTCTTTCTGAGCGCGAAAATTTCACGAAAATCATGTATGATAGAATTATTCCCTTTTAAATTTCCTAGGAAAAAGTCTCTTCCATTGTATGTCTATCTTTTGATGTTGGCGCAATATAACCTGTTTTATGCTAACCAATTTCTTTTTAAATAAATCGAAAGTGTTTTTATTAATCCTTAAAACTCGAGTGACACCACAAGAAACAGCTAGTAAGATAAAAATCGATGTTTTCGTACATTGAGAATAAAACTCTCAGACGATTCATAGTTAAATATGTTCAATTTAAAGACTTCATTGTCGAGAAAGAGTCAATATACCAGCAAGCCTTCTGTAATACCAGTAGCAAATACAAAGTAAACACCGAGCTCCAGACAGGAATTAAATTGAAAAGAAACTTCTATTGACACATGATGCAATGATTGCATTTTTCTGGTTTCACACAGGGCCCACTTACTTCTGGCAGATTTAACACTCAGAATGGCGTCCAATTCGAATGAATCTTGATTATATCACTGCACCTAAACAAATAAACATTGCAAAATAATATCAATTCATTTTAAGCTTTATCAAAACGGGTCAGGGTTTAAAAGAGATCGATATATAACATTTAAAATGTGATAAGGTTTCATTATTTCCACCTTCATGTTGGGATTAATTTTTGGTATAACTCAAGTGCGGTAGCGGAAACTTATGCAGTAAAAATATTCCGAATATTGCTAATTGCTAGAGTGGTAATAAAAATATTGAGAATTCGTATAATAGATATTACGATTACTAATGTTTGAAGTTTTCTAAGCTTAAATTTGCATATTTAAACTTAGGATCTGACATTACCACTATTTAGAAATTGGACTTTATAGAAAAAATAATTTAACACAAAACTACTAAATATATTAAAAATTTTCTGTAATTACACATTATTACTTAAAAAAACTGAAAGCAAATGGAACAAATTGTTTGTATTGATTTTAACTTATTTATTTAATTTTTATTAGTAGTTAATAGCATTAATATTCTATTAAAAGGTATTCAAATTTTGTATACATAAATCAATAGTTCTCAATTTTAACTAAGGTAATGTGATAAATAAATATAATTGTAATACAGCTATCAATATCTTCAGAAGTTTTCACTGTGAGTAATTACGAGTCAATGGCAAATATAGCAAACCGTAATACAAATCAAGAAGTCAATAGAGAAATTTATTTTTAAAGATGTTTAACTTTATGAGTCACGTAAGTCCAAGTAAAACTTAAACATCCTTATTGCTTATACACACACTCTTATAGATAATACCAATATGTGACTTATTTATAAATACGTATATTATACTCTTACAATATAAAAAAGGGTTAATTGATTATTACAGATGTACGAAATTGCTTAATATATATCTTTATATATTAAAACAGTTAATACAGAAGAAAAATTAAGTTATTTTTTACGAAATCCTTAAACTTTAAACAAGCAAAATAATTTCGCGCAAAATAAATTTGACTATTGAATCCATTACAAGTTTAAAAAATGTATATGAAATTGAGTTGATTAATAAAAAAAATATATAACGTTAGTAGCTTAGTTTAAGTTTTTTTTGTTTAAATATACGTTTTTATTTATTTTTTATAGTGTTTTATTTTTTCCGCAATGTAGCGCATATAATTTAGTTAATGCCATATTCGTGACACATGCTTTAATAGTTTGAGCTATGCTGATGACATGGTAGTATTCAGACCCTCCATCGAAAGGCTGAAAAAACTAATTTTAGTCTGGGAGAGTTATGCTATTAATCATGGACTGAAATATAATGTGAACAAATCAGAAATGATGGTATTTCGATAAGGTAAGGGATCGGAAAGGGTAATAGAGGTAATGTGAAATGATACAAAAGCTCGGATTGTAAGCAAATTCAAGTACCTAGGTCATATACTTACAGAATGCTTGCAAGATGATTGCGATATTGAAAGGGAAAGGAGAGCACTCTCGGTCTGGTGTAATATGCTAGCGAGAAGATTCGGTAAATGTTGCAAAACCGTCAAGAAGACATTATTAGTGCTTAGGTAACCTGTCAACTTTGGACAATTTCTCTCAGTAAGTCCTACATGGCAATATAACGGTTTCGCATATTAATGGGTTTGCCCAGATTAAAACGATTTGTGATTCCTAGCCGTATATTCACATATTGGCTGTCTGTTCATCTGATGAGCAATAGAAAATGACGAAAACCACTCCCAGTTAGTATATAAGTAAAGTAAGTAAGCAGCAGCCCATTAACGTCCCACTGCTAGGCACAGGCCTCCTCACTCTGAGGAGCGCTTGACAAGAATCCGACACGACCGGAGAGAGATCAGGCGTAAGACCGAAGGTTTAACGTGCTCTCCGAGGGACGGAGGCGGATCACATCGCCAACTTCCCAACTTCGGGCAAATATTGAGAAAATCTTAATAGAAAACTCAATATTGATTTATTAATTGCCCGACCCGGGACTCGAACTCAGGACCTCATGCCTGTAGTCGAACATGCTAACCACTAGACCAATGAGGCAGGTAGTATATAAGACGTATCTATAATTATAGCATTTTCACATTGACATTTCAAAATTTTAATTCAGATTTTATGTTATTTGTTTGGCATGTATGTATATTATTTTATTCTTCCTTTATCATTGAGTATACAGAATTTCGTTAAAACGTTGCGCGTATGACTTGGACACGTACTCGCGCACCATAATTTTTGCAACCACCATTGGAAACCCTACAATCAGACACGTTAAATGATCAACCGAGATTATGCGACGGATCTTACGCTCTAGCGGCAATCAAAAGCTATTTAATTTAAAGGGGACGCCACAATAAGGGATATGAATAAAATTGTAAGGCAAAAACTCAGTCGTGTTGTCTATTGACGTTGTTATTTCATAATTGAATTAGCGATCCAGCCGTGCGTATGTCTTGCTACGCTTCTAGTGATGAAAGAATAAGATGGAAATATCATTAATTCCGTATAACTCTAGTGACTTGTTGCTAGTTAATTTAAAATCAAAATATTCTTTACTTATTATATCAAAATATTTTATTAATTAGATTATAATGAAATATTTTGATGCCCTCGCTGACGAAATGTTGAGACTTCTCGCTTGGGTTGTGCAATAGATTTTTAAATTTTTAATTTTCTTATATCTTACTATACACGTGAAAGAAGTGAAACTTCTTTAGGTGCATGAAGGTAATTTTTTTACGGATGAAACGCGTGATGCTGTGCAGCGTTTTTTATGCTATCTCGTTTGAAAGTTAGGTAGTTTTGATATTTACAAATAACATGTGGCATTGTGGCGCAATATAATATACTATTTTTCATAACATATAAAATAAAAGTATTTCACAAATTCTCTTTTCTAAATTTTAAATTGAAAAGCAAAATCTAATTAATAATTTCTAATATTGACAAAAATTATCACTTGAGATGTCAAAAAAATATTTGAATTCATTTTCGACAATTTTAATGTGTTAATAACGAATAAATTCATTTAGTTATTAACAGATCTTCTTTTTTTCCCTCCCTCTAAGTCCCGGAAATCTAAAGTTTTAGATTTGTATAAAATTAATAAAGACCTAAATATTAATTTGCCAAAGAAATTTCACTTTTGATATGTGCACTTTGGACGCACGCACTTTTGATTTTATTTTATCTTATATGTATATGTATTTCCTCAAAAAGTACGACTTGGTAATGTAAAAATCCGACAAACACTCATAACACTTACGTACACGACAAACGCGTTACGAACATTTTTCGTTACTGTGCCATAAGAAGTTTCACTTCTATAATAATGAACCAATGAACAATTACCATTAAAGACCACAAGGTGCTTATTTTAAATATTTTACGTTTTAAGTATTTAATTTTATCTCCATATCCATATTTGCATTTAGATATTTTAATTTTTTTTCTTTGAATTTTAATCATATCATTAGTATCAAAGGCGATACATTGGCCGTTGATATGTTCAATAAACTGTAATACAGATAAGCATTTGAACTTGAAATAGATTATACTTCAATTGCAGCCCACTCAATGACAAAAGCACAAGTATGTTTGCCGATATCGATAATTGAGAGCGTGCGGCACTAGTGTGTGAAAAGCAAACACGTGGTTGTTTGACAGATGACTTAGAGGTTGCAAAATTTGATCAAGCAAATGACACGTCCGTGATATAACTTACATAGTATAAAATGAAGTCGCTTCCGCTGTCTTTTCGATTATATCTTATAAACTATTCAAAAAAAAGTTAATGATATTTTCAGTAATAGAGTAATTCAAGAGGAAAGATTATACGTATAATACATTAACATTAAAGTACAGAAAAGTCGAAAAATTCAAAGATTTCTAATGTAACATCGTAAAAAGCATATCCTTGTGCCCTTAAATAACAAACACTGCCTAAATCTTTTGAGATAGATTAAAATAATGTACTAGGAAATTTTATATCTTAAACAGAACTCATTTATCTGTAAAAGTTAACCCACGGTAGCCATTTTTGTCTTTTACATATTACAAAATAATATATGTTATTTACAAACCTATTTTATATAATAGATATTTAAAAGGATATCTATAGATAGATATTCGAAAAAGAGTTTAACCGCCGAATCCAATTCGGATGGGCAGCTTTCGGAAAACTACGAGACATCTTTTCACCCACAATTCTTCAGTGCCTTCGAACAGTGCGTGTTGCCAGCGATTACATATGGTTCCGAGACATGACCGCTAACTATGGGACTTGTAAGAAGACTCAAGACACACTCAGCGGGCAACGGAGAGGGCAATGCTCGGGGTTTCTCTACGTAATCAAATCAGAAAGGAGGAGATCCACAGTAGGCAATGGGCAGGGCACATAGTTCGCAGAACCGAAGGACGTTGGGACCTGAAGGTGCTGGAGTGGCGGCCTTGCACCAGAAATCGCAACGTCGGCAGACCCCCCCACCAGGTGGACCGATGACATCAGGCGGGTTGCTGGCAGCCGGGGATACAAGCGGGGCAAGATCGGGCCCATTGGAATTCATTAAGAGAGACCTTTGTCCAGCAGTGGACGTCCATCGGTTGAGACGACGATAGATAAAGATTATAAATTCGAACAAGATTTATAAGGTATAGTATAACAGGTAAAAAATAATAATTTTACTTAGTTGTTTTCCTCGTTAAAGTTTCAACTGTGATAAAACGTGAAGTATTAACACAACGTACGAGTAGATTCTTTTAGCATTTGAGCAATGTATTTATATAACGATTAAAATGCAAATATATTTGTAACATGCAAGTTATTTAAATATCAATAAATCAGTAGCAACGATATGGCTTTCAAGATTATAATGCTCACGAATAAAAATAATTTCATGTGTGATTGTACTGACAATTTTACGGTTGCAATTTTTATAAAAGACCTATTTAATTCACCTTTGTAGCTTACAATAAAGAAACATCAAAGTATCGATATTGAATTTGTCAAAAATGCATAGATTTACATTCAAATACATATCTGTAACGGATTTGCACGCATTACAGTACAATACACAATGCAGGACAAAATCAAAATCGATTCGTCAACATTAACATATTATCTGAATAGATTTTTTATGCGACAACTGTTTGCTATTTCACGCCATTCATTTTTATTAAATTATTTTGCAATCCTTATATATAATACCTATGTGCGGATGTATGTCACTTCTTTTCTCCTAAACGACTATATCGACTTTGATGAAATGTTTTGTGACGATTCGATACATAATGAATTGACCAGCTAAGATGTGTAAATTCTTTAGGCGCATGAAAGTAAATTTTTTCCCCATAAAACACGAGATCAGCGTCACGAAGATATGCAGCGTTTTTATGCTAATACGTTTAAAGGTTGGGTAGTTTACAAATAACATGTGGCATTTTAATTTGCTACTCGTCATTTAATAATTTAACATACTTTTTTCTTAAAATATAAAATAAAAATATTAAAAATTACATTGATAATTTCTAATATTAAAATAAAAATACGTGGCCATTTAATTTACTATTCGTCGTTTGAGATTTCGATAAATTATTTGTATTAATTTTCGATACCTTTAATATTTTAATGACCATTCAATTTATTAACCATTCAATTCCTTTTATCCTTTGTCTACATCTCGCAAATTTATAGTTTTTGATTTGTATAAATATAAGACTTAAAAATTTGTTTGTCAAAGAATTTTCACCTGTGACATTTTTTAATTGCTGACAGGTCAGCCTTTGACTGTAATCATATCTGATAGAAAGTGATAATACAATCTGAGATGGAAGAACGCCAATCTGGTCAGAGGCAATTTACCTCTTATGGTTTCTACACAGCATCATACCAGAACACAAAACTCTTCCCTTCCACCAGTCCAGACTTTGACAAATTAGAAACTGAAATTTTCTTAATTCGCTCTATTGGGAATCGAACCTGGGACCTCCGCCAGCTAATTCAGTACTCACATTACTGCGTCAGTAAAATTGTTAAGAGTTTTATATAATACATTTACTAAGTTTCCTCATATTCTTAAGAGATTGGAAACTACGCGAAACTACGAGAAACAACGTCTCATATATATATATATATATATGTATCTGTATGGCACAAAATATAATATGCATATGAAACATTTCTATACGACAGTTAAGTATCAAAAACGTTTCCTTGTATTTTGTCTATTTGTTCCACCTTTTTTTTTTAATTCGTAACAGGCCTACGCTTGGCTGCAATCAAAACTGATGTTAAGTATTGATGCAGCCAAGGAGATGCCTATTCACTCTGCATTTGAAAGTACCCGGATTGTAGGGGTCAGGAAACACGGAAGATGGTAAAGCATTCCACTCCTTTGCGGTGCGGTTCAGAAACGATTGGGAAAAACGCTTGGTACGGAGTCGTGGGATGTCCACTATGTACCGATGCCAATCGTTTCTGTGCCTTAATGTTCTCAAGTAAAAAGGCGACGGAGGAACAAGATCGTACAGTTCCTGCTCACACTCTCCGAAATAAATTCTGTAGAACACCGACAGACAGGCAACGTTTCGTCGATGTTGCAGGCTTGCCATTCTCTTATCGAGGTTTTTGTCGCCTTTGAGTCTCCTGGCCCGGAGATCCACCGAATCCAGAGCATCAAGCTGGTACTTGGCTGAGCCGTCCCAAAGGTGGCTACAGTACTCCATGCATGATCGAACTTGAGCTTTGTATAGGTTCGAAAGCTGTTCCGGCGTGAAGTAATGTTTGACCTTATTAAGGACACCAAGCTTTTTGGCTGCAGTTTGAGCTTTGGATTCGATGCATCGCCGGAAGTTAAGTGTGGGAGATAAGTTTACACCAAGGAGATCAATACTGTCGGCAATCGGAACAGACATATTTCGGAAAGTAGAGTACTCCTTTCAGCGGTGAATAAACACGCTTGCGTTTTGGCAGCATTGAACTCAACCAGGTTGGCTTCGCCCCAATCGGACACTCCTTTTAATGTTGAGTTAATGCGTTCTATCATTGCCTCTCTCTGGTTGTAAATGTCAGTGCAAGTTGCACGCGAACTGGAAATGTATCTCTCCGCAAAGGTGCTTTCGTCCGCGTATCCAAATATACCGGGCAAGAACAGATCATTAATATGCAGCAAGAAGAGTGTTGCAGATCAGATGCGTAAGATCAGAAGAGCAGCCATCTATAACTACTCGAAACGATCTTTCGAGCAGTTATTTAGGCAGAAAGCTTGCTTAACAAACTAGCGTGCCAGACCCGGTCGAAAGCCTTGGAGATATCAAGAGATATGGCAAGTGTTTCTCCAAATTTCTCAATAGCCTCACCCCATATGTGTGTGGCGTATACTAAAAGATCTCCTGTCGATCGATTTTTCCGAAAGCTGTACTGTTGGTCAGACAGGAGATCGTTGTTTTAAAGATATGCCAAGAGCTTGTTGTTTAATATTCGCTCCATACTTTTACTGAGGATTGAGGTGATAGCTATGGGTATGTAATTGGACGGGTCTGCTCGGCTTCCCTTTTTAGGCATTGGTTGTACGTTCGCAACCTTCTATGACTTTGGGACTTGAGCACTGTTGAGAGAGAGTCGAAACAAGCGTGTCAGTACAGGAGACAACTCGGGAGCACAGTTCCGCAGGACTATGGATGGTATGCCGTCAGGACCGCTGGCCTTACTCACGTCCAATGTGCGAAGTGATCTCTCTCCGGTCGTATCGGATTCCCGTCACATAGGAGTATGAGAGTGAAGGAAAGAAAGTGCACTTGTGTACTATTCCTGCCAATCCGCAGTGAAGCAGCGTGGTGGGTCTATGCTTTAAAAACCCTCGCTCCTCGGAATGAGGAGGCCTGTGTCCAGCAGTGGGACGTTAATGGGCTGCTACTTACTTACTTACTATACTTATAGGAATCTTCCATTTTGGTCTTTTCCTCTTAAATTTTACAATAACAAAAAGTTTTTTGACGTCATTATGTCTTTAAACGCATCAACAGGGAGACAATTAAAAAAACGAATGATTACAAAATCGGACGATATAGTAAGGTGTAGTAGCTACATATCTATCAACTCCATCGAAAGTTCACTTACACCGCTGGATAGCTAAAGTATCAAAGAATTTATTACTGTAACACATCGCGTGCGGTGAAGGGGGAAGCTCCGTCATTTTGAAGCCATGTTACATTGAAACTATTACCTGTTAGGACAGCATTTACATATTTACAAGCTGGTACAATAAACGGTCTATGTTTTCACAGCCTGTTTTTAACCGACTTCAAAAAAAGGAGGAGGTTATTAATTCGTCTGTATTCTTTTTTATGTTTGTTACCTCATATCTCCCCACTGAGTGGACCGATCTTTATGATCTTTTTTCAATGAGAGGTGGTGCTCATCATAGGCTCCCGTGCGTCATTAATCTAGTTCTGATGATGGCATCCATGAGAAAACCGGATAAGTGGTAAATTAGCATTAAGCATATGCGCGATAAATGGACGAATAACTCAAGATCACGCCAACAGAGTTCGATGATTCTTTTTTTATTGGAAAGGTTTTACTTCAAGGGTTGTTTTGTGATAGTTTGGTTAGGTTCTGATGTTGGAATCCATGACAAAGTGACGGAGGTCTTCAATTCTTAAGAGCAAAAGAACGATACTCGACAGAATCTTCTATAGGCTATCCAGACATTTGAGTTGCCTACCGTAACTTCGGTATAGTCAAGCGCTAGTCGTAGTTAAATATGAAGATCAATGGATCTCCTCAACAGCTTACAGTCAGTGTGCGGTTTATCTCAGAAAATATAACTGGCTGTAATCAAATAGTTAGAGCTTACGTTTGTTACTCTATTGCAATACGTTTTTAGGTGTAAACATATTGAGACAAGTTCGCTAGTTTACTTTAGATTCACTAAAAATAAAAAAATTAATAAAAATTTTAACAAAAAAAGAACCGCCTTCAACCGACCTCGGCTGACACCGAATATAAGAATACGAAGAACACTATAAAAGAATACGCAATTATTTTTAGAGCATATTAATATATTTGTAAAATTGTTTTGAAGGCGGGTCTTTTTTTGTTAAAATTTTTATTTGTTGTAAGTTATCATCGGGTTTGTGGGCTATTTGCCAAAAAAACTCAAGACTTGTTCGAAAATATGTGGATGAAATTGGTTGTTCCACGATGTTTAGTTAATCCAGCACACATTGAATTGCCATACATCTATTTTTAAGTTGGTTCCTTTTAGCATATCTAGACCCAACTGTAAAATTTGACACAATTTTAATTCAAAAGCTTATGTATATGTATCAAATAGTAACAGGTATATTTGTTAGAGTTGTTAGTAAGACGTATAATTAAACCCTTGTTGTTATTCAAAACATACAACTATATAAACGTTTATGTTCAATCGAGTCAAGTGTGAAATCAGTTTAAATTTAGGTAAGCAACTAATTCATTTTATCACTATATCAATGAGCGAATTTGTAACGGTTTGTTAAATTCATTTGTGAACGTTTCAATTGAATTTCAATGACAATCGGCAATAAAATCGTACCTGCTAACACATGTGGAATCTACATAACTATATTGTAAAATTGGCTTAGCCCCATATGCAAAAATCGTTTAGTAACATTTAAATTTTCATTGTACGGCACATGTACGGTGTGTAACGAATCGATGAATAGATATTTTTTTATAGAGGCGATAAAAATTGTATAGTGCAGCAGTTAATTTGCGTATGGCGCATTGTAGACCGCATTGTGACGTTGGAAACACCTTCCAGCGTTTGGGGCGCGACCCACTGCCCTCGTGTCGCCATTTCGCATACGTTACAATTCAATTATTGAACGGTTGTGTCATTCATAAACATTATAGGCCCGATTCACACTATCCTGACGGAAATAGTTCAACCTCGCTTCGATCTCTGTACGATTAATTCTCGTAGTCTACAAGATTATGTAAAAAAAAAGTGAAAAATGCCAGCGTACAAAGTACATGTCAGAAGTGAAACTTCTTTGGCAACTAATTTTTAAATCTTGTTTATATTTATACAAATCTAAAACTTTAGATTTCTGAGACTTAGAGGGAGGGTAAAAAGAAGATGTTAGGAATTTAATTGTCATTAAAATATTAAGTGTCGAAAACTAATACAAATAATTTATTGTAATCTCAAATGACGAATTGTAAATAAAAATGCCACGTGTTTATTGCCAACATTAGAAATTTTTAATTAAATTTATTTTTTTAATTTAAAAAGTAGAAAAGTATTAATTAATTCAAAAAAATCTGCTTGTTTGTTCGGACTAATCTCCGAGAGAGCTGGTCCGATTTTGATGGAATTTTCATTGGTAAATCGTTGATTGTAAGGAATAACTTAAGTAACTTTTATTCTAGATAGTCGTTTTGAATTTATCAAGTAAGAGATGTAAAGATTTTTTTTTTTTTGGTAAAAATTGAATTTTTCAATGGAAAAGTTCTAAAAAAAAAACAAAATCTTTTAAAACTATGATTAAGACGACTCTACTTAACTGTCACATCTCATTTTCTCTCTCTTTTATCTCTCTCAGAATTTTGTTTTAATATACAAAATTCTACACATTATTTTCTATGATTATTGAATATGAATATTTAACAAAACCAGGAATAGGACAGAGCGAAATTGAACCATGAACGACATTACAGTGTGAATCAACCCTTAAAAGTCCTTGCACTTACGTTGGCTATTTTTTTCCACGTTTGATTTAAATTTGAAAGGAAACGTTTGATATGAATTTTATATTTTGTATCGATATCCAATTTGCATGTTATCTATTGTCACATTATTGGATCATATTTTGGATGATAGACATATGATAATTTTTCCTCAAGATTTTTATTGTTAGTTTAACGGTTAGCGATTGAGTTGAAGGCCGTCTACGATTCTCATTCTTACCACACGAAAGATCAATACTTGAATGTTATCCTTTAATCAAGTTTCCGTTATGCACCCTATTGGTATGAAAATTTTTCAATATTTCATTGTAAGTACGCCTCTTGACCTCCTTCTGAAGTCGTCTTTGAAATGCTGCATTGCTATTTTATTATTCAGCCATGTCATGTGAAAACGATATCTGCATGAATACAAATTGAAACTTTATTTCTCTATTATACTCAAATAATTTTAAATATACGTACATTTTGATTCGCACACTATTATGGTGATAAAAGAATAATTTCAGAGTCTCACAAATCAATACGATGATGTACAGGTATATATGAAATCTCTTCTCTCTCTCGTTATGAGGGCCCCAAAAATTGTATATGGATAGGGATAAGAAACGAAAAACCAGTTTCTTATAGGTTCCTTGTTATTATCATACGTTAAAACTAAATGGTAATTAATTTTTCTATTGTAGGTAAGTAGCAGCCTATTAACATCTCACTGCAGGGCATAGACCTTCTCACCCATAGGAGAGAGGGATTTTAGAGCATAGAACCATCACACTGCTCCACTGCGGGTTAGAAGGTAAAGTAAACAAATGCGCTCTCTATTCCTTCACTCTCATAGACCAATGTGAGAGGAATCCCACAGGATGAGAGAGATCAGGCGCAGGACGGACGGCTTAACGTCTTCTCCGAAGCACAGGGCTGGAACATACTGCCAACTTCCCAACTTCGCGCAAATATTGAGAAAATCTTATTAGTAAACTCAATATGGATTTTTGAATTCGACCGACCCGGGATTCGAACCCAGGACCTCATGTCTGCAGTGGAACATGCCGACCACTAGACGAATGAGTTGCCGTAGTAGTGGTACCCATTATTTCATTATTTAAGGGATATATGCCAGTAAAAACGGCGTTATAATCGTTTTAGCCTTTCGGAGATTTGTATATCATAGATTATGAAAAAATATTTTTGTATAGGTACGTAAGTGCCGTGGACTTTGTAAAAAGATGTCCTTTTTAACATCAGAAGCTTGAATTTTATTTATTACTTTAGATAGTGCTCTCATTTTTTTTTATAAATTGTACATAATAAAGTGTCCCCGACGTGAAAGTGCTGTTGAACTAAGTATTTAAGATAAAGGTAAATGAACATTACATCCTTTTACATCCCACTTATAGCCTTTTTACATCCCACAGTTGGGCACAGGCTCATTCATATGTTGCATAACTCCAGAGCATAGACACCACGCTGCTCCACTGCGGATTGGCAGGATACACATTCTACCTTAGAATAGATGCCGGGATATGCAGGTTTCCTCACGATGTTTTCCTTTACCGTTAAGCATAATAATGGCTAAAAAAGGGTAATCAAGCACGTAGGTTTATTCTTATAAAGAGAAACTTAGTGATGTCTAATTAGTTCATGGTTTATAAATAAACACATACCATTCATGAAAATTTGTACAAAACCTAAAACTTATTAAATTAATGTGAATTAAAACTACAATCATATTAATTGAGCTGGGAAAGGACTAAAACATCTCTATTTAATTATTTCATACGTAAAAAAAGGGGGAACGTTAAATGTTAACACACGATCTTAGGACAATTTTTATGTGATATAATATTACATAGTCTTGGCAACGCATTAACAATTCCACTAGTCTTGTAAATTCTGATCTTTGGGTAACGTTTTAGCTCAATAATAAGGAACTTATTAGTTCGTCGATTTATTTAAAAAAATAATCAAAGTGCGTGCGTACAAAGTACATAAGTCAGAAGTGAAACTTCTTTGGCAAACTAATTTTTAAGTCTTGTTTATATTTATACAAATCTAAAACTTTTAGATTTCCGAGACTTACAGGGAGGGAAAAAGGAAGGTAACTTATGAATTGAAAGTATTAATTGTGGAAAATTCATACAAATAATTTATTGAAATCTCAAATGACGCATTGTAGGTAAACAAAAAAGACACGTGTTTTTTGTCAATATTAGAAATGATTAATTAAATTACATGACGAGTGGCAAATTGAAATGCCACATGTTATTTGTAAACATTAAAACTACCTAACCTTCAAACGAATTGGCATACAAAACGCTGCACATCTTAGTCACGCTAATCACACGTTTCCTCCGTAAAAATTTTACCCTAATGCGCCTAAAGATGTTTCACTTCAAAGAGGATATATATAGAAAATTCTTCATGGAAAATAAAATATGATGTCATATATTTATTTATTCAGGGATCGGGAAGTCAAACAAAACGGGCTGCATACAACAAAGCGGCGAGAGCACGCCGCGCAATGCGCGCAACCAATTTGCATTGTGACTTGGCTGGTAAACGCTTAAATTCTTATTTTGAATTCCGAACAGTTGGTCTCCTTCTGCATAATAACATCCGTAAGGCAATGGCAGTTGCTTGGCCAATGGCATGGCGCCGTTGGTTTTCGTGGGCGTATCGGAGGGCTGCCATTGGCCGATCCGCGCCGGATCACTCGATTAGTTAGTAGCGCCGTCACCACAGTCGCGCCGCACGATTGTCGATTGTCGCCATTGTACCGAGCGGCGTACGTACGACGGTCGTACTGATTCGTGATACGCGTTTTTATCGATAACAATAATTGAACTAATCGCTTGTTATGAATAATAATAAATAATGATAGAGTCGAGTTTATTTTGAATAGTGTCAATACCGTGTTGAGTGAAGGCGAACTTGACTTTTAACTGACGTGTTTGTAGGTCTCAAAGTGGATCTGGAGTTACACCAACGTGCCAGCGGCCACTTGATGAGGTAAAACCCTTGAAAATAAGAATACTTATGTTTCACAGGCTGTATTGTTTTAAACTAAGACCACTGCCATTAAGAGCGTGAAATATAAATTAAAAATTAAGTTTTTGTAGCGTCCAATTATTCAGTTTTTTTTTACACACTTCTAAAGTCAATGAACTTAATTTACTACACAAAGATTACGATAAAAACTTAACTGGCATTTAATAATGGTTTTGTAACTGCTTAATTCGTTTAATAAGGTTTTGTTTTAACATATATTATATATGTAATAACAGTTATGGACCTAATTTAAAGTTCATTGTTTATTTTCTAATAATAATTAAAATGATTGATGGTTTTCAAAAGAAACAACTTAATTCTTCAAATATTTAAAAGGACAACAGCTACGATATTTGTATAACGTAAGAATTCTTATTGGAATGTTATAAGTAACTATAGTAACTGTCAAATGTAATATTAAGGTAACAAAAAGCCTATTTTTAATTAGGTTTACGATGTTGTTTGTTAAATAGATATAATATGGTTACAGATTACGTAAAATTGAACAACGGAACTGATTGACGAAAGATTTTCCGAGTCGCAAGTGACTTCAGTATTACACAGTTGTATTGTATAATATTTCAATGCACAAACTTTGCTCTGAAGTTTTATTTTATATCTATCCGTCGCCATAAAGTTAGAGAAATTAAATGCTAATTTCATTAAAGTTTATTAAGTGACAATCTTGTTCCGTTGATGAATAAGGGGTACCATAACTTTGCAGCCATTGTTTATGGAAATTTATTAAAGGAGAAAATGAAGTGACAAATGCAAGCTGACTCTGTGATAGACTTAATATATCACTGCTTTGGACACAGCAGCATCTAGAATCGTTTATATTTCTCTTATAAAGTCTTATTGACATTTAGTAAAAATGACACCACAATTCACATCACCGGGTGATTTATACGTTTGAGATCTGTATTCAGACGTATTGTATAATTATAAACCAAATTTGTTTAGCATAAAAAAGATAATAATGACCCAACCTCAAAAGATAGACAAATCGAACTTGTAGTTTCTGAGATTAGTCCGCTGAAGCCAACAAACTTTTCAGCTTTATAATATTAGTATAGATAAGAAGACATTAGAATTACAAGGTCATGTGTAAAACTTTGATAAGCAAAATATCGTGAGAAAACCTACTCTCTACCTAATTGTTTTGGAGTTTTAAGAAAGAGAGCTCTTTACAGAATATTAAAAAAGAAAGATACAAATATATGTATAGGTTAATAGAGCAACCTATTTTGTTCCATAACTTTTCTTTGTCACTGGGGAATGCCTTTACGCACCCCAATCGTGGGGTGGAGACCTCGCAATACCCGCTACAACTCAGTGGGACCTTCATCAACCGTAAGTGGGAAGCCAAGGGTTCGTTTAGGTATTCCTCTCCGGCACCCCAGATGCAGCCGGCTCACAGATTCCGTACAGGGGGAGGAATTGAATCTATTAATCTATAAATTATGAATCTCAGTCTTCTGTATCCTCTTCGTCGGTGCGGGAGTGTTGCGAAAGCATTCACCCACTCCCTTTGCCGTAGCGAGATGACAGTCAGCAGGCCTGTAATGACAGACTCCAGAGGCAACGTATTGCATCTGTAATACTTGCCAGTGAGAGGTCTGTATTGATCAGCGACTTATAATATGTCACCACACCACACTCGTGACAGATGGCCGGGTCACAGCCAAGATATAAGGTTGAGTACAGGTATTTGCCGAAGCAACCATGACTGGTAAGCACCTGTGTCAATCTGTAAGAGAGTGATCCGTATTCTCTGTTCAGCCATTTATTATCCCACAGCTGGGGACAGGCCTCTTCACTTATAGGAGAGTGTCTTAGAGCATCGAACCGATGATTCTATGCATTTCCATTGGGCCATCACGTTTCTAAATGTTTATATTTGATAGTAAGCTAATAATGTTGCTTTAGTTGCAAATTTGCATCTTTACGTCCTAATAAGGCAGTCGTTTACAGCATAATGGTGCCTATGGACCTAAATTGCCGCTAATAATCTTTCTAATAACGGTGTTGATTCTGTTGCATACTCTAATGTAGCAAATCTCTAAAATTTATATTGATTTGGAGTCTGGATGCTTCGTATTAGACTGTTAAATGAAAGATTTGTTGCTATTTTAACAACTATTAAGGTAACCCATTGGAATTAGCATAAAAAGGATCTGACATTGCATTATGTAAACAGCAATCCACCGTTTTGCATTTCAGGGTGATTGTTTATTAGTCAATAACTTGCTTATTTTCAACTGAACGCGATAAATGGCAATAAGCGAAGTTATTTAAAATTAAATGTTCTACAATTTTGGTTTTTACCAATTTTTACTAAGTTTAATATTTTTCAAATTAGACTCTAAAAACGATGCCATTATTAATGCAATGTGAAATTCTATTGGGCTATTGGTAAATAACATATGTTTAAACGGACTTGTTAACATAATGCTGCCAGTACCTATTCGCCACTTTTGTTGTGGTCCAAGGTTCAATACCCGGCGAAGGAAATTTGGGAAATTACATTGCCTAACTTGTTTTGTGACCACTCTACGTTAGTAACAATAGTTAAATTGTACCACTAATCAAAACCTGTCTTTGATTGTTTATTAATTCAACTACCTCATTGGTTCAGGGTTTAATATTTCTTAATATAGAATCTGAGGTCCCAAGTGCGAATCCGGACGTGGTATAAAAGTTTTAGGTTTTTGGGTATACAATATTTCGAATAGGCTAGCTTTATTATATTTATATAAGAATTATACTTACACCTGATTACTCATAGGTCATGTTGGAGTGTCATTCCCATTGGAATTTGAAAATAAAGGGGAGATATGTTTACTTATTAAATATGTAGTTATTCTGACATTAAAACTTTTTTATAGGATTTTGAAATGAAGCCTTTTTTAGACACTTTGAGGTATGTAGTTTATGATCAATAATAAGTTTTCTTTCAAGATTTGGTGATGTGGTCCGTCCCTCAGAGAGCACATTGAGCCATCAGTTCTGTGCCTGATCTCTCTGTTGTACTTGCCAACCCGCAGTTGAGCAGCATGGTAGGTCTTTGCTCTAAAACCCTCTCTCCTTTGAGTGAAGACGCCAGTAGTGGGACGATAATAAGCTACTACTTACTTTTAATAATTATAAACAAAAGTATATATGTGGTAAATGTTGTTTCTTTATGAATAAAGAAGAAAAAGCGAGTTGTACTCCGTATTATGAACATCATCTGGATGGAGTTTTTATTTCTGTTGTGTGGTCTACAAGCACACACTATGTATTTTTTTGTTATTTTAAAATCAAAACTATTGTTTAATGTTATTTACAATTTGCTTTTTTTATGAAATTGGTTAATTTCCGTCCAATAGTTTTTGAAGTTTTAACGAACAAACAGATCGATGCGATGCGACAGATAGAGACGATAAACCTCAATTTTACTTTACATAAAGTTTACTTTTTACATTGCTTAAAAGTTAGCGTTGGACTGTATTCACCTGATGGTAAGTGATGATATCGAATTGCCATAACCTGGAAAGAGCTAATTTTATTTACCTCTTATTTCAACACAGCATCGTATAAGAATTCAAATATTTTGTTTGGCTGGTAGTAGGTTTCTGGTAAAGTGGTAAGTAGACAAAGACAAAGCCTCCAACCAGTCCGAAGGATATTTTTAAATAAAATTTTTGGGCACGCTTGACTTGTGAAGTAAACTTGCGTATACGTGACGAGAGCATTACGAAACGCGACGAACGGAAGTTGAGAGGGATATAGAAAGAGAGAGAGAGAGTTACTTCGATTTGTTCTTAAACAATTTCATGTATTTATAATATTTTATTCAATTCTGTGAAATGGTTATCCACATATTTTGTTGAATCACGACACCTTTTTAGTTTTGTTAATTATAGCTCTGAAGTTACTTGGTAAATTCGATTAAATTCTGCTATTTTATCGATGGATAGCAAATAATATAATTCTGCATTAACACCGAAATCGTTCCGTGCTTTTATATAACCAATTAGACGGCTTAAGGTCGCCTAATGAAGGCACAATCGCTGCAATATTTATAGGGGGGATCGTAAAGGCCTTTTATACTTTTACACCTTTACAATAGCAGTTAGGGCTTTGAAATGCCGACGGCGTATAACTTAAAAGTCATATTATCCTAAATATGGGAGGTTTTCTTTGACCTCTTTGACTTTGGAGAGCTTACGTCCCGGATTCCGATATAAATATTGTAAACTTTATTCAAATGAAATAATATATTTTGACGAATTTAGGAATTTACATTTTCTATTTTGTTTGTGTCTGTACTAGTAGGAAGTATGCACTTTCATTCGAACTCATCCGGGACATCATGCTCGAATAATTCTCAGATGCCCCAACAAAGGATGAAGAGGATTCTGTTTGGTTATAGTGGGTAACTGTAGGGCTCCTGAACCTGAAGTGCCTGCATTTTATGGCTTGTCGGAAGGAATCGCCCAACTGCCACGAGTGCGGTGACTTCGTCGAAAACGGCGCACCGTAATGTGGCAGAATGCTCAGCGAGGGCATCACAGCGGTATCTCTTGGTGTCGTTGATTGGCCGAGACCACTCACTGACTAGCATTGCCCGTGAAATGGTCGCTAGCGAAGCAGGATGGAGAGCCTTGGGGTCCTTTCCCGAAAATGTTACCCCGCTGAAGGAGACACATGAGAGGGAGCGGGAGGTTGTTCCTGATACCACTGCCACAAGTCGCCGAAGGTTGGGCGGCAGAAGGCATGGAATTGCGCGCCTCGTCCCACAGTCTTGAATTTTGATTCGGTTTCATCTGGGACATGTCGGAATGCGCAAGCGAACCGCTGGTGTCCTACATAAGTATGACGAGTCAAAATACCCACTACAACCTAGCGGATAACCCTCAACATCCTTGGGTGGAGAGCCATAAGTTCGCCTACACAATCTACTCTGGCAACCCGTATGCAGCCGGCCCATTTCAATGATTCAGGAGATGCGCAAACTATCTGAGCGTGGGAATTCTGCCTCATGCTTTCCGATGCCTTCTTGAGACGTCGACGTTGATGACGTTGATGACGTCGATCATGAGCTGCCTGTCTATGTAGTGCGAAACCGTCTCCATCAACCTCTCCGAGACGCTCCTCCAATAAAAGCGCT
Organism: Elymnias hypermnestra; assembly: GCA_015832385.1. Lineage (NCBI taxonomy): Eukaryota > Metazoa > Arthropoda > Insecta > Lepidoptera > Nymphalidae > Elymnias > Elymnias hypermnestra. Next base: position 1,562,761 of record JACTOM010000028.1, read on the forward strand.
TTTATCTAAGACAATATTATTATTTACCTTCAGGTGTGATTATAGTTAAGTGCTAACCTGTCAGCAATATATTGTACATTATTAATAATATAAGAAATTATAATTAGCACTACAAGTACGTAAGTGCGTAGATATTTGTTAGAATTAAGGAAAAAGCAGTCTATTAACGTTCCACATCGTGACACTTTTATTTGAATAGATAATACGTTATATACTTTATATAATATAACCTTAAACCATCAAATAGACCGACAGAAATTCTAAATATAGCCTTTAAGTTTCATGAAAACATATGCTCAATGTTATCCATATAATCATGTAGATAATAGACGTCAGTAGTAAATATGGATAATTTTATACTCGTTAAAACTGGGAATTATTTGTAGACTAGGAAATGAGGAATCTGTTTAAGGTGTGTGGAAGTTCGATTGGAGGAACTGCCTCATTGGTCTAGTGGTTAGCATGTTCGACTACAGACATGAGGTCCTGGATTCGAGTCCCGGGTCGGGCCACTTCGGAATCGATATTGAGTTTTCTATTAAGATTTTCTCAATATTTGCCCGAAGTTAGGAATTTGGCGGTGTGATCCACCCCCGTGCCTCGGAGAGCACGTTAAGCCGTTGGTCCTGCGCCTGATCTCTCTCCGGTCGGATTCCCGTCACATCGGACTTTGAGAGTGAAGGAATAGAGAGTGCACTTGAGTGCACTGCGGATTGGCAGGCATAGTAGCCTGCCAATCTGCAGTGGAGCAGCGTGGTGGGTCTATGCTCTTAAAAACCCTCGTTCCTCGGAGCGAGGAGGCCTGTGCCCAGCAGTGGGACGTTAATGGGCTGTTACTTACTTACTTACTTTAAGTTCGATTATTAGAGTTGTTGTGATTTAGTTAAATTTGATATTTATTACGAAGAAAGCCTACGAGGACAGATCTCTTTGAAAATAGAAAATATTTTCAATTTTTTTTAACTAGGGTTTTATCAAGAACCTTTTCGCAAAGTGAAATAATTGTTAGCTTGACGTTTAATTAACTCACTTATAAATTGCTGCTTGCAAGCGCAAAGCAGATCGTAAGCAGATATGTACTGTTTAAGATTATATTTCAAGATAAATTAATGTATTATAACTGTTCTGGATGTTAGCTCCTTGAATTATTATGCTAGGCAACATAATTAATTATAATTAATGCGAATTTCACTTTAAATCACTAGCATTAATTAGACTGCTTAACTTTACTTGTTACTCAACCGGAAGGTATAATGAACGCGTATGTATCATATCAAGTAATACGTTATAAACAGCTGTCAACATTAGTTAAGCAATAAAAAGTCGACAATATTTATTGACCAAGACAATTGGTACATATGTTACTTAAACTTAATCTTTTTGTTATATGTCTTTACACTAGCAATGTCCCTCGGTTTCACCCGCGTAAATACCGTTCTTGTGGTAGTGCAAAGCAAGTAATTTGATGCTCTAGATTTCGACACTTGTTAAATTCGTTATATCTTTTGAATTAAATATCCGATTTTAATATTTAAAATAGTATTTTACAGGCATTGAAATGGTTTTTAATAAATAATTTAATTGAATAATGATTAATACAGTGGTATGAATAATATGGTTTGATTATTGCCAGCACTTTTATTAACTTCTAAAATGTAACAACTAGTTATAGTGGCATAACTACAGTAGTACAGTAGGACATATAGCTTTGCGAACTTTTTTATAGATATTAATACGTTCTATAATACTGTAGAATATTTTTTTGTCCTATCATCAATAGTTTTCCACGCGATGACAGATTATTTGGTTCACATCTTGGGTTACGTTAATGCATTTTCATTAGGGACCCCTATTTATTTTGATAAAGTAATATAGCCTATATCGTTCAGTGGAAGTGTAGGTTTCTAATGGTGAATTTTTTTTTAAATCGGTCCAATAGTTTTTGTGTGAAAACATTACAAACATACATACAAAACATAAATGTTTCCTCTTTATAATATTAGTTTAGATATCTAATAATCGCGGTACAAAGTTGTCAACTTTAGCTAGTAATAATTAAATTTTTAAAGCGGCGTACATAAAAGCTACTAAAGTAACAAATCATTTTCTGCGAGCTTACAAGCTGACGTGTACGTATCGAATTAGCATGTATTCTTGTTTGATTTCGTTTGAATAGAACTGCGTTGTTCTTTACTAGATGTTTATGTAACCTGACAAATAACACTTGAACATTAGGCTTAGCAAAATGTTTATTTATGTAATTATCAAAATTACGAAGGATATTTCGTGTCCTGATCTCTTTACAAAGTTATGTACGTTTACGTATCTAATAAACACGTTTTCTTCTCCGATTTCGTTTAATACTACTACATATATAATTATACTTAGAATATAAACAATGGATGTTCTTCTGTTTTAGTATAAAAATATCAAAGCTTTTAGTAATATTTTGGACAACTTGGAGTACAAGATATTTTGAAAAAGCTTACACAGTTACTTACAAAGTTTGAATTCTTATTTGATGTAGTTTCACATGGACAACGTCGTAATTTTATTAATTGTATAAGATAACCTGTTAACAATGTTTTATTATTTTCACATCTTAGGAAAGTGTGAGTATTTCTATATGATAATTAAATTATCAAAAGATTTTGTAATGCCTATGTAAGATATATTTAAATACAAAAGTAATCTACGTTTGTTTAATTATTGGCTTACCGTTCTTACAAGTTTGTTTCGTTGTAGTTTAATAAATCTTATCAAAATATGTATTTTTATATGATTATTAAAATCAAAGAAATTTATAAGTTTCACATAGAAAGGAATCTCCAAACATTCAAAGTTACCTACTTATACACTCTTGACTTCGTCAAATTATTTAAGATTGTTTAGAAGAAATCATATTATACGATACTATTAATTCAATTTGTTTCTTTTGTATGTATTTTATAAGTGTCTTCAGATTCAATAAATAAAAAATTAAAATATTGCGCTCATGTTTGATATAGTCTGAAAGTTAGATAAACACAACCTGTAAATAATACTTCACGATTTTGGACTGTAGCAAATTATAACTGTTTTTTTTATAAAAATTTGACATTGAAAGTATATCTATCACAATCGTCGTGAATTATCATAATATCGTATATCTTTAATGTGGGTAAGTTATCTACAATTTAACAGGTAACATTAAGTTTGACTATCGAAGGAATATGTAAACTTCGATTAAAATGTATGAAAAGGTTCGAAACTTTTGGATTTTGAATAATATTGCTGTAAGAACATCAATAATTTTAAAATAGCTCGTTTTACAGGAAAGCTATTTGAAAGTTAATCAATAAATGGCGTATTGACATTTTATGATGTCACAACGTCATTTTTGCCCATTTGATAAAAAAAATTGACACAAGTAAATATATACAGTATCAGAAGAATAGTGACACAATTCACAAAGCAAATTTAACAGGAAATACATTTGAAAATACATTTTGTAATGCTGCAGAGTCTTTTACAGATTTGAATAGGTCTTACACAAAGAAATGGGTTCTGGATTCTGCTGCCTCCACAAGAAAATGTGTAGTCCTACAAGATAATACTAGTAAATGATGTGATTATTTATTCAAAATACAGACTTGTAAATGACAGCAAGATATATCATATATACATATAAATAAAATTTGAATTTTCTGTAATTTCAAATCAAAAGCTTTTCATTCGGTTCTTACATCAAAAAAGGCTTTTTAAGGACTTGGTTCTGAAACGGTTGAATAGATTTTGAAGGGACTTTCACTGGGAGAAAATACATGTTTTAAGGAGTAACCAATGCTTTAATTTCAAAAATAAGCCATGGGGATTAAGTAACATCGCGTGAAACAGCTAGTTTGTGGATAAAATAGCAAAATTTTTCAAACAAAATAAATATGTACATCCTCGTCTTGTATAACCCACACTATATTTGAAACTTGCTAACAAACGCGGTATAACACTGGGCATAAAGAAAACGATGATGTCTCCACTAACAGATATGAATAAGATAAATCAATAGTGATAAAAAATTACGAATGTTTCGACCGCTGAGGTATTTCCAACCTGATAATTGCTTAGACAAAGAACTAGCGGCGTCTCGCCTCTTAACATACAGTAGCTTGTTTGAATACCGCAGACTTGCTTGATATGTAGGGTCATGTTTTCTTTCTTTACCCGTTATGTAGAATGTCAGTGTTTGATATAATACAAATACGTACAGTCATGTACATAGAATGTAGCTCAATCGGTCTGTTGCGTTTTCATCTAAACCTCCGAACCGATTACAAGGCGGAATTTTAAAGACGAACATATCTTTTTTAATGTCTAATACTGTTTTTTAATACTAGCAGGATAAATGCAGGTTGGATGAAGTGGAGGCAGGTCTCGGGAACAATTTGCGATTCCAGAATGCCCCTCAAACTAAAGGGGAAAATTTATAAGACCATCGTAAGACCTGTCATCCTGTATGGATCACAGTGTTGGGCCACCAAATGAAAGGGGATAATGAAAGGAAATTGCACGCAGCGAAGATGCGCATGTTGAAATGGATGTGTGAAGTGACAAAATTAGATAAAATTCGGAATGACTGTATTAGAGGCAGTGTGAAAGTAGCACCAGTGACCGAGAAGTTAAGCAATGGAAGGCTATCCTGGTATGGACATTTCATGAGAAGGGAGGATAGCCATGTATGCAAGAGGGCCCTAAATATGATGGTAAGCGGCAGGGCCGGGAGAGGGAGCCAAAAAAAAGTGTGGGTGAACTGTGTGAAAGAGGATATGTGTGTAAGGGATGTGAATGTAGGAATGGCAGCGGATAGGGTGAAATGGCGAAAGGAAACATGCTGTGCTGACCCTACCTAGTGGGATAAGAGCAAGTAAATGACGATGATATCTTTTTTAATGTCGTGGTGAAAAAAATACATATAAGTGTTATTGGAGATGAAAATTTGTAAGAAAATCCGTAATTTTTCAACCTCTATATAGGTATCAATATATAATTCACCTTTACGTGTGTACGAGTATGTGACTAAAGTCAACCTGAAAGACTGGATCAGCTTCGATGAAATGTTTAATATGTATCCACGTAGTTCCGTATATTATAGTAGGAGAGTCCATGGGAGGATTTTTGCGTAACTCCAGCGCGTCAGAAAATTATTTGGAAAGAAACTTTGCATCCGGTAATGAACTACTAAATATGAACACTTAATAAATGGCGGTAATGAGGGCAGTCCCTCAGATTGATGAACGGGTCGGATAAAACGTCAGAAATTTAGATAACACACTTTTTTGAATGTACTTAACATTCACTTTGAATATCTTACATGCTCGAATAGCTTTTTTTTATTACCCATCTTCGCGGTCACCCTCCACTAGTTAATAGTCCGATTAATGTGTATCGGTGGTCAGAAACAACAAGACGTACACCCTATGATTTTTTGGCGCGACCGTGTATTTCCATGTAACTGTTTTTTTTATAAACAAATAAATAATAAAAACCTTTCATTTTCTACTTTCACGCTTCTCTGTACATCTAAACACAAGCTATAGTTTTAACCACTGTGTATGTTATATGTGTTATACGTAGTAGATATTGCAGTAAATTTTGATGCCGAAAATAGGAACACCGCTCAGCTGTTATTAGCAACCAAACCAACGCTGGTTTTTAGCGACGACCTTTTAAACTCCTAATCGCTCTCACTAAAACGGAAAACTTTACTTAAATTTTTATCGTTTTAGAATCTATTCTATACAATTCCTTAAGTCCCTATGGCGCTCGAGTTACTGCATATTTATTATGTCGGGCTCCCTTACTATAAGTAGAATTTCGTTTTTATCCCATATATTTTGAAGAAATCCCTCTAAAGGGTTCAAATATCCACTGTGTACCAATTTTTATTTTAAGTTTAGTATAAATGGTGCATAAATAAGTAAATAATTAAATTATTGCTCTTGAAAAGGACTTGGGGTGTGTATAGAATATAATCTTTAATTATATCTTGTTTTCGCTTGATTGTTTAAATAAGAATACCTGACTGAGTTGGTGTCGGGTTTATTCAAATAGGAGGCGAAGGCAACCTCGTAATTATATATTTTAATTCCTTCTAAGATACCATCGTCAGTCATATATTACAAATAATTATAGCAAAAAAAGTGATAGCTGAAAAAGACCTGCTCGAGAATATTTTTATATGTGATTTTTAAGCAAGTAATCTCTTACGCCTACAGATACTTCTTTGGATTTGCGTCACTATACTCAGTGTTTGCGCAGGAGTTCACGGACTACTGTGAATTCGTTACGTGCCTTGTTTCTTGTAGAGCAAACTTTGAGATTTAGACAAGCCTTTGTGAATGATTATCACAATTTCGTTGTCACTTGTTAGGGTTCAATGTAAAATTGAGCTGTCACGCATCAAAATAATCTGTTACCAAATTTTCTATCGATTGAAGTTGTGTAGAATAGGGGTAAGCAGAGACCACATCCTTCCACTTGCCACGATCCTTGCATATCTCCTGCGCTTCTTTCATTCTCATTAAACCTTTCATACAACTCGTCGGTTTAGAGTACTCTTGTCCTGGGCCTTATTTAAAATGTTCTGGATTTTGTCCAGGAACGTTCGCCTTGGTCTTCCCCTTCCAACTTTCCCAATCACCCTTGACTCATAAATCCTTTTTGTCAGTCTCTTTTCATTTATTTTTTCTACGTGACCCTACCATCTAAGCATACCTTTCTCAATTTTAGTCACTACATCTTCCTTCATCATTAGTTCCATTTTTGTCTCATTGATCTTGTGGTCAACATTTTCGGCTACAGATATGAAATCTTGGGTTCGAATCCCGGGTCGGGTGACATTGAGTTCAATAAATCCACATTGAGTTTTCTATTAAGCTTTTATCAATATTTCTCCGAAGTTGGGAAGTTGGCGGTGTGTTCTACTCAGGTGCCTTGGAGCACGTTAAGCCATTACATTACATTACTATAAGAGTGAAAGAATAGAGAGTACACTTGTGTACTATGCCCGCCAACGCGCAATGGAGCAGCGCTGTGGGTCTATGCTCTGTAAACCTCTCTCCTATGAGCGAGGAGGACTGTGCCCAGCAGTGGGGTGTTAATGAGCTGCTACTAATTTCCTTTTCTGTAGCACTTTAGAATTACATTTTAAACATAAGTGTATATTGGTAAACTTTACGGTTTTTTAATTTTTTTTTACGTTTTTCATTGGGTTATGTCATTGTTACAATTATTCTTTTTAAAAAGTTGGTTTATTTATCCATATTACAGTCTCCATGTATGGGTTTATTTATATAACTCTATCATGTTAATATTATAAATAAATTTAGTTCTAGTATATAGTGGAATCTGAGTCGTGTGTATTCAATTTAAAACAGTTTGTTGTTATCAAAATGATATTTTTTGACTATATGTGATGGCAACTTAGATTTGTTAAAGAAAGGTTTCTTTTAGTTCAAAAAAATCATTGTTTGTATGACGTCACATGATATGGTTTGGTCAACAACCTTGTTTAATAAATGGACCATCTAACACAAAGAAATTTTCAATACTAACCAATAGTTCCTGAAATTACTAACCAAACACACCCTTCATCAGTATACCATTACTTTAGATGAGCTACGTGTCTTTACAAACTACCAAAAAAGAAAAAAAATTAAAGTACGTGCGTACAAAGTACACATATCAGAGCGAGACTTAGAGAGAGGGAAAAAGGAAGATATGTTAAGAATTTCATGAATTTAATTGTCATTAAAATATTAAAAGTGTCGAATATACAACAAATAATTTATTAAAATCACGAATGACGAATTGTTAGTAAAAATGCCACGTGTTTTTCATTAATATTAGAAATTATAAATTAAATTTTGGTTTTGAATTTCAAATTCAGAAAAGGCATTTTATGAAATATTTTTATTTTATGAATCGTGACGCTAATCACGCGTTTCACCCGTAAAAAAATTACTCTCATGCGCCTAAACAAGTTTCACTTTGAAAATTTGCTGTATTTGTTAATTTTAGCGTTATATCTAGTAAAGTTTATACAATGGAGGTATTAGATGAAAAGAAAATCTAAATCTAAATTTAGAAAAACCTCTAAAGGGGTACCAAATGATCCTACGGAATCTATTTAAATATACAAACCATTCGCCCACCATTCTATATTCTTAAAATATGGTTAGAAATCGCGCAGGAGGCAGGTGACAAATATTGACATATTCCGTGGACAAACAGAACCTTTTTGACCCAAATATATTATTCTCAGAATAGTAAGACGGGAGTCGAACATGAAGCGGAAATATGTGGTACGTGTAACGTCACAAAAAATCCGACGGACTGTTTGTTAATCCCTGATTAAGTCTAATAAGAAAGGGGGACACAGAAACTCTTGTGAAACGACCTTTTTCATAATTGGAGTTCTTACATGGTATTGACCAGTATGTAACGTTGTATTATTAAATGCTATAAGTGTTTTTATTTTTATTTCATTATTTACTTCTATAGGATATAAAATAAAAATCTATGTCTCTCTTTTCTTTCTTCTTTGATAGGACACATGTGTTTATTGCAAATACTCGTCTAAGATAATCTTAATGTATATAAAGGAAACTATCTAGAATATTTTATTGTCAAATATCTCAATCTGAAATATCTAAATTTCCAATATCAAAAAATACTTCATTGAACAAAGTAAGATACTGTCTTGACAGTTCTTAAAATTTATAATAAATTATTTATTTATCGCTCTAAAAGAAATTATTAACATTAATATGTATAAACAAAAATTGAAACAATAGCTAAAACCTTAAAGTTATTATAGACTATTTAAATGAAAGTCTAAATGCATAAAATAAGTTTACACAGTTTTTAAGCTTTTGTTTTGTTATGATTAATCCTAAACTGTAATATGTTTATTGATGTGACTGTACAAGGTGTACACAAATGTAAATATCTGCCATAATTATTATTTTATCTTATTATAGCAACAAGCGCTTAGATACATTAATGTGCAATGAGGCCCTTATTACTTCAGTTCTTAAAGGCAACTTTATAGAACTTAAATATAACACATTATATATATTAGGGCTTTGTAAGCCCGTTGCGTGCTGCATTGATAGCATTTATGTGAATAATTTAATTTACGCAGATGGCATGATGCTGCGGGTTCCCACAGCAGGCTCAATAAGTGATTTGCTCAAAACCTGCGGGGAATATGCAGCTAGTCATGGGCTTATATATAACGTGGCTAAATGTGAATACCTGGTCTTTGAGGCCTCTCGAAAGCATGTTCAATACGAGCCTCAGATTACCTTGAATGAGGCTCCGCTCAGGAGGGTAAAAATTTTTAAATATCTCGGACATTACGTTTCGGAGGACCGCAAGGATCAGGCGGACATGGAGAGGGAGCGCAGATCATAGACCCAGCACGCTGCTCCAATGTGTGTTAGCGGACTACACATATCCTAGAAAGCTTCAGGGACATGCAGGTTTCGTCACAATATTATCCTTCATCAAAAAGCAAAATAATTAATATGAAATAACGAAAAGGCACATAAGTATTACATATAATGAAACTCTACAAAAATGTATGTGTTTTTGTCACAGCCCCTGTCAAAATTATCAAATACCGTCAAAACCGAATACAACGTCAGATCGGGTATAACAACTAAATGGCAAGATCCCGACCGAATCTCTATAAAATAAGCTTAGCATATCGTCTATAGCGATACAGCTATGTCGCTACATATCTCTGAAAAAAAAAAACGAAACTTTATCAATATTCATTAGTTATAACAACAATCCTTTAATTGTTCCAGGAAAAAGGAAAATCAGCTTAAAAATAACTGACTAAAAAGATCGATTACATTAAAACCCAAGTCTAGTCTATAAACGGTACTGTAGGCATTTGATTTTTTTCATATTAAACTTTTTTTATTGTTTTTCCATATTTTATTTGAAAAGTAGTTCTTAAGCATATTCTATACAACTATCGGATATAACGTCTGAGGTATACAGTCTCTTCAATGTCAGTATATTCGATTTCAACTGTAGTATCATATTTATTGCAATAAATTAAAGAACACACTAACTAGGTAGTTGATATAAAAGATTGAAGCTCGATATTGAGTTCCGAATGAGTTCAGATTTCGACCCGTTAATTCTGTGGCTTCAATAGCTTGTTTAATTACTGAAATGCCAATTTGTACTTGTAATAGGGTGGTTTGTAGCGGTATTCAATTTAAGCTAAACAAGAAGCCTATTACGAAACATGTTTACATAGAAAGTGTTACATACAATTTTTAAAGACCTCTGGCGCATTTATTACAGTATGTATATTGTGTTTACGTCTTGAGTTTAAGTTACAGTTTCAAAAGTTTAGAGTTCAATATGTTCTAAGTTTAATGTTTGATATGGAGGATGGTCAGTAGATACAAAATAGTGGCTTTCAACAAAATAAAAATAAAACTTGCCTCACTAGGAAATGAAACTGTAACTCTTTTAGTGAGGCAATAATTTCAATGTTACAAAGATCTTACATTCGGAGAAATTGTCTCTAATTTAATTCAAATAATATTATAGTTTGTTCGGATTTGTCCTTTGCATTTGCAAGCATAAAATTTCCAATTTTATCTACAATTTCTTTATACATACCACCTAATTGAAAATCTGACAGGGTGCAAGAAATAGAAACGTTATCACAGCTGCGAATTTTGAAATGTAAAATATACTTATTCAATTAGGTACACTTTGACGTTCTTGAACCCAAAATCAGAGGACTTGGACTTACTCAAAGGAATTAGAGTAAGAGTCTTCAGCAGGTAAGTCGTTAAAAGGGGAATTGAACCAATCAGAAACAAGAATTCTTCCGATGTAGGTTAGCCAGTCATGTCTTAAAACCAGGATATGTGCCAAGGTAGATTTAGAAGAAATTAATGGCTTGTAAACTTTAGAATACAAATAGAACGTCAATTAATTAATTATTCCCTAGAAATATAAAATTAGACATTACGTTTAATAAATCCTTATATTATACGGTTTTCAAATATTCAAGGTGACTTATCCTTATTTAGACTGCATTTTTTAAATGAAACCTTTTTTAGGCGTGTTGTGTTTTAGTTTGTGAATTTTGAATAAAACTAAGCCGTCACGACGGGTTGTAACGCTTATTCAAGTCGCCTCTTTCCGAACAAGATAGTAAGTCAACACGTCATTGCTAAATTTAAATTCATTATTGAATATGGCATTACATAGTTTGTTGTGGGCTCTTCTCAGATCAGGGAAGGAACCCTCGTAACTGAAAATTGTAAGTCGTTCTTTAATTTGATCATCGATCGTACATTTACATAATATATAAAAAAATATATTTGACGATTCAAAAGTTCTGTAAAGGCCTACTTGAACAAAGATATTTTGAGTTTGAATTTAACAAATATCATTATTTTATAAACATGGAGAAAATATATGCTTTTATCTTTATACACATGGGTGAAGTGAAACTTCTTTAGGCGCCTGAGGCTAAACTTTTTACAGATGAAACGCGTGATTAGCGTCTTGAAGTTAACCAGCGTTTTTTATGCTAATTCGTTTGAAGGTTAGGTAGTTTTAATATTTACAAATAACATGTAGCATTTGAATTTGTCACTCGTCATTAAATAATGTACTATACTATTATTTTACCATAATATTTATCTTAATATATATAAATTCTGCGCGATGGACTCGTAAACTACTTAACCGATTTTAATTACATTTGCACATCGTACACAGTTTCATCCAACGTGATAGATAATTCTACTTAAAAGCTTACATCTTAATTTAAATTCGCAATACTTTTTCATTGCAAATTATTTGTCCATTAAAAACCTAAAACAAAAACCTTAGCCATAGCAACGAATGGCTAGGTGTACTATTATAATATAAAATAAAAATATTTCATAGTTCTCTTTTCTAAATTTTATAATCAAAAACAAAAATTAATAACAATTCGTCATTTGAGAGTTCTTCCTTTTTCTCCTCCCTCTATGTCTCGGAAATTTATAGTTTTATATTTGTATAAATATAAACAAGATTTAAAAAAATTGTTTGCAAAAGAAGTTTCACTTCTTATATGTGTACTTTGTAGGCACGCACTGTTAATTTCTAAGTAAAGAGTAACTGATTAATCTAAGTAAGTAGCAGCCCATTAACGTCCCACTGCTGGGCACAGGCCTCCTCGAAGTGAGGGCTTTTTAGAACTTTAGACCCACCACGCTGCTCCACTGCAGATTGGCAGGCATAGTACACAAGTGCATTCTCTATTCCTTCACTCTCATAGTCCGATGTGACGGGAATCCGACACGACCGGAGAGAAATTAGGTGCAGGACCGTCGGCATAACGTGCTCTCCGAAGCACGGGGTTAGATCACACCGCCAACTTCCCAACTTCGGGGAAATATTGAGAAAATCAATAGAAAAATCAATATTGATTTTTAAATTGGCCCGACCTGGGACTCGAACCCAGGACTTCATGTCTGTAGTCGAACGTGAGGTCACTAGACCAATGAGGCAGTGGACTAAAGTAAAGATACTTATAAATACTGAAACAAGTGTGTCTCGAGTAAAACCATATGACTTATTTCCTACTGCGCCAAAAAAGTTTCACTTCAAAAAGAAGTTGAATTTTGTGTCATTAACCTGGTCTTTATATAGTTGACTTTGTTTTGTGTAAAACCTGGCCACCCTATACCCGTGTCATAAGCAGCCAATTTGTAAAGGGCCCTCTTTTTAATGCGTATGATATTAATATTTTCCACTTTTGTGATCACAGTAATTGTCGCTCAAATATTAAAAGTTGCAATTGTTAAGGTGCACGTGGTATGGTGTGGAGGGGGCTTAACAATACATAAACCTTGCATGCTGGAAGAAATAGTGTATTACATTTTTTAATCATTTAAAATTTGTTTATCACCTACATAGAACTTTTTGTAAGTTTTATACAAATTTATTTAAAAACTCGTTACTCTTGTAAAGTAAAATTCTGACTTGTAACATTTTCACCATATCAGGATTTCTTTCTTTTACAATTTTAAAAGTAAGTTTTGTTTTATTGTTTGTTTTCTTGCCCTTTATCCCACTAGGTGGGGTCGGCACAGCATGTTTCCTTTTGCCACTTCACTCTATCCGCTGTCATTTCAACATTCACACCCTTAATACACATATCCTCTTTCACTCAATTCATCCACACTTTTTTTGGTCGCCCTCTTCCGGCCCTGCCGCTTACCATCATATTTAGGACCCTCTTACATGCATGGCTATCCTCCCTTCTCATTACATGTCCATACCAGGCTAACCTTCCACTCCTTAACTTCTCGGTCACTGGTGCTACTGTCACACTTCCTATAATATCTNGCTAAATTTAAATTCATTATTGAATATGGCATTACATAGTTTGTGTTGGGCTCTTCTCAGATCAGGGAAGGAACCCTCGTAACTGAAGATTGTAAGTCGTTCTTTAATTTGATCATCAACCGTACATTTACCTAATATATAAAAAAATATATTTTACGATTCAAAAGTTCTGTAAAGGCCTACTTGAACAAAGATATTTTGAGTTAGAATTTTACAAATGTCATTATTTTAAAAATATGGAGAAAATATATGCTTTTATTTTTATACACATGGGAGAAGTGAAACTTCTTTAGGCGCATGAGGCTAAAATTTGAACAGATAAAACGCGTGATTAGCGTCTTGAAGTTATAAAGCGTTTTTTATGCTAATTCGTTTGAAGGTAAGGTAGTTTTAATATTTACAAATAACATGTAGCATTTCACTTTGCTACTCATCATTAAATAATGTACTATACTATTATTTTACTATAATATTTATCTTAATATATATAAATTACGTGTCACGTTGTTTCTGCGCGATGGACTCGTAAACTACTTAACCGATTTTAATTACATTTGCACATCGTACACAATTTCATCCAACGTGATAGATAATTATATTTAAAAGCTTACATCTTAATTTAAATTCGCAATATTTTTTCATTGCAAATTATTTGTCCATTAAAAACCTTAAACAAAAACCTTAGCCATAGCAACGAATGGCTAGGTGTACTATTATAATATAAAATAAAAATATTTCATAAATTCTCTTTTCTAAATTTTATATTCAAAAACAAAAACTATTAACAATTCGTCATTTGAGAATTCTTCCTTTTTCTCCTCCCTCTATGTCTCGGAAATTTATAGTTTTATATTTGTATAAATATAAACAAGACTTAAAAATTTGTTTGCAAAAGAAGTTTCCCTTCTGACATGTGTACTTTGTAGGCACGCACTGTTAATTTCTAATTAAAGAGTGACTGATTAATCTAAGTAAGTAGCAGCCCATTAACGTCCCACTGCTGGGCACAGGCCTCCTCACTCCGAGGAGTGAGGAGGCTTTTTAGAGGTTAGACCCACCACGCTGCTCCACTGCGGATTGGCAGGCATAGTACACAAGTGCATTCTCTATTCCTTCACTCTCATAGTCCGATGTGACAGGAATCCGACACGACCGGAGAGAGATCAGGTGCTGGACCGTCGGCATAACGTGCTCTCCGAAGCACGGGGGTAGATCACACCGCAAACTTCCCAACCTCGGGGAAATATTGAGAAAATCTTAATAGAAATCAATATTGATTTTTAAATTGTCCCGACTTGGGACTCCAACCCAGGAACTTATGTCTATAGTAGAACATGCTAACCACTAGACCAATGAGCCAGTGGACTAAAATAAAGATACTTATAAATACAGACACAAGTGTGTCTCGAGTAAAACCATATGACTTATTTCCTACTGCGCCAAAAAAGTTTCACTTCAAAAAAAAGTTGAATTTTGTGTCATTAACCTGGTCTTTATATAGTTGACTTTGTTTTGTGTAAAACCTGGCCACCCTATACGCGTGTCATAAGCAGCCAATTTGTAAAGGGCCCTCTTTTTAATGCGTATGATATTAATATTTTCCACTTTTGTGATCACAGTAATTGTCGCTCAAATATTAAAAGTTGCAATTGTTAAGGTGCACGTGGTATGGTATGGAGGGGGCTTAACAATACATAAACCTTGCATGCTGGAAGAAATAGTGTATTAGATTTTTTAATCATTTAAAATTTATAGAACTCGTTAATCTTGTATAGTGAAATATCTGACTTGTAACATTTTCACCATATCAGGATTTTTTTCTTTTACAATTTAAAAAGTAAGTTTTGTTTTATTGTTTGTTTTCTTGCCCTTTATCCCACTAGGTGGGGTCGGCACAGCATGTTTCCTTTCGCCACTTCACTCTATCCGCTGTCATTTCTACATTCACACCCTTAATACACATATCCTCTTTCACACAATTCATCCACACTTTTTTTGGTCGCCCTCTCCCGGCCCTGCCGCTTACCATCATATTTAGGACCCTCTTACATACATGGCTATCCTCCCTTCTCATTACATGTCCATACCAGGCTAACCTTCCACTCCTTAACTTCTCGGTCACTGGTGCTACTTTCACACTTCCTCTAATATACTCATTCTTAATCTTATCCAATTTTGTCACTCCACACATCCATCTCAACATTCGCATCTCCGCTGCATGCAATTTCCTTTCATTCTCCCCTTTGGTGGCCCAGCACTCTGATCCATAAAGGACGACAGGTCTTACGATCGTCTTATAAATCTTCCTCTTTAGTTTAAGGGGCATTCAGGCATCGCAAATTGTTCCCGAGACCTGCCTCCACTACTTCCAACCTGCATTTATCCTGCTAGTTACATCTCGGTCAATGCCGCCGTCGTTTTGGAAGATAGAACCGAGGTAACGGAAATCTGAGCAGACTCGAAAGGAAACACCATCTAAGACAATCGAAGAAAAACTGGATGGATCCCCGAAATCACAGAACAGATGTTCTGTTTTGGTCCTATTGATCTTCAAAAATTGTCCTATGAAAAGATTTATAATTCTCAGGAACAGTACCAAAAGAAGTATCTGGAATTTATTGTTATTATCTGTAGGAGAGGTCTTACTAACTATGTGTCATTGTAGCTTACAATTTTTAATTTTCCTGTAATATAAATACCAGATTAAAAATGTAATTTATTAGTAAATAAGTAAATTATATATTTATTATGTAATTTATAAGTACATGTAAATTAAAAGACTGCTTTATTTTGTAACTATAGATGTTACATATCGTGGCAGTGGAAAGTCGGCTAAGTCGAACTATAGATAAATTTTTTCTTAGAAGCTAGAAAAGTTTTATTTCACTTCTTTTGTTCTATCTTTAATAGTTTTAGCAGCGCACGCGATGACAGATTTTTTGCTTCACACCTTGGTTTACATTAATGCATTTTTCTTAAGGTTTCCAATTTTTTTTGAGAAAGTAATATAGCCTATATGACTCAATGAAAATGCAGCTTTCAAATGGTGAAAAAAATTTTGAAACCGGTCCCTTAGTTTTTGTGTGTAAACGTTACAAACATACATACAAAAACACAAGTGTTTCCTTTTTATAACATTGGTTTAGATAGATTAAATATCAACAATTCTTTATTGCGTATTTGTTAACGTTTGATTATGGTTTGGTTTGTCATTTGATTCGTTTGACTGTAAGTGCAGATACAGTCTTAGATGTATTGCAATCTTATTATATTCAAAAAAGCAAGATTTGGATAATCAAAAAGAAAGGATTTCAAATGCTTTATACAGCATCGCGGGTTCGCTTTTTTATTGTATACCACGGAGAATACATTATCTTTCATTACTTACGAGTTGGCTTTTCAATGTGATCTCACGCAATAGTAAATGATTATAAAATCTAATATAGCACACTAATCTGGAAATAGTTAATGTACTTCTTAATGATTTCTCCTAGCACTATTTCAGTACGCAAGTTTTTTGTTGGACAACACTTCTTAACTGGTAGGATGACAACTTTTCACGACTACCCAAGACATAAATGAATTAAAAATACTATTCCCAATCCTTGCTTTCCGATGTCGAAGTCGGGACTTCTACAAACATATCTAACAAGAAGTACTCATATAACAACAGTGAGATTGTCCGAAGTTCCATTATTGCCTGAGTATTGTTGTCCTTTGGCATTGAACACTGCGGTCGTTAAATTTTAATTCAATTACTGTGTAACGGATTTAATTAAGTACTTGGTTCGATAATGGATAATTTGAATAGTCGGTTACAGTTATTAGGAAACACAGTCAAACGTGAATCCGGTAGGTACAGCAGATATCTTGAAACGGTGACAATGTTTGATGACCTTAACGGCGCATCAATAAACAAAATTAGATTCCGGGTTTGACTTTGGTTCGCCAGTTTGTGATGGCGTTTCTGGTGCGAGTGTGTACTTCTCAAACGTAGTCCTATTTTCTAATTTGTCTAGATCTGGTCTAGTGGAAGGCTTCGGCTGTATTTAGTTCTGGTCTGGAACCTCTGGTGGGGGTCTGGGTAAGTGCGTAAAATCATTTCCCAACGCAAAAAAAGCGATAACGTCATTAATTGGAGTAAAACAGCTTTCATGCTGGCGTTAAAGGCTTTCCAATAGCGAGAAAACTAAAATCAGTCGACAGTTGAAATAGAAATAATACATATAAAAAGACTTAATCTAAAAACGTATTTTAAGGGTCCCCTGAAACACGGTCTCGAGTACTTGATACCTTGATGTGAACGTAATAGCTAATTATAATACAAATGTTGATGTGTTAAACTCGTAAGAGATATATACTAATTTACTTCTTTATCGTACCATATTGGGCTAATAAGCTAATGTACGAGTATGTCCTGGAATGTTCAGACCTAGGCATATTAAAAAGTAGGGTTTAATTTTCTTACAATTTGGATTACAGGCAAATTCCAATGCGCTAGCGTAGCTATTTATTTAATTGTATATTACCTTACATTTATGACTGGCCAAATGGTGTCTCAAAGGGCCAAACTGGCTGTGTATGGAGGAGTATTGGTGCCAACGCTATTGTCTGGTAATGACAGTTAGGTATGGCAGAAGAAGCATAAAAGTAAAATAAATGCGGCAGAGATGAGAGCGTTGAGAAGTATGTGTGAATTGAAACAGAGTGACAAAGTAAGAATGAAAGGAGACTGACAAAAAGGATTTATGAATTTAGAGTGAATTGGACAGTTGGAAGGGGAAGACCTAGGCGAACATTCCTGGACCAATTCCAGGACATTTTAAATTAGGATCAGGTCAAGAGTACTCTTAACCGACGAACTTGTGTGAAAGGTTTAATGAGAAGGAAAGAAGCGAAGGAGATATGCAACGATCGTGCCAATTGGAAGGACGTGGTCTCTGCTATATTAAAAAAACACTTCATCACTTGTACTATGCATTTACAACTTGTACATCCTAAACTTATCTTTGTGAATTTATTCAATGAACATTGGTACACCCTCTCAGCACTGCCAGCATGTTTCCTTTTATTCATTTAAAAATTTTCGCATCGTACACGTTGTAGCAGTTGCCCAATAATTTCCTTAACTTGTTTTAATAAATGTGTTTATTTAAGTGACGTTTCTTTTTGTTTTTAACAGTGCCGCTGGCGCTATGTGCGACCGCTCTGGGTATGGAAGCACCATGGCGCACTTTCCCATGAGTCACATGTCAGCAATGGGAGCCATTGGGACTATGGGGGCAATATCTGCAATGAATGGACAGTCGCACCAGAAGAAGGCACAAGAGGAACACATAAAGAGGCCTATGAACGCCTTTATGGTGTGGTCAAGACTACAGAGGCGGAAAATAGCACAGGATAATCCAAAAATGCACAATTCAGAAATATCAAAAAGATTAGGTTAGTACCGTTTCTACTTCTTTCTAGTATTTATAGTTTATACATTAGCGCTATATAGTAATCTACCAATATGAAATGTACAGTCTAAAATAAGTAATTTTCATCTTGATGCTGTCATCATATTATATAATTTATACTACTCTTACTACTACTATTCAACTATACCAATGAGTTGGTTGAAGGTCTCTAGCAATAAAATGTATAAAATATAATTTCCTAAATAAGTCCCTGTTAACAAAGCATATACTCGCAGCAAGTATAACATCAACAACGTTGTGTGGGAGGATGTATTTTATTTATCAATAACAGTTATTATTTCGCATTGTCGCATTGTACGAATGATGTATTTATATATTCCACCTGCTATATGCAAATTACTTTCAAGGAAATGCCTATCAACTGCACAAAATTTCATTATAACCGGATAAATTAAAATTAATATCGCTTTCCCTGAACCACATGTTTTGTAATTGTCCACTTTCTGTTTTGTAAAGTTTCTGGAAGAGATCTCTCTAAAGGGATAAAGGTTTTATTCTTTTGGTACATAAGTAAGTAAATAATAACGCAAAGAGAACTAATATACAAGAAAGCATTTATATTTATAATATTATGAATAAATTTCCATCAGCATAATCTCTTAAAATATTTGGAGTTCGAAGTCAACGTAAATCTGATAATAAAGTACACCTACTAAAAATCAGTTTATTTTTGTTGCACTCCAAATTACGATAAGACCTTTATTGAGACAACATTAACATATAATATTCTAGACATCAATAAAAAATAAGCTTTCAATTGAGTAAAATACTGTCATTTATTTAGATATAAATATCTGTGAGACGCAAAACAATGCTATTCAATTTTATTTTTCATTATTACTTATTAGCAATAACAAAAAGCTAATGTCCGATATGTTTTGCAATATGTTAGTTATCCTTCTTTCATGTAAGTGAATGTTTAACCGATCAAAAATATGCACAAATAAACATTTAAATTCTATGAAAAAAATTATGAATACCAACTGAAATAATATTATGTAAACAGACAGTTTATTTTTTCTAACACCACGAAAAAAAGAAATACAATAAATTGACGTACTTTTATTGTAAAATTAAACGTTTCACCAGTCCAGACAACCCTGGGGTTTAAAAAGTATTGTTGTAATTTATTTTGATATGAAACAAAAGATCTATTGTGAGTTTTCATAATTAAAAAATCGATGGCTTATATATCGTTTTCTTTTATTGATTGCAGACGTCAACTTCTGCTTGACTATTTTAATATTATTGGGTAATACTTTATAGTAACTTTGCTTTCGATACATAATGAATAAAGTTTACTCATTCTTTCTTTCTTTATGATTGTATTAGAGACTATGTATGGGTAAATTTGGGGCGAATAGTTTAGAGACACCGTGATGAAAAAGCGATCCCTTTTCGCTTATAGACATATTAAATAGATAACAATAGTTTAAAATAATAAAGTGTTCTGTCTAAACACGTAAAAAATCTTAAAGCTGGTTATTTAATTACGGTTTTGTCCTAGATTCATCGCTTTGCCCTTATGTTTTGCTTTTACATTTCTATTTCAGTATTTAATGTAATTGTGATCTGCCTTATAATACCAGCAGTATTTTCTCTAAAAAAATTAGCTAATTATATTCGACACATTTGTATTTAGCTCCGTTCATTATGGAAAGAATTAGTGGCGAAATTCGACCATTTGATAAATAGTGTTTCTTTTTGAGATAGAGTGATAAGTGACTAGAAAAAAGTATTTTAGTTTTTGCAACTGAAATTTCATTCCAAAAAAGGTATAATGAGATTTCAACTAAACTCTCTCTGGTAAAGGGCCGTGTTATTAGGCCCTGTGTTCAATTTCCGGTTGGGTTAATTTATCTAGAAATGTTTCCTTTTTTTATAAGTCGACAAATCGCACGAGCGCGACCGTCACAAAGCCCAGTTGTAAAAAACATGTCCGTTCACAGATGGTCTTTGTAGAGTTCGTAGTTTTTGCGCCTGAAACAATTATACAACAATTCTTTAACACTTTTTTTTTAAGTTTTTCGCTCGAATGTAAGATAAGACTAGCTTAACCTTAGTTACGATACTCACTATTACTAGACATCAAAATTACAATAGGCTAGTTAATTTTTATCTCATTATATTCAATATCAGAAAATCTGAAATCGTATTCCTTACATCTCCAGGTATATGATCAGGTTTATGGTTTATGGTTATTGTGATGTTCCACTTTTTTATATAGCTGCGAAACGTGGGTCCTTATAAGTAAATCAGTCAAGGACTCCAAGTATTTGAGAAGTAGGCACTGACTAAAATGTTTAAGATCACTTAGAACCAGTTCGTCTGAAATACTAAATAGGATTAATGTAGGCACATTAATCCTATTTAGTATTTCAGACGAACTGATAATCGTTATTCGGAGATATGTTGCTTTTCGGGAAATCTTTAGAGAGGATCTCTATCAGAAATTGATCCTGGTTTCAGGAAAAAGAGCACCTCGAAGGCTATAGGAGTAGACTGGAAATTATTACTTACAAGAAAAGAGGCTGGCGTAGAAGAGAACGATTTTCCACCAACTTATTCTTAAGTTTCACTTTGAAGTAGGAACTCGATGATTGTCTGTGTCTGGTGGAAAGGTGTACCGCCAAGCAAAGAGATTTGTGTTCCTCCCTGCCTCTTACCAAATTAGTGCGCTTTCTTCTTAGACTCAATAATCACTTACTATCAGGGGTAATCACACTTAAGCGTCTACATGTTAGCAATATAAAAAAATGATAATTCGGTTAAGTCATCTCGTCAAAATCGACCGTAAGAATGCTCGCATTTTCTGACGGAAACTACCTGGCTAACACATTTCATCTCTTTCCCATTCAGACTTAATTTAATTCAGGTGACTAAATAGAATATGATATACAGTTTAATAAATTCTATCAATAAGTAGGTAAGCCTAATTCGATGCTTAGAAATTTAAATCTTAATCATGTGTTATTTTTAAAAAGGTATGCAAACAGTGCACTATACAATCTTTCACTGACTCAAAATACTGACAAATAGGAACATTCATAAATTTATATTATATAACGTAATAACACTACCTTATTGTTTCACAGAATACATAGCAGGATAAATTTACATTGCAAATTGATCATTTGAATTTCACCTTTGTCTTAAAGAGCCCCTTAGAATATCGCCAATAGAATTCACTTAAACAATCGTAGATATGTTAACGACGTTTATTGTAATATAGTTGAAGAGTAAGCCTTTAAATTTAAACGCATATGTTTCAAATTAAATTATATTCAAAAAAAGGTTTCTCCGCTAGTGTGTCACTTTCTTACCGACTTTTTGCACTTTTTTTTTAAATAGTGTTATAGAAGGGTTACGGAATACCTCATAACCTTTAAAGTTATTATAGTCCAAGAGCCTAAATATTTTGGAACGAATAAAGCCTCTGTATGTGCTTCGGAAATATCTTTGTGACATACCTATATGAGATAAGTGTAATAAAAATAATAGTTTATTGATATAATAACACAAGTAGAACCTCAATAAGTCGAACTCGAAGGGAAAGGGTCAAAAAGTTTTAATTTTCGACTTACGAAAAATTTCGATTAACGATAATTTTGTAAGAAAACCTTTAACTTAAAGAGGTTAACATTTATTCCAACTAAATCTGCATTAAAGCAGTAATTAAGAGGTGAGATTAAGTGAGTGAGAGTAATTATCGACGTTCGGGTTAAAGAAGTTCTACTTGAACTAAAAATATAAACAGCTTTTAGAATTATTTTCTACTGATGTAAATACATATTTAGTTGTTATTAGAGTTGAGTGAAAGTTTATTATAGTGGATAGTGCGTGTTATCTAAAAGCATTTGATCTATTAAATAACGTCTCAAACGTCCGGCGCCTCATTGTTATTTCTACGCACGAGTTCAATAACATTTATATAATTGACCTTCATGCTGTTCATGCTTAATTTGACAATATTTTTGCTGCCACAATGAATAAAAAGCTGTAGACGTACACAATTGACAAATGTCTTCTAAAAACGTGCTCACAAAATACGGCGCGGTAAAAAAATTGCTTACCGTAAAAAAAGGAAGGCGCAATCAACCGGCAGAAGCTTCACAGCGGGGTACCGGCCACCGAATTAATCAACGACCAAAAGTAAGCAAAATCCAGTCTAACATAGAATTTAAAAATGTTCAGAAAAGGGGAGACACGGGCGGAAGAGTATGGAAAAAATAAAACCTACCGCGGCCGCCATTCTGGCGGCGACGGCGAGAGGAAGCGCCATGTTCTATTTTTCTGTCCTTTTTCAACACTAGCCACTCTTATGTAGCAAGGGTTCGGGGATTCGGAATGGATATTTGTGTAATCCAAATCTACGCCAATCTGTATATAATTAAGAGATATCCATGTATCTATTGACTCATCACGATATCTCTGGAACCATAACGCGTAAACGTGAAATTTGGTACGAATATTCCTTTTGCCGACTAGAGGTCAGCTAAGAACGGATTTTACGAAACTCCACCACATTATTATTAACTTAAATATTGACACATCACGATATCTCTGGAAACATAAGGCGTAGAGACTAATATGTAACTCTGTCGCGCTTTCACACCATAACTACTTAATAAATATAAATGAAATTTGGTACACCAATAATCTAGAGCCTGAAAAAGGACTATAAGCTCTTTTTAGTAATACACAGCAAATAGCTCATTGAAGTATGTACGTATGTTTCTTATTTGTAAAAAAATTTGCAAAAAAAAATTATTTGTAAAAAAATTAATGAAAATTCTAACCAAAAGCATTCCACGCAGACGAAGCCGCGGGTTCAGCTAGTATTATATGTGTCAAAGTAACACTTTGTGATATTTTCGTAGCTTACACTGCATGCTCTAAGCTGCCTCAGCGGTCTAATGGTTAGCTTATTCGGCTAAAGACATGAGCAATTGAGTTTTCGTCCCTTTTGTGGCCTGGGAAATGCAGTTAAGCTCCCACGTCGAGGGAGGGAGTGTGGGACTCGCTAACATAAGTGTGGGATTCACTAAAACACAACGACACTCTCATCAACCTGAATTGAAGGTGTCAGAGGCTCCAACAAAGTTCGAGTCCCTGGTCTGGCGAATTCAAAAATGGCTATTGAGTTTCCTTTTAAGTAATTGTCAGTATTTGCTTAAACTTGGGAAGTTGGCGGTGTGCTCCATCACCTTGCTTCGGAGAGCACTGTAAGCTGTCGGTCGTGCGCCTGATCACTCTCCGATCATACGGGATTGTCGTCTCGCCGGACTATGAGAGTGAAGGTATAGAGAGTGCATTGGTATTAGCACATACATTTGTGTATTATAGCTGCCACCTCGCAATGGAGCAGCGTGGTATGTCTGTGGCCTAAAAACCCTCTCTCCTATGAGTCAGTGGGCCTGTGTCCAGCAGTGGAATGTTAATGGGCTGCTTCTCAACTGACCTTTTTTTTACTATAGGATACCTGGATAATTTTCATTAATTTTTATACTATTGTCCAATAATCTTAACCAAATAAGATTACTAGCAAGTTGGTAAATCTCATGCAAATCCAGCGTAGGAAATATGACCTGCGCCCGACCTCTCTCTCCGGTCGTGTCGGATTTCCGTCACACCGGACTATGAGAGTGAAGGAATAGAGAGTGTGCCTGCCAATCCGCAGTGGAGTGCGTGGTGGGTCTATGCTCTAAAAACCCTCTCTCATATGAGTGAGGAGGCCTGTGCCCAGCAGTGGGACGTTAATGAGCTGTAACTCACTTTTACTTTACATAATAAAATCACATTGGTTAATTTAAACATTTTGAATGGGCCTCTGTAAAATTTGAATTGTGTCACTATTCTTCTAAAACAGCGAAGTGGATAAGTAAGCATATGCAAGCATCAAGTCCTTAACTATCGTAGTACGATTGGAGGGCTAATCCAACAAGATCGTAGATTAATTAGGCGCAGAACAGACGGCTTAACATGCTCTTCTCGGTTCCAGCCAAACACTGAGACTTTGATAAAAAAATCTAAGGGCAGATTTTAGTTAAATCCGACCCGGGACTCGAACCTTCTTTTACACATACACATCCCGTGGTCTGACTACAATGTACCTTAAGGCTACGTAAGCTACATTCCTCCCGGGTTGTCTATAACAGAATGGTGCGGGCCCCCACTCTCACCATTCGCAACCACTCTTGGTGAAGCGTTGAACGACTTCTATGCAACCATGCTGCCCCTGCGTCTTTGTTTCCGTGAGGGATCGGACCTCTCTCGCGCTCGCTCGGCGTTCTCCTTTTTAACCAAGACGGTTTCGCAAAAGCAGACCACCGCCGTCCAGACTCGAACTTTCCTGTAGCTAAACAAGTCGACTACTACACCAATGAGGTGATTTTTGTATACACGTACACACATGTATTGTTTATAGCAAAAACGTAACTTGAAATAGAACAGGAAATAGGGAATGGAAGTGTATTTGAATCAATAAATAACTCCATGTTCGTATAGACACTATATACATTTTCGGAAGAAAAAAAGAATTTCGTTATCATTTGACTGACCAAGTTAACGTAGGAAAAGATTTTTTTTTAAATCTGACGTTATATATAGTTGTGATATACAATATGTTGAAAAATTTCGCTAGGGATATATACACACCGGCATATTTATATCATATCATAAAAAAATATTTGATATCAGTATCATGTAAGGTAATGATACTGATATCGAAACTTTGTTTTAATCTTTTTTCATGTTCCGCTAAATATGCCAGTGTGAATAGTTTGTATGATGCTTTGTTTTTCTGTGTATAAGTAAATCTCTGACAATATTAGTACAAATTCTAAACAGGCGAAGTAATTGCAAGTACCTAGTTTCAAGCATATTTCAAATATGTTTTATTTTGTATCGGAGTGACATTTCAGAAGTTAAGGTTTAGTTTTTTTGAATTACATAATCAAATCAAATCAAAATATCTTTATTCAAGTAGGTTTATTACAGCACTTTTGAGTCGTCAAATAATATATATTTTTTTCTTTTACACACTCTAATTCTAATGAACGTCTGATGATGGTACTCAAGAACGATTTAAAATCTAAAGTTACGGGGGTTCTTTCGCGCCCTGATCCGAGAAGAGCCCACAACAAACTCAGTATGTCACTGAAATCCTTCTAATCGGCTGAACTGATTTTGTTGCATATTTTTGTGCGGCTTCAAGTGGATTCAAGAATAGCTTAGATTCACAATAACGTATCTCTCCCTCTAATAAGTCGTTGGATTTGGTAACATACAATTTAACCTTTTGGCAATCAAAATTTACTAGTAAAATCTTTTACTGATAATAGAAGGGAAAAGTGGTTTGTCATCAGAATTTATCTAATATTTCAATAAAAGTTTCGGTACAAAACTTATTGCTGTATTATGTAAGTATTAGGAAGTGTTACGGAATAGTAACTTCTCAAAGTGTCATTGTAATCGTATGCAATAATCCAACTTAAATGACAAACTTAGTAACCCGAGAGTTGTATGAGTTTTAGAGCACTAGTCCTTTTTGAAAGGCTAAAAGCTTTGCAAAAATGTTGAGCGCTATGAAACACTGTGCTCTTTCCAACTGTAGTTGGAACGGGGGTATTGTGTTTCTTTAACGAACGAAGCTGGGGCGACAGCGCTTGTATTATCCTGTTCAAATAGCGCATGTTTTATGCATACAATGTCTTTTGGATGCTGAATAGGGACGTTTGTTGGCAGAAATTACTTGTTTCGTCCCTGAAGGGATGAGTCGAGAACTAAAAACTCTGTCCTAAATACAATATTTGAAGTGTTTCCCCTTTTACTTTCTAAGCATTTCTATTTATCGCATATATCATGTTGTACCTACTTTTTGACGTTGGCTTTCGGAGGGATTTCTTTCAGTATTTTAATAAATAAATACCTATTTTCATGACCACGAGGGTAGGTACCTTAAATTATTATTACAGAATTAACAGATAAAAGCTATAATTTAAGTCTAAGTTCAGTTTATAAAAATGAAAAATCTCCTAAAAATAATTCACGGAGTGTAACGATTCGAAACTGTTTAATATAAAATCTCTTTTGAGTTGTAATATGTCTTTTTTTACTTTCCAATCCAATATAAAAACTTGGCACGACACCTTTCTATATTGTATCATTGGAGCTGTATGCAATAATAAATCTTTACTAAATAATCCATACATGAAAATTACGTGTTGAAATATTACATACCTTGCCATAAAAGGTTGTAATGGTTTCCATGATGTTTATCTGGTTGACGAACTTAATAGAAAATCAATTTACAATCATTTTATTGCCAATAATTGAATATAATTATAATACGTACTTAAAATTATGTCTACCTATAGGCTTTTCCAAACTTTTTTCATTTGAAAGTTAATTATGCACAGGTGGCAGTTTAGTTAAATGCATTTTCTAATTTGAGTCTTCACTGGTTATAGCTGTGGCTAGTTACCAATTTATGAAGACATGCTGCTAAGAAAAATAATTTGTCATTAATTACAGCATCTAGGAGAAACCATTCTAGGGTGAATTTCATCTTACCAGGTTACACTTCCATCTTACATTATATTATAAAGAAGTGCTAACAAGTCAGTAATATAAAAGGTTTTAGGCCAGTAAACTCACTCTCTCATTTTCATTGACATGAAATCTAGGGTAGTGACTCCTTTCTTAATGTAAACGATCACTGCGTCCGAATTTTCCTATATTATTAAGAACACAGCTTTAGATAGAAACTGTCACGCCAGGACCGTTAAAATTCATAATTAATTATCTAACGGCATAAACGAAATTGTAACATTAATACAGATAAATAAAAATTAAAAAGCACCTAATATCTAAAAGTAATTACTTTATTAAAGACTATTTAAATTAAAGTCACAACTTTTAAGCTCACTCATACTGTTTTGTTAAGTTTCATCCTAAACTGTAATAAATAATTTGACTGTACGCGATTTATGTAAATATCAGCCATAAGGATGAAACAATTATTTAAAAATTATTTTATTTTATCTTCTTATAGATATTGTACGTGTCAGAGATTTAACAACAATAATAATAATTAGTAAATTAGCAATTTATTCATAATTTTAACTATTTTTTAAAAATTATTAAATATTAAATAGGATTTTATAATAAAAGTCAATAACCAAACTATAATACTCTTTACTTCCAATAAGCTCTAAACTTTTTGTCAAAGGGTCTACCACCGAAATTACAATAAAATACATCATCAACATCCATTGTCATTAAATTTAAAAACAAATACCACACAATTATCATTACGATATCATAAAAAGACATCAGTTTTAATTTAAAGAAATAGACTTAGCTTTGTATCGCAGAGCAGCCCTATTTACCGACACATCTAATTTAAAACTCAATAACTGGTAGCTAACGATATGAATGAAAAACTAAAAATTTAACTAACTTCTACGAATATATATACCTGTCTTACTAATGAGGCTATTACAGTAAATACATTTTTTAATCATCTTATTAATTAAGAAACTACCACTCCCTGATAGTTTAAAATAACCACAATTAATATAATTCAAGTAATTCTAAACGTTTATGAAACATTACAACAATAATATCCCAAATTGTCATCATTTACAATGTTTACAAATTCACCAATAAGAATGAGATTGTGAAGGCCATTCTTTCTAAGAATACGATTTAGTCAAATGTCGAACCGTATCCTTTATTTAAAATATTATTTTATTTTAAATATATATCATTGACTGGCTCATTGGTCTAGTGGTTAGCATGTTCGACTACAGACATGAGGTCCTGGGTTCGAGTCCCGGGTCGGGCCATTTCGAAATTGATATTGAGTTTTCTATAAAGATTTTCTCAATATTTGCCCGAATTTGGGAAAAATTTGGGAAATCCACCCCCGTGCCTCGGAGAGCACGTTAAGGCTTCGGTCCTGC
This sequence comes from Elymnias hypermnestra, assembly GCA_015832385.1. Lineage (NCBI taxonomy): Eukaryota > Metazoa > Arthropoda > Insecta > Lepidoptera > Nymphalidae > Elymnias > Elymnias hypermnestra. The sequence continues at coordinate 1,591,631 of JACTOM010000028.1, forward strand.
GCCTTATCTCTCTCTCCGGTCGTGTCGGATTGCCGTCACATTGGACTATGAGAGTGAAGGAATAGAGAGTACACTTGTGTACTATGCCTGCCAATCCGCAGTGGAGCAGCGTGGGGGTCTATGGTCTAAAAAACCTCTCTCATATGAGCGAGGAGGCCTGTGCCCAGCAGTGGGACGTTAATGGGCTGCTACTTACTTTTTTTTATATATCATTATTTTATATATACTATCACACGCAATTGTATGGAAGGTTGTATGCAGTACACTTGATCTTGCAATAAATATATTTGATTTGATTCGGAGATAAGTGGGTAATACCACAGGAAAAAGCTAGTTGTATATAATTCCAATCAATTTAAAGGAGGGATCATGTTTTCAACCAACTGGCTGTCATAGATATTATAATACAAAACGCGTACAAGCAAAACAATAGCGTGCATTGTTTGCTACCTGTCGATAATCAAGAGCGGGCGAGTATTGCGTAGGGCTCATTGTTTATTGGCATTAATAAATCGACGCACAAAACGCGTTTTGTTTACAAAACCAATCGCAATGTCGCCCGACAAATGTCGATGCGCCCGACAAAGGTATCGTACTACAATGCTTGCGTATCTTTTTACCAAAACTGCGTGACACACGAATCAATAGTTTTCCAATCAGGCAAATTGCTGTAAATCTTATCTAAACTAATATAAAGAGGAATATGTTTCCTGTGTGTTTTAGCAAGTATTTTTGTAATGTTTTCACACAAAAACTACTAGACCGATTTAAATTTTTTTACCATTAGAAAGCTGCATTTCCACTGAGCGATACAGCTATAAAATTTTCTAAAAAAAAAAAAATAGGAGTCCCTAATGTAACCCAAGATGTGAAAAAATCTGTCATCGCGTGAACTGCGGAGGCTAATAATGATAGACCAAAAAAATGTCCTACAGTATTATAGAACGTATTAATATATATAAATAAGTTTTGGAACCATATGTCCAACTGCTATAGTTATGCCACTACATCTAGTTTTTTTACATTTTAAAAGTTAATGAAAGTGCCGACAGTAATCAAATTATATTATTCATATCTCTGTATTAATCTTTATTCAATTAAATGATATTTTATCACAGACTTTATGAGATTGGTATCTACGTGGATGATACCGCGGGGCATAGCTAGTGCTATATAAAATATTGTTGCATAAACTGCCATGATGTTCTAGTGGTGAAACGCATAGTTCTCGTGCAAAGAAATCCCATTTGGGGGCTTCATTGTACTTTTCAATAGAGAAATGTGTTTTTCGATTAAGGAAATATAATGAGGAAACCTGCATGTCCCGGGTGCAAATCTGGGATATCTGAAGCTTGCCAACTCGCAGTGGAGCAGCGAAGTGGGTCTATGTTCTAAACATTCTCTCGTTCATGCTTTATACATGCCGGATGAAGTAGATGCTTACATCCCCGAGTGTGGGATTCGCTGTTCATACCAGCATACCCATTAAATCCCAGTGGAACCCTCTTCATCCAGGTGTTGGTGTCCAGATGTCCGCTGACGCATTCAGTTCTGGCGCCGCACTTGAATCCGACTTAAGTGTTTAGTTGAGGGAGAGCAGGTGAGCAAAATTGGGCCTCCTGGTGCCCCCCCTCCACCGACGAGAGTTAGTAGCGTGTGACATAAGCTCTCTTTGCCTTTTTCTGCTTCCTTCTGCAGGATGACAACCTAGTAGAAGGAGGTCACTGCTCTCCAACCTGACTCATCGCCAATCATAGTACCACAATGCTGAGTGCAGTGAGAGTTAATTCCCAATCAGCGATGTCAAGATGTGACGCTGGGGTCCCCAAGGCCAATCTGCTACTGTAGGGTGTACCGTGTCGCCCCACATGCGCGGCAAGCAGGTGTCTCTTCACAGCCTACAATCTAGTGCAGATACTTGCCGAAGCATCCGTCTCCAGTTAACGCCTGCACCAACCTGTAGGTTAGCGTATCGTGCCCTCTGGCAAGCCAAACATCCAAGAATGGATGCACCGCTGCAATCGTGGCCAAACTGCAGTTGAAGACTCGAGATCCTCCTTCCACCTTTCAACTAGGCCTCTGTCAGATAGGGTCCTGATTGTCTGAAGTTCTCCAGCATCAGGCCGTTCGCCTCTATTCAGCTGCCCGATTTCTACCACTTACCTTTCGTACCTTTCGAAGATTGCCAACGCTTAAAAATCGATATGGTTCGATATGTAACGTCATTTCCATATATTTTTAAGCGGTAGCAATCTTCGAAAGTGACGCTGTCTAAGGGTCCTGATTGTCTCCCTAATATTTTAACACACGTTGACACTTTTAACTAAATATAAAATACTTTTAAATACCAGTACTATTAAGTCCATATCAGCAGTATGTCTCGTGTTTGTTTTCGTTGCTGTGAGCTGTCTGTTGCATTTACAAACCTACCCTACAATTCCGCCGCCAACTGTTAGGGGCGTTGGTCGTACGTCGCGTAGTTAATATTAATTAAGACGGGGCTATTGTAGTGTCGTAATTGCTTTTCGTTTATCGACACCGTACGTCAACCCTTACGCGTAAATTCTGAGACGTTTGATTGTATCTATTAGACATGTTAACTAAATTCCCTATATTCACGAGTAGTTTTTGTAAAATCCATCATGTCGCGATGAAATTGTTTTTATATTATTTCCATAGCATTATGTCTTACGGCATACTGTTATAGGGTAAGGCGACGGACATTGAAACTGTCTTTATATTACAAAAAAGAGCAATACCTGCTATATATCTATTAGGATCTCGCGTTTCCTTAAGAGAAAAATTCAAAGAAATATCAATTCTCACGGTATCGTCGCAATATATATTGACTAACATTTTATATATCTGTGATTGCCTCATTGGTCTAGTGATTAGCAAGTTCGACTACATACATGAGGTCCTGGGTTCGAGTCCCAGGTCGGGCCAATTCAAAAATCAATATTGAGTTAAGATTTTCTCAATATTTGCCCGAAGTTGGAAAGTTGGCGGTGTGCTCCAACCCCGTGCCTCGGAGAGCACCTTAAGCCGTCGGTCCTGCGCCTGATTTCTCTCCGGTGGTGTCGGATTCTCGTCACATCGGACTATGAGAGTGAAGCAATAGAGAGTGCACTTGTGTACTATGTAAGTAATAAAAACAAACTTCTAATGCCATATTTTAGAGTGAAGAAGGTTCAGAAATCATTTGTCGGGTTGAGCATATCCATTTTTAATAAGATACCCGAATCACTTCTGGGTTTGTCTGCACATAGTTTTAAAAAATATGTAAAAAAGTCCTAATAATATTATTAATTAAATTTTGTTTTTGAATTTACAAGTCGGAAAAAAAAATTTCTAAAATATTTATTATATCTTATGAAAAATATTAAATGACAAGTGGCGAATTAAAATGCCACATGTTATTTTAAATATTAAAACTACCTCACGTTCAAACAAATTAATTTCGCGTTTCATCCGTAAAAACTTTACGAAGTTTTTCACGTAATTGGCGTTAATATTTGTAGTAACAAAGCATATGTTTCTATATTAGCAGTGATACTTCGAAGCGCCCTTCGTTATGAAACTTTTAATCTATTTACCAAATTATCCACGCCATACTCGACGACAGCAACATAACATATGTCGCTATCAAATTCCAATTTACGACGATTTTCCTCGCTCTCCTTACATAGCCAACTTTTACTCGTAATTTTTTACCTTTCTGTTTTTTTTTGTTTCTGCTCGCACCGGTTTTTTGTGGCAGATGCAGTAATTAAACCGCGGTGGCTTCAGTGGCTAATGCCATTGGCTATTATCCATCGTGGTGTGAAGGCATGTCCAATAGCGACTCCGTTTATAATCGTATAAAGAACCCCGTGGTCGTTTTTCAAATGTCTAATTTTTTCCTCAAAGAATAGTGTGTACCCGGCACAAATAACTAAGCATTGTGTATAAGGAATCTATTAAAATACACTATAGCGAGTGTTCTGATAGAATGAGTGTTTTGTGCTGTTAGAACGGGAGCTGTTTTCGAAATAAATGAGCTTTTATGTCGGTAACTGATACCGAATCGATTTATAATAGATATTTTTTGTCTTCGCCGTTCTATAACATCGCAGAACAGATAGATGGATTTAGATTAGTTTGAAGTGCTTCGTTTAAATGTGATTCGCATGTTGATGTTTATCTTTTAAGTGTTCTAAGATATATCGGTTTATCCTTTACGTTGACCTTTACAAAGGTGGTAGAAACACATCGCGTTTTTAGCAAGTTGTTCTACAAGAGAAATTGCGAATGAACTCAAGAAAGGTATAAAAATATAGCGCTGTTTGTTATTCAAAAAGCAAAATATTCTTTATTCAAGTAGGCACAAAAAGTACTTTTGAATCGTCAGTAGTCTGTCCGTTAGCAACAAATCTACTACCGGTTCGGAAACTTGATTCCGCTGAGGAGAAGCCGGCAAGAAACTCAAGGGTTATTCCATTAAATATAGTTTTTATATATCTTTGTCGCTTTTGTATTAGGACATTTTTGACATACTTCTTAAAACTATGTGGCGGCAAACCCAGAAGTGGTTCAGGTATCTTATTAAATATGCGTCTGCTCAACCCGACAAATGATTTGTAAACCTTTTTCACTCTAAAATATGGTATTAAAAGTTTGTGTTTATTTCTTATAAAAAAATTGTGTGTTTTGCTCCTTCTGCTGTATACATGAATATTATTACGGATATATAAAATGATATTTAATAGATATTGCGACGCTAGTGTGAGAAAGTAGTTATTACGTTCTTAATACTGTATATATTGTAACAGAGTTAATATATACATAACATATACATATATATAAGATGAATCTGTCAGAAAAATAAGGCTATTATAAGTAGTTTTTATTTCTTAAATTCAGGTTATGATGTTTTTTTTACATCTCAGAGTTATATTAGAATACATCTTACAGTATATTTATATAGTAGTATTGTCGTTAGCCTTAAAAATGGCGCGATTTATTAGAACTAAATTTTCACTGGGAGATAACAAATTTTACAAGGAATAAAGATTGATTAACTTTGTTCTATGAAAAATGGAAATTCATTTGCTTCCACAAAAAAAGGTTAACTGGCACAGCGGTTATAAAAGGAAATGGCATAATCTTATTGTTTGCTTTTGTACTGGTGGGAGGCTTCGGCCGTGTCTTATTACCACCATACCAGCAAATACAGAGAGAAGAGAAAGAGAGTTACAATGCTGTGTATACATAATAGTTAAATTAACTTTTACTAGAGTAAAAGATAATTTGCCTCGTTTGCAATGTTCAGTATCATTATGAAATAGTATAAACGAGAATGTCATTGATAAAATCATTTCTACTTCATATTATAATAGAAAAAGCTTTTTAACCAAAAATTCTTTCTATACTTTTAAAGTGTAAATAAAAAGAGTGCGATTTAAACCACACGAATGAACTAAAACAAATACATATGTAAATATATATTAATATATACATACAGACAATTGGCTTGCACTGTGTCTTATAAATACGATACGTTACTATGTCTCCATCATCACAAACTTATATCTTTCTTTCAACGTCCGTACTCCTCAAGTCTGGTGAACGTGATGATGTTTTACTTCAATAACGGCTTAAAAATGCAAATGTCTATAATGCAAGAGTTACCTACAGCATTTAATTTTCAAGGGAATGCTCTAACAAGAACTCAGTTAAATATACCGACGCCATATAATGTTGAAACACAAAAACTTGTAGCATTCGTCCAAAACAGTCAAGTACAATAGGTTGTAGTAATTAAACAAGGCACACAAACGCCCCTTTCAACAACAACAAGGAAACAACAGTATTTTTGTTGCGTGCCCCTGACAGCCTGCGTCGGCGTGATAAGCCTCCCTACCTTCAAGCTATGTACGTAAGTACGTGCCATCGTTTTGGTGTCTGCCATTGATTTAAATTGCCTTTTTATTCCACTGCAACTTAACTTTAAATGAGTAAAATACATCACTCAAATTAATGCAAACGGGTTGTTCTAAATTTTATGTATTGCTTTGAAAAAGAAGAGACAATATCAAAGAAACTAAATATTAGAGAAGAGCTGATTGTAAATTAAATAAAACGTTTATACTTACCAACTCTATATACTAATGTATTTATGTTATATTATTGTAAGGATCATAGCTGTTGAAATTTCTTTGATATGGGTTATTTGAAGTATATAAGTAATAAAACAACGTATGAGCCCGATACCTATTTGTAAAAGCCTGTTAGTAATCGTTTAAATCACTCCGTTTTAACATTAAATATAAACATGAACTCTTTTACGCAGTTTTTATCAGCTATTAAGAAAATATTAACACTTAAATTCCAACACTTAAGTTTCAATAACGTAAGCTAAATATGCAATGTCATTTACCTGTCCGTTGGTAATGAATACACCGCCGAAATTTCTTACTAGAAAGTACAGAATATATTAATTTTGTTATAATATATAAGATAAAAGTATTTTATATAAGTATTTTTCTATTAGTTATTTTGCATGTAATTTTTATAGCAAATAATTTTGCAATAGTTTTTTCTCTAAGATTAGTGTACGATTTAGATATTTGTTACTAATCTAATTTAGTTGTTTATGCATGTGGAGTTCACTTTGAAATGAGTCCAAATATTTTATAAGTGCTGTGAAATGTAATTTATGCAAAAATTATGTGAGTATTCGCTAGTCAACCTATAAAAAATAAAAAAGTAAGTGAAACACTGCTACGTATATATTTCATATTCATTGATTCAATCATTCATACATTCAATCAATCATAAGATTTTTATATAAGTATTGTGTCGTAATTTTTAATTTCAAGTCATGTAGTAGTTTGCAAACTTCCGAAAAACGATTATATTCTGTAATATAACTGATAAATCTGCCTTTCCTCACAACAAGAAACGCAATACACATCGCAATAAGATTAATTTATGATGCCATCTTCCCGGCGACCTCTTGATCAGGAGTATTCGTGTTAGTGTCAAATCTGTGCGCATTAACCAATTTCTCCTTAAGACCAAGGATCTAAAACTTTGCTGATTTTACTCCAGCATTTATGCTTTCCCCATTTTCTGTTAACCCTATAAGCATGACACATCCAAAAAAAAGTTACAGTTTAAGAACGAAATAAAATATGTACTCTCAAGTTAATGCGTGCTCAAAGCGAGTTCAACTTCATTACGAGATGTATGTAAATACTTGTTGTTTACGCTTGTTTTTGTCGGATGGTGTATTGCTAGTGGCCCCATTTGGCCGCCATCAAGCTGTTATCTTTTTGGACTCCGCTTTTTTATTATATAGAACCCCAATTATTTTATATTCTGTGATTTTTTCTCTCTATATGAAATCGCTAAGTATATGAAGACAAAGAAGTTTTTATCAGTGAGTAAAAAAAAGGTAAATAGCAGCTCTTTCACATCCCACCGCTGGGCACAGTCCTCCTCGCTCATAGCAAAGAGGGTTTTAGAGCATAGACCAACCAAACTGCACCATTGTTGGTTGACGCGCTATAGGTACTCCAGAACTTTTGATAAATTTAATAATAGATTGAAAACAACAATGAGGTACGTAAGTTTCATTTTTATAAAAAAACTTAGCGATCAAAATTTTAGTAGCGTCGATTGAAAGAATACTGAAGTAACTATTCAAAATTGTCAAGTTTTCAGTCGTATTTTTAGGGTCTTTCCTACTTTTTTACTTACCTTCGTTTGCAGACGGATACAATAAACAAATTCTTAGTCAAATCCATCGAATGACTCACAATGTTTACAGATTTGAATATAATCTATACAGCGATCAAATTTAATAACAGACATAGCTTACTCGTATATTCACAATCAATCGAAATAATGTCAACAAGTAAAACTGTATTATATATTTATACGAATGTATATATGTATTCATATTAGTATTTATGTAGTAAGAAGTTATTAGTATATTCTATATCCTTATGTATATACATGTTTTAAGTGATAAACGTCTATTTATTTATATGCATCGAATTCCTTTACTATACGTTGTTTGGTCTGGAAGAGATTTTTAAATAGCGATAATTGTACACTATAATTAATTAAGCTAAGTCATTTTGTTATTCTTTATCTTGTGGTGTTTAATAAAGCATACTATCTATTTAAAATCATCAAGTTTTTGGCCATATTGTAGAATTTTCCTTAATTTTCTATTTCTACTGCTCCCCGTTTCCAGACGGATAAACTAAAACAAAAAATCTTAGTTAATTCGCCCGAATGACTCACAAGTGTTTACAAATTTGAATGTAATCTGTACGACGATCAAATTTAACAACAGAATCATACATACATACACGTGCATAGCATTAAGACTCATACCCATAGGAGTAGGTAGAGACCACGTCCTTCCATTTGCCACGATCCTTGAAAATCTCCTTTGCTTCTTCCATTCTCATTAAACCATTCATACAAATTCGTTGGTTTAGAGTACTCTTGACCTGGCCCTTAAACTATCCTGGATTTGCTCCAGGAACATTCGGATTGGTCTTCCCCTTTCAACTTTCCCATTCACTCTTGATTCATAAATCCTTTTTGTCAGTCTCCTTTCATTCATTCTCTCTACGTGCCCAAACCATCTAAGCATACCTTTCTTAATTTTAGTCATTACATCTTTTATATCACAACTCTCTTTTATAGTATACTCGTATGAAGCGTATGAACTACCTCATTGGTTTAGTGGTTAGCATATTCGACTACAGACATGAGGTCCTGGGTTCGATGTTGGGCTTTCTATTAAGATCTTGTCAGTATTTTTCTGAAGTTGAAAAGTTGGTGGAGTGTTCCACTCACGTGCCTCAACGAACACGTTTAACTATCGGTCCTGCGCCTGATTTCTCTCCAGTTGTGTTGGATTCCTGTCACATCAGACTATAAGAGTGAAGGAATAGGGAGTGCACTTGTGTACTATACCAATCCACAGTGTAGCGTGAATATGCTCTAAAACCCTTTCTCCTATGAATGACGAAGCCTGTGCCAAGAAATGGGACGTTATGGGACTGGTACCTACTTACTTTTATACTTATATATTTACAATCAATACTAATGTATTCAATAGTAGCCCCTCGAAGACAGCCCGAAAAAAATCTATTAAGATTTAATAAAATCATGACCTAAATAACGTCTTACCATTTCAATTTTCCGGACGAAAGGGTGGGCTCCTTCGTCTTTGTCAACTCCCCCCACCGGTCCCCCTCCCATTGTCGCACGGCACACAAGCTTTCAGCGTAATGAAGAGCATTTTCGTCCGATTCCGAGCACAATGGCCGTTTTAATACAACGCAGAGAGGAAACTCCTTTGTCGCACTCGGCATTGTGACGAACGAGAGTGTGTTACATGCGCTGTTGTTTTTTGTCTCGCGTTTTTGTTTTTACGATTGTCGTCGACAAAGGTACGTAATGTAAAACGCCTGTTCTCCCAGATTCGCTGATGGCATGTGTGCGGTGTATTGTCTCTACATGTTCCCGTTACACTTTGATCTTCATTTGTTTACCTTTATTAAATTGAATTAATAAATTTCATAACACAAATATTCGCAAATAGTCACATCGTATTATGAGAATGAAGGAATAGAGAAGTTTACTTGTATTATCGAATACACTTCAAAAGCCTGCGTCTGTCGGTCCTGCGCCTGATCTTTCTGGTCGTGACTGATACCCTTCACATACACTTGTATACTATTCCTACCTACCCGCATGTGACAGCGTAGAGGGTCAATTCTAAAAACTCTCTCACTTATGAGTCAGGAGGTACTCAGCAATGGGTCGTTTTCGACGACCTCACTGGTGTAGTGGTGCAAGTAGTCGCTTTGCTAGCAGAGGTCTCCAGTTCGATTTTTGTTACGGCGAATATAGAAATAGGATCTTGTAATTTGTCTGAGTCTGGAGTATTAGGAAGCTACGACCATAGCTAGTTACAACCCTACCAGCAAAGATGTATCGCCAATCAAAGACTTATGTTCCAGTACGATGCTGCGTAAAAGTATAAGAGGTAAATTGTCTATTACGAGATTAACCAGACATTCAAGATCACATTCGCTAAACAGTCAGCGTTGAAAAGAGCAACCTTTAAATGAAATTTCAGGTTATTTGTCTGTTAACATTCCAGTGTTGGGTAAATGTCTTCGAGTTGGGTTAGGATAGAGGGCTTAAAGTTGAAATCCATCACACTGCTCTATTGTGCATTTGGATTCGCAAGATTATTCTTTCACTCTTGGGTACAGGTCTTCTTATTTATATCGAAGAGCGTTTAGATTTTAGATCCAACATTCTGTAACACATGGGATCAAATAGTACTTAAATTTCCTTACAATAATTTTCTGTTGAGGAAAATGAGGCATAAAAGCCTTATAAAGAAAGCATAGACAAAGATTCTCTTGCTTGCTTTATACGTTAATCCATTATTACAGCAGTAAGAAATACATGTTTCTAAACAATAATGTTTAAGGCAATAAATATAAAACATTCTTTATCTTTAAATAAATTATTTTGTTAAGCTTTGCATGAAACTTAGACTAATAGTTGTTAGATTTAGAAGCAACTGTAAACTAGGTACTTGTCTCTTTAAAATCTACTTATATTATTAAACTAACATTAACTTTGATTGATTTAAGTGATACTTATTTAGTCAAAGTTCTGATGAGACATTGCTTTCTAATGTTGGTTTAGTGTATCGAATGTATATTCGGAATACTGTTAGCAACACTTTCCATGTCAGAACTTAATGAAACCTGACAGCCATAAACAGTGTTGTTTTTATTTTGAATTTATATAATTTTCTATTAAATAAGGCAATAACGTATTGTCGAAAACAAACCCCGTAGTATGTTTGTATTATATTAAGATGCAAATTAATAAATTTAAAACTTTCATCTGAAGAAATGTAATTGAAAATTCGTTCTATAATTTAAAGTGCTAATGAGAGTATAAAAAAGCATGGGAGTGAATGACTTGTTCTCTCCATATCTCTCTCTCTCTCTCTCTCTCTCTCTCTCTCTCTCTCTCTCTCTCTCTCTTAAATGAAGAAAAAACTTCTTTTTTCTCAACACTCAATTTACCTAACTGTGATAGCAAAGATAGCCCATTTTCTAAATAAATGTTGATAATTATATATTGACACACATTATTAAGTGATTCTTATTAATTAAGAAACTAACATTGTTTGTGCAAAGAGCGTTCAATGTTGCCATTGTATCGTGGAGGCGGGGTATAGGAAATAATTATAGTAGAGTGGCAACACTTGTAGCACGTGCCGCGTTAATTGTTAATTAAATTAAAAATAATATTCCACCCGACTGAGAATGCAAGTTGCCATTTTTTTTAATGAAACAGGTCAAGTAGTGTTTTAAGCATGTATTTGGTCAACAGAAAAATGTTCTTTTTATGTTACGCTTTTCATTATTCCTGTAATAAATAAATAGCAATATTTATATATAGAAATACTCGGAAAAGACCGCATCTCTAAAGAGGTAGTAGGATTTTTGCCTACTTTAAACGATCAGTCTTCATAACTTTATTTTGTTTATAATATTTGATAACTTGCCAAATTTCTGTTTTCTACAAATATACACTAGGGTTTTATTGGGAAATCGTTATAAATATATTTGACGAGACTCGAAGAGAACGAAATATAGTATGATCATTTTATAGCAAAATTAAAGTATAATTTCTTTTACGATAACTATTTTCCTACAAATGAGCGGTCGAATAAAGTGTAGTACAAAAAATTAACAGCAAAACTGTTTTAAAGAGACACATTCATCTAAAAAGGAAATTACAAAGAGTTTTCATATCGCATCTTCGACCGCAAGTCTCGTTTGACAGAACATATAATAGACGGCAAGTACACGATCCTTATCATCCCTACAAAAGGCAACAGTAAGCTCCCCGAAGTATTGACAATAATGAGGAACCGGGAAAAACTTCTGTAGCGGAATGAAAAGCGCAAATTCGTCATTAGGCGGCGCTTTCCGCCATTGTTGTCCCCGTTCCGTTCTCTCTCGGGCTGATTTGGATGCGCGGGAACGGGACAAGAGATGGTCCTGCGACCGGATTGTTCCTTTCTATGTTGGCGACATTGTTTTCGCTTTTATACCCCGCTGAATCAGGATTGTCTTGTCTGTTTCAATGGCCGGTGGCGCCCCTCCACGGTATCGATGCGATGAATACAGCCTTCTATAAATGGGGGGAGACAAAGGGTTGGTTGGTCTCTTTGAATCGAGTTGGGAGACAGGTCGTTCGTGCTTTCGATTATATTGTATCGATCAAAGCCATTGTGTACGCAATGAAGGATGGTTAGAGCAAATTACTTTTCTCTTTTTGTCCCATCATAATAGTCGGATCGATTGTTTGTTTTATTATTAAAATTAACTTCTGAAATCAAAATCAAAATATTCTTTATTCATATAGTAGTAGTAAATGAACGTGAATATCGCATAGAAGGCTGTTACTATATCATAAGATAACTCTGAGCGCTATTTCGTCATTTCTGAGCGGTACAGATGATTGCGTGGAATTTCGTGAGGAATCACGACTAATTATTAATTTATGGCTTTCTCTATAGCTTATAAATGATTAAAAATAAATGTCGAAAAACGTTGTGCCGTACCAAGGTGGTGGTGCCGGAAGTTAGTGCAAATTTTTAATACCCCGGTAATTGTAGAAGCAATATAGGTCATTTATTACCGTACGGCATTTGTTTAATTCTTTTTGGATACATATACAGATACTTTACCTATGAACGCCGTACATAATTTAAAAGCAGATGTCGAAAGCCGTATATTCCGTTTCTACGATTAACGGTGTATTAAAAATTTACACCAATTTCAGGCATCACCACTTTAGCACCGCACTAAGATTTTCGACATTTATAAAATAACATATATAAAAAACCGTACATATTTATTTAGGTGTAATTAGAGAAATTCCATTTGCCCAAAGTATTCACCTGTACCGCTCAGAAATGACAGTATAGCGCTCAGAGTTATTTTATGATATGGTTACAGCCTTCTAAGCGTTATTCACGTTGGTTCATTTCACTGGTTAATTTTTCCATAGGCTTGTAGTCTATAGGCTCAAAAAGCAGTTTTGTACCGTCAGTCCACCGTTGTCCATTGGTAATACATGTACCACTTATTCGGAAAGTTGATTCCGCTGAGAAGAAACCGGCAAGAAATTCAATGGTTACTCATTTTAAAATACAATTTCGTACGTTACATGTTAAGCTTTCATGTGCAACTGGAATCAAGTCCAAACATCTTAGTAGCTTAAATAATCATCATATGTCTTTTGTAATAGGATATTTTGAAACTATTCCTTAATACTATGTGGAGGAAAACCTAAAAAGTGATTCGGGTGTCTTATTACAAATGTTTATGCTGAATCTAACAAGTGATTTCTGAACCTTCTTTCTTCACTCTGAAATATAGAATTACAAGTTTGGTTTTATATCTTATGTTAAAATTGTGATTTTCACAGATTTTCTAGTAATTTGTTAACCAAGCAATGTTCATTTTAGAATCCGATATGAAAGAAATATAAAAATGATTATTCAGTATAATTATTTTGTAAACAAATCAAAAAGTTTTAAACAAAACCAGTATTAGAAGGATTTATAGTTACGTTAAGAATTTAAACCTTAAGTCATATCAAATAAAATACTCTATCATTTTGCAATATGGATTTATTAAAGATAGCAACGTGTCTTGTTGCCTATTTTTTATAATTTTGTTAGTAATTGTATATTTACTAACGTAAGGTTTTCGAAGGAAGACAAAGAAATGTGACCAGAAATGCAGATTTACTTTCTTTCCAACGAAGAAAATTAAATTATCCAAACAAGATTAATTATAGACACAAGAAACTGTCTATCTATACAGTACTTTATTGTTATAGTAATTAAATTGTCACTACTGTACTGAAATTCTGAAATGTAAATTATGCCTGAATAATTCGTAATCACCTTACATAAAATCCAAATTCTATAAATCTGTAATTGGTAGGACACAATGCCTTTCCTGTCAGAGTTAAGTCTTCCCAAAAACAGCTTACGTTTTATAAAATATTTACTATATATAAATGGTGTGATAAGAGAACATTGTGGTATAAAAGAAAATGTAGTGACTAAGATTAAGAAAGGTATGCTTAGATGGGTTCGGCATGTAGAGATAATGAATGAAAGTAGACTGACTAAAAGGATTTATTAGTTAAGAGTGAATAGGAAAGTTGGAAGGGGTAGACTAAAGCGAACGTTCCTGGACCAAATCCAGGACATTTTAAATAAGGGCCAGGTCAAGAGTACTTTAAACCGACGAACTTATATGAAAAGTTTAATGAGAATGAAAGAAGCAAAGGAGATATGCAAAGATCGTGGCAAGTGGAAGGACGTGGTCTCTGCCTATCCCTATGTGCCTATTTATTTTCACTAAAACTTGAATTAGTACGTTGTGTAATTTTAGGAAATCATATGGTGATTTGAAAACCGTATTAACTCTTTATATGTGAACAGGTGCTGAATGGAAACTATTAACAGAAGATGAGAAGAGGCCTTTCATAGATGAAGCTAAAAGGCTGAGAGCTATGCACATGAAAGAGCATCCTGACTACAAGTACCGGCCTCGAAGGAAACCGAAAACTCTGAGAAAAGAAGGATATCCTTACTCAATACCGTATCCCAGTGTACCCATGGACGCCTTAAGAGCTGGTAAGTGGAAAGCAATGCAAAACTGAGCCATAAATTTTAAAATAAATTAAAAGTGCGTGCGTACAAAGTAAACATGTCAGAAGTGAAACTTCTTTGGCAAACTAATTTTTAAGTCCTGTTTATATTTATACAAATTTATAACTTTCGTCTTCCTAGACTTACAGGGAGGCAAAAAGTAAGATATGTTAGGAATTTAATTAATTGAATTGTCATTAAAATGTCACAAGTGTCTAAAATAATACAAATAATACTTTATTGAAATCTCAAATGACGAATTGTAAATAAAAATGCCACGTTTTTTGTCAAGATTAGAAATTATTGACTATTTTTTTTTAAATTTAAAATGTAGAAAAGAGAATTTATGAAATATTTTTATTTTATATTTTATGAAAAATAGTACATTAAATTGTTAAATGACAAGTGGCAAATTAAAGTGCCACATGTGGTTTGTGAATATTAAAACTACCTAAACTTCAAACGAATTAGCATGAAAAATGCTGCACATCTTCGTGACGCTAATCACGCGTATCATCTGTAAAAATTTTACCTTTATGCGCCTAAAGAAGTTTCACTTCAAAAGTCTGTTTAAATAATACTCTTTGCTTAAATTTTGTATTCTTGTCTTATTAACAAAAATGCCGTTTTTTATAGTATCAATTCTCTAGGACTACATGGTTTATTATGTTTAAGACCTTCTTGTCGCCTAAAACTCAACTCCATACCTTATAAAACTGTTCTATGATGAGTCTTTTGCAGTCAAAGTCTTAACGAATTACCTTTGATGATAAGAAAGTCTTAATCATTAGAGAAACAGATAAGGTCAATACCTTTCTCTATAACGACGACGGCCTTATGTTCTACGTATTATTTACTTAATATACTCGTATATAATACGTATCTGATTATAAAATATATTAAAAGATTTGTATATAACATGAACCCACATTCCTTTATTACTTCATATAATCGCATTAACCCTAAAGTATCGTAACCTTTAAGTTTGTTTCTGTATTACTTATTTTATGTTTGTTGTGTATAAATAATTGTTTACTTATAAGCTTGATTACTATACCATCTATTGCAAAAATAACTAATCGCTGCCTAAGATTGACCGTCGTGATCGAAATTCGATTTAGAGGTTTATTATACACATGTCACTCGTTTTATTTTTATCGTAGCTAACTACAGTAATTTAATACAATGTCAGCTGTATTTCAACTTTAGGATAATAAACCCGATGGCCACCAGCGAACCCATCATTACTCGCAATAAAGGTTTTGCGTGTGATAAACATTTAATTTCATAATCCTGATATTATTCTATGTATGTGTGTACGGAATAATGTTTTAACATTTTATTTGTGTAAAAAAAGAAGGGTGCTTAATATTTTTGTCTCTTTAATCGAAAAAAACAAATTACGCTAAATTAATTATAATAAGTTTATCATTTAGTCAACGGTTCTTGCTTTTGTTTCTAAAAATAAATTTAAAAATACTAACAGATATACAAACATATTGCCAGCCTAACCTTTCTAAATAACAATAATTAAGAGTAGACTAGGCTCGATTCCTAATAAGCCAAATGTAGAAAATTCCATTAGAATAAGAGTCTAATACAGAATAATAATTTGCGAAATGAATTTTAAATAATTCCACCGTACACACACACACACAATATATATGTGTGTGTATATATATATGTGCGTAGAGATAAGACCAGAAAAAAGAAAAAACAAAAATGAATCAGTTACAAAGTAACCGTTAGTACCGTCGCGTCGAAGTTCGTTGAGTTTTTTATGGTATTTTATATACTGTAAGTTTATTAGAGATTATATTTGTTTTTGATTATTTAAGTATACATGTGAATAACAATGAAAACCTTTGTGGTAACGTTTAATTTATAAGATATGAGCCTATAAATACAAGACCGCCTTTTTTCACTATCTCAAAGTTTAGCGTAACGTGACGCTACAACAGAATCTTAATTTACATTGTAAAAAACAAAGGATTACATTGTATAGTTTAAACAATTAGCAAACATAAAAATCATAATATTTGGTAGTTTTTCACGAAAATTTAAGTCCCCGAGAGCCACTTTAGCGCCATTCGACTCTCGGGGCAATCGACTCAAAAACGTCCGTACGGGGGCGAGTCAATCTACTGTTATTTCCATTAACCAAGCGCAGAAGGATTACTGCGTTTGAAAAAAACACGGTCGGACACTCAAACAATAAATCCCCAAAAGAATTTAGTATTTTAAAATGTTACAAACAAAGTAGATATTTTAAAAATACAGTTCTTTTCACTAGCAAGCCGATATATTGAGTTAAAGTTCAATAAAAACCAATCAGACAAAGTGGCGAGTGTCTATTATCTCTCTTTAAAATGTAATCGTCTTAAATTTCAAACTTCACCTTTCCGATATCTCATTTTTTAAACGCAAACATCGCCGAAAGATATCACGAGCCTATTAGTTAAATACAAGAGCGATACAATAGTAGAGTCTTTTATAACGAATAATAATAATAACAACGTTTATTACAATGACATTTTTTTATATCGAGTCACCAATTCATAGTTTAAGAGTCACGGAAAAAAGTCGTGACCGTGGCCGTGCTTTTTGTTGAGGCTAGTGACCGCAATGCTTTCTTAAAATGGCCCAGTGTACTTGTAATAGTTGTCACTCCGTTAAGTAACAAACGCTTTTTACGCCGTCACACTTGTGAGTATCAGAACTTATTAATGTTATTGTAATAATATTGTTTAACAATTACCAAACAATCAACGGTTTGCAAGAAAAGTTAATAAATATACATAAATTTGGTATTATCAACTGCTTTTAATTCTTATTAAACAATTGTGTGGTAAAATGATATAAAATTAATGAGCAAACTGTTTTAAAGTAAAAAAAACCGTCAATTATAATTTTAATTATAAATTTAGTCTATTATCAAATTTTTATAAATAATTTAGTAAGTTATATTTCATTTAAAAGACGACGTAACGTATATATACCTATGTATATGGAAAAGTAAAGAAGTCCCACTGCTGGGCGCAGGCCTTCTCAATTATAGGACAGAGGGGTTTTAAGAGCATAGACCCAGCATGCACCATCCATTACGAATTGATACTACACATAGGCCTTCCTAGGGATGAAAGCGATAGTAGAACCTCTGGTGCTTCATTCATGGGTTAAGAGGGTTCCGCTGTGTTTTAGTGGGTAATGCCGATGGGTGATGTCGGTGGGTGGGCCTTCTTGTTCGCCGAGTGCCACACTCCTGACTCACGAGTTGAGGATTGTGCATAAACGCATTTCCCAGCGAAAATATCCCACCATTGCTTCCGGGTTATGCAGGTTTCCTAACAATGTTTTGCACGTTTTTTATTATAAGAAACTTAAAGGTGCTGTCCTAGGATTCCATGTCACTAGGGCATCATAGCGTCACAGTATGTATATTCTATTTTAATAACATATATACAGGTAGTGTATCAATTATTATTTCCAGCTACCCATACATACATGACTAAGTCTTCTTCCTTATGGTTTAAAACTGTCTCCAGATTAAAAATACGATATCCAAAAGAAAACCCTTTAAAATTTTCTTTAAGGTTGCATTTAACCCCTAAATGGGAACAATAGAGCATTTAAAAGATTGTACCCTTCATTCAATGGACTCAAATATGAAAAGCGTTCGGAAATAGAATGAGTATAGTTTAAACCTACTGGACTGCTTTTGACAGTTGACAGTTTTCACTGTCAAAACGCTGGCGACAATAGGGTTAGTTTGGGGTGCGTCAAATTTCTCTCCTTGCGGGGTTACATGCGATTATGTTTATTGAAAGATCCCACTTTTTAAAGGGATGTTATTGAATTTTGAAAGGGATGTTTTGCGGTCTCGTATTGTTAATGTGCTTTGATGGGCATTACTTATGTGTGTAATCGTTGAAGCGCTTCTAATATTATGTACGATTTTAAAATCTTCTCGTATATTATATGACACAAAATAAAAAGTAATGGCACTTATGTGTTAACACCGCCACAGCTACAAACATGACGATTTTTAAGATTAGGTTAGTTTAGGATATATTTTGGGCCCTGGAAAACGCCACTAGTTTTAAAAATCGTAATTTATTAGGTCAGGTATTTTTATTGATAGAAATCACCATCGCAACAAAAAAAAACTAACCTTACAGTAAAAATCGGTTATTTTTAAGATTTAGGTTATGTTTTTTTAGCCTTTTTCGTCGCTGGAAAACGCCACCACAGCAAGAAAAACTAACTTAAACCAATCTTAAAAGTTGTAATTTTTAAGTTTCGGGTAGTTTAGTTTTGAGCCCTTTTTTGTCGCTGGGAAACGCCACCGCGGAAAAAAAAAACTTGCCTATCCTTAAAAATAGTCATATCCATAGCTTTCGTGGCGTAAATACGTAAGTAATCATTTTAATTTTTTAAAACTACACTGTACCGTTGTTAATTACAATATTAAGATTAACTGTGACAATATCATATGATAGGAAGTGATGATGCAGTCTAAGATGGAAAACGAGCTAACCTGTTAAGATGGTTATTTTCGTTAGAAAATTTATTTCTGTTATTTATAAGATTTTCTTATCTGTAAGAGACAGGTATAGGAATATTACCTGTCTCTTTCTGAATAGGGCTAGAATCATATACTTTTGTCTTTTAAACAACTGTTTTGATATTTGTATGCATTTATGTTTCTTTTACAGATTATATGTATTTGTTTTTGTTCGTTATTTGAACAATTTCTATAACCAAAAGGTTGCCTGAAAGAAACTGTTGTACTGGTTTGTTTTTTATCTTAATTGTTTTTTATATGTATATGTCTTGTGGTGTAGAATAAAAGTGTTCTCACACTCTCTCTTTTTCTCTTTCTAAGTTACTCAGTTCATAAGCGTACGTTACAGTATAGGCACTAGAGCATCATTAGCGATTGTAAATAAATCTTCAATGTCTTAGGTTTTACAGCTAGTTTAGTATAAGTTATATAAGACTATAAAATAATTTCACAATCCTTATTGCTCTCTATTTATAACCACAATAAATTCTCTGTGGCAATTAAGCTAAAAGCCATTTGGCATAGTGTGACGCGGCCCTTAGTTAAGGGTCGCGCACACGTGCCAACCACGCCCACGTTTAGACCGCAGGGACACTCATAACGCCTCGTAGTGTGGAAACTAATTTGTTTTGCGAAGACATTTATTAGCATTCGGGCTTATTTTAAACATAGACTTACAAAAACTAAACATGTATCAACTACTATTCTGTCTGTAACTAGAAGCTGTAAGGATTACATCATGTTTCATTCGTTTCAGAAATACCCGTAATTAGTAAACCATTCCTAATTCAAAAAGGATTTTTCAATAAATATCAAACCAAAATAATCTTTATTTTAAGTCAGCTCTATAAACATGATTGCCATTGAATCTACCACCGGTTCAGAATGTTGAAATCTGCTGAGAAGAATTTACTCTTTTCAATTAAACATAATTTATGTGGCATATTACACACTGATAATTTACAGTATTAACATCATAATATTGAAGTAGAAAATATAATAGTATCATCAACGCCGATTAAAATTACCCTTTATAATAGACGAATACACAATCATAAGAGCAAAGCTTAAATTAGTGAAATATAATTTGTTTGTGATTGCAAAGCAACTAGAGTTTACAACACAATGAACTTAAAACAATAAATCTGTCCAATTCTGGTAGCAAAGACAGATAAATACAGAACTAACTTCTAAAATATAGAAAATAGCTAATTAAAATTCACCATGGCGGTCTCCAGTTCGATCCACGGTAGGACGAATTTAGGAAATTTTATTTCCTAATTTGTCTGAGTCTAGTCTGGTGGGAGGCTTCGGCCGTAGCTAGTTACCACCCTACCAGCAAAGACGTACCACCAAAAACAAAGAGATTTGTGTTCCGGTACGATGCTGAGTAGAAACCGTAAGGGGTATGTCGCCTCTTACCTTCGCTTCCATGTTAGACTGTATCATCACTTACCATCAGGTGAGAGCACAGTCAGGCGCTAAACTGTCGGCCATAAAAAAAAAACCACCCATCACGGTGATTCCCTCCAAACGCCTTTGTTGCTTGTTATATTTATCAATAATACTATTCACAGTAATAATGAATATAATATAAACAATTATGATGATTCTGTAGCAAATTGGCTTTATTTACAATATTTAGATACCCTCCAATGATTAGCCTTAAATTTTGTAATACTCCATTGAACCTATATTATCACGCACTATCATCTTAGACTGAACCATAAGTATCAGATGAACAATCAAGCGCTAACCTGTCGTCAATAAAAGTGCGTTCATACAAAGTACATATGTTAGAAGTGAAACTTCTTTGGCAAATTGTTAAGTTTGTTTGTATTATATTTTTACAAATCTAAAACATTAGATTTCCAAGACTTAGAGGAAGGGAAAAGGATACGTTAGGAATTTAATGAATTTAATTGGCACTAAAATATTAAGTGTCGAAAATTAATACAAATAATTTTTTGAAATCTCAAATGACGAATTGTAAATAAAAATGGCACATTTTGTTTTTGAATTTAAAATTTAGAAAGGAGAATTTTTGAAATATTTATATTTTATGAAAAATATTATATTAAATAATAAGTCACAAATTAGAAAGAACAAAGAAATAGAAATATCTTTATTTATACATTATGCCACACATCACTATATTTTAGTACATTTTACAATACCCTGCGATGTGTGGCATAACATAGAAAATGGACCCAGCTCAGCATTTACGCTACAGTCTGGAGACCATGCAGCGCTAATTTTCAGCTGGATCCCTAGCCCAGGTGCCTCCACGAACGCAGCCCAATACATCCTTAATCTATCCTTATATACTATCTAAAGCTACAGGACCTGATAAAAATGTTGCAACATTAATAATAATATATACTAATTACATATAATAATTATTAAAATAAAAATGCCACATGTGATTTGTAAATATTAAAACTACCTAACCTTCAAACGAATTTGCATAAAAACGCTGCACATCTTCGTGACGCTCTGCATGCCTTTCATCCGTAAAAATTTTACCCTCATGCGCCTAAAGAAGCTTCACTTCAATTATATTTTTGACGGCTTCAATTGCGTACCAAACGATGAAAGTGCTGCTATGCTAATTTGGCTTGAACTGGTGAGAGACTTTAATGCAGGCTACCAGTAAGACGTGATACTGCTTAGAAAACCATGATGAGGTAAACCATCTCTTAAAATATATTATCACTTTTCATGAGCCGAGACTACAGTTACACATTAACCTGTTAGCAAATTAAAAATACACTCTTTTCGTAGTAAAAACTATGACTACGTACCGTGTTTCTCATATTTTCACGGGGCCGTGAAATACGCGGGTAAAACCGCATGAAACACTTAGTGTATTATACAAAAGATGAAGTAGTATACGATAAGTGATGTGAAAAATCAATGCACATTCTATAAATACGTTCTTTAAGTACTACTAAAGGGTCACGACACACGCGTCGTTCACGTGCCAGCAAACAGGGTTGCGACACACTTCGTCCCCGCCTACTACCAATCAGGAGGGTAGTTTGACCAAAATTAACGGTTTTCACTAACAATAACATTTTAAGAAATAATTTGGATCAAACTAAATGCCCCTTATTCGTATTTATTCTGATAAGTAGTGTGCAATTGAAAAGGTGGCGTATAGTCAGTTTATGTATATTAAGCAAAATCAAAATTAAAATATTCCTTATTCGTGTACCCTCAAAAAGCACATTGGAATTGCCATTAGTCTGCCCATTAGTGTTTACAATCACATTTTTAAACAGAACATTTTATTGCTGAAAGGCTAGCGCTTGTGTCACAGTGGCACAGTGATCACACCTGGTGGTAAGTGATGATACTGTTAGACTATACAAAGATAGGTGACAACACTGATATATCTGAAATGTTGGGTGTTATTGAGTAATATAATGGCTACAACCTGCGCTCGTTAGAGCGTCTTCAATGATCACATTAGATTTTCATGGTGCGTCGGACCTTGGCCTATAAACGGATTCAACACCTCGTTTCGCATGTGCAGTCCAGGGCCAACTGCGTGAAGAGTAACGGAGTATTAACTACTTGGAGAGCACGTTAAGCAGTCAGTCCTGCGCCTTCCCTCTCTCTGGTCGTTTCGATTTCCCGTCATACCGGACTATGAGAGTGAAGGAACAGAGAGTGCACTTGTTTACTATGCCTGCCAACCCGCAGTGGAGCAGCGTGGTGGGTTTATGCTCTAAAAACCCCCTCTCCTGTGAGTGAGGAGGCCTGTGCGCAGCAGTGGGACGTTAATGGGCTTCTACTTACCTACCTTGACAAATTAGGCCACCTTATCGTTTATTAGCGATTTCTACCAGACAATCTAAGGGTTAGTCAAATTATATGAGGTTAAAAGAGTAGGCGGTGTTCCCAAATACATATAGACATACAAAGGACCAGCGTTATCTCTTCGCCTTCTAAAATCTCTTCATCTGATTGAATAGAAATACAACATAGACAGTCCTTTCGCAACCGCTATTTAACCACAATCATTACAAAATGTTACTATCAAATTATCATATTTTTTTACACAAAAACTGTTGTAACAATTGCTATTGAATTTTTATTACAAATGAATAAACACAGTGAACAGCTTCATACAATTAAAACACGTTTCTGATATCAGTGAATGTGTACATACACAATATTTACATATAAAATTCTATTCTTCTTCTAGTTAATAAGGCCTTTGTTGTAAAGTTGTTGTATAATAGCTGTTTTTATGCCCTCCTAATATTAAACGTGGTTAAAAATATTTTGGTACAGGCGGAATCAATATTTTTTTATTTATTTGAAATTCCAAGCAAATGTGAATTGAATTCGAATATTTCGAAGCATTTTATAGCACGGTTTGGTTAACTTTAAGGTAGCTAATATTGTAAAATTTTATGAACTGAAGGTGTCAAACGGGTTGTGTTATTTAAAAATAAAGTGCCTTCTTTTTCCACTGATGCTTATTTAATCAAAATATCTTTAGCTATAGTAACTTTAGAAAGTAATATATTTCTGAAATAACTAACGTCTAATTTTGGAGATAGAGAAATGTTATTAGGCTTAAAATGTCACAAAAGGTCCTGTGAACTGATTTTATGCTAAATTAAGGATCAATTTAAATGATTAATTTCAAAATGGATACAAAAGTACTGAATATCCCAGTGTAAAATTGAAAAATTTCAAGAGAATTCTTTAAGAATTGACATACTAAGTAGTCACCTTTTAAATTTATTAGCTCAAAAATGGGTATAGTAAACACCGTAGGTTTAAAATAGGTATATAAAGAATATAAAGATTTAAAATTTAAAAGTGCGTGCGTACAAAAAGCTTTGAAAAGGAAAGAAATGAAAGTGAATGTAAACAAAACGAAAGATATGATTTGTAAAAGAGATGAATCTATGATGAATGGCAATATTTTGATAAATTGACTATTTGAACGGGTACATATCACGATGGCGATTTTTAATTCTTAATTTTGCCGATATTTCAAATAGTCAATATGTTAATAAACCACGAAAATTTAAGTTTAAAACAATATTTTGATAGATGGGGAACAAATGGAAGAGGTGAAAGAATTTGTATACTTGGGATCTAAATTTACAAAAGATGGAACATGTGAAAGTGATATTGAAAGGAGAGTGAATGCAGGGAATATGGTAAATGGTGCTCTGTACGCCTTTATGAATAGCCAGATGGTGTCTCAAAGGGCTAGACTGGCAGTGCATGCTGGAGTGTTGGTGCCAACACTTATGTATGGTAGTGAAAGTTGGGTATGGCAGAAGAATCACAAAAGAAAAAATTAATTCGGTAGAGATGAGAGCGTTGAGAATGAGTATGAGTGGATTGAAACTGATTGACAGAGTAAGAAATAGTAGTGTGATAAGAGAACGTTGTGGTATAACAGAAGAAGTAGTGACTAAAATTGAGAAAGGTATGCTTAGATGGTTTGGGTGCGTAGAGAGAATTAATGAAAGTAGACTGACTAAAAGGATTTATGAGTCAAGAGTGAATGGGAAAGTTGGAAGGGCAAGACCAAGGGGAACGTTCCTGGACCAAATCCAGGACATTTTAAATAAGGGCCAAGTCAAGAGCAATCGTTTGCTTATAGTTATACAAATCTAAAACAGAATTAATGAATTTAATTGTCATTAAAATATTAAAAGTGTCGAAAATTAATAAAATAATACACATAATTTATTGCAATCTCAAAAGACGAATTGTAAATAAAAATTCCACTGTTTTTGTCAATATTAATTAAATTTTGTTTTAGAATTTTAAATTTAGAAAAGAGAATTTATTAAATATATTTATTTTATATTTTATGAAAAAGAGTATATTAAATATTTAAATGACGAGTGGCAAATTAAAATGGTACGTGCTTTTTGTAAATATTAAAACTACCTAACCTTCAAACGAATTATGGCATAAAAACGCTGCACATCTTCGTGACGTGTGTAATCCGTAAAAATTTAAGTCTCATGCGCCTCAAGAAGTTTCACTTAAAAAATTTGCAAATATAGTCATGAAGTAAAGTATTTATAAAGAATTATTAATAGTCAAATGTTTGTATCAAATAACTGCTCTTGTGTCTTTTGATTCAAAATTAGTAGAAGTACTAATTCCATTTGTATATCTAAATATATGAATATGCTTTCTTTCGATCCTAATTTTAATGTTAACAAAGGCCATTTTTTTTGTCACTTACCCGCAGATTTATTGTTAACATCCAATCCTGGTTTTGTAGTTTATTATTGTTGTAATCAGTTGTATAAATTTATCAACACGATTGTACTTGTTATCACGTCAAGTAGCCTACATTTACACAGATGTTCGGGGAATGTTTGTTTTTTCATTCTAGGTTACCGAATAAAATGGAATTTTAAGATATTAAACCAATATGATTGCGTTTGAATTGCTTTAAATATAACTGAAGTATAACTTCTTTACGCACGGTTGAATTGAGGAGTAAACTGGTGAATCCGTGACTAAAACTTTGCGAAAAGTGTATTCGGGCGAGGTGAACGGATGGTAAAAATAAATATATATACATGTTCACATTATACATATAAATTGAGCTAAAGTCTTATAGCACACTAATTTTTTATTTTATATGTAGAATATTTGTAAAAAAAAATACAAATAACTATAAAAATACTAACCGTATATTTATCTCAAATTGTGTTTTCACCTTCAATCGAAAACAAGGTCAAATAAAAAATTTACGCATTTTATTCTTATAATCATTGATTGAACCCTTTAACATCGTTTTCTGAATAAAGCAAGACTATTCTTGTAATCTGTAAACTATATTAGCAAAACTAAAATAAAAAAAATACGTGCGTACAAAGAACACATGTCAGAAATGAAACTTCTTTGGCAAACAAATTTTTAAATCTTATTTATATTTATCAACAAAATCATAAACTTGAGCTTTCCGAGACGAGGAGGGATAAAGGAAGATACGTTAGTAGTTTAATGAATTTAATTATTAAGTGTCAAAAATTAATACAAATTTATTCAAATCTTAAA
The DNA here is from genome assembly GCA_015832385.1 of Elymnias hypermnestra. Taxonomy (NCBI): domain Eukaryota; kingdom Metazoa; phylum Arthropoda; class Insecta; order Lepidoptera; family Nymphalidae; genus Elymnias; species Elymnias hypermnestra. The sequence continues at coordinate 1,618,036 of JACTOM010000028.1, forward strand.
TGAAGAATTGTAAATAAAAATGCCACTTGTGTTTAATATTAAAAAAAAATTTAAATATTTTTTTTAAATTTAAAATTAAGAAAAGAAAAATAATGAAATATTTTTATATTATATTTTATGAAAAAAATTATTATAAATGACAAGTGGCATATTGTTATGCCACACGTTATTTGTAAATATTAAAACCACCTAACCTTCAAAGAATTAGCATAAAAAACGCTGCCCATCTACGTGACGCTAATCACCCGTTTCATCCGTAAAAAAATACCCTCGTGACTCAGAATAAAAACAAACTGTTAAAGTGAGTCAATGAAATTGTGCCATTTAGTAAGGCCACTTATCCAAACTCTGAGTCTTTTATTTTAATTTTGAAAATTTTGGATGGTGTGATATATAACAACGAAGATTAGAAAGATACTAGGCAGCTTTATTTACTTATTTATTTATGCGCCACAATAAAAATTAAACCTAGTATACATCTTATCCCTCAAAAGATGCTCCACCAGAAACTGTAAAAGGGGGATAATTTAATGAACTACAGACTTGAGTGCTATATCTACAAGCTGTGTGTGTACTTTGACTTTGATAGTATGGTTAAATAGATAAAATATACAATAACATTTAATTTGTCGTAAGATAAGTAAATACTCTTTAATTCTACTTTTGAACACGATTAGTCCATTGTTAGCGGATCTAAACGGATATTATGAAGAAGAAAAGTTTTTGTTTGTAAGTATATATGTATGTTTGTAACGTTTCCACGCAAAAACTACTGGACCGATTAAAAAATAAATTCACCATTAGAAAGCTGCATTTTCTCTGAGCGAGATAGGCTATATTACTTTCTTAAAAATAAATAGGAATCCCTAATAAAATGCATTAATTAGCCCAAGGTGGGAAAAATTTGCTCACAAAAAAAAATCTGTCATCACGTGTGGAAACTATTGATGATAGAATAAAAAAAATGTTCTGCAATATTATAGAATGTATCAATACCTCCAAAAAATTCCTATATCCAACTTCTGTACTTATGCCACTATAACTACTTTTTAACATTTTGGAAAAGTTGATGCAAGTGCTGACAATAATACTACCATATTATTCATACCTCTGTATTAATCTGTATCCTATTATTTTTTTATTAATGGGCGTTTTAATACCTGTAAAGTACTCTTTAGATTATTTAAATAGGTATAACTAATTCAAAGAAAATAAGTCCGACTTAGTATTCTTTCTCTTGCCACGAGATCGGTATTTACGTGTGTAAAACTGCGGGGCATTGCTAGTATAATAAATAATCGGCCAACTAGTTCCAATGTCACCTTCTGCGACGGGAAAATATTTTATTGAATGAGGTTAGTAAATGTTAAACAACATCTCTTCAAAGATATTGCACATTTAATTACAATACAATATGTAATGGTGTAAGGAAGTTGGATTTCTGTCTTTCCCAACATCGAATGATTCGTCATCGTATAAATACGTCCATTTCCCAGGTATGTTGTCCTCCGAATCACATGTTACTCAAAGTAAGTCGTACTTTAATATTCTAACAACTGCATACATAATGCACATATACTACTTTGTTTAAATACCACTGTAAATAACTGTTTTATTAGGTTACTGTCGATTTACTCTCAGTACACCGAAAGCTACGGTGTGTTCAAAAAGTATCGCGAATTTTGAATTGTTTGTGGCGTTATGTTGGTACTCATGTCTCTCACTTATGCCGACAAGCTCGGCCATTTTGAATGTTCATTTAATTGTTGACAGCTGCTTTGCTTGCACGTGTTTTGGATCGTCTTCGATTTTTACCTATTCAAAAAAATGGATCAAAGAACCTGTATCAAATTTTGTGTGAAAAACGAAATTAAGTGCGCGGATGCATTCCGAATGTTGACTGTGGCATACGGAGAAGCTACCTTGGACCGAAGCAACGTTTATCGGTGGTACAAAATGTTCTCAGAAGGCCGAGAAGATGTGAACGACGAAGAGCGTGCCGGACGCCCGAGCACTTCAACAACAGACGAAAAAATTAATGAAGTGGAGAAAATGGTATTGGCCAATCGTCGAATCACCGTTAGAGAAGTTGCTGAGGACCTAAACATATCGATTGGCTCGTGCCATTCGATTTTTATCAATGATTTGGGCATGAGACGGGTCGCCGCGAAATTCGTACCAAAATTGCTCAATTGTGACCAAAAACAGCATCGCATGAACATTGCTAATGAGATGTTAAACTCTGTCCGCGACGACCCAAATTTGCTCCAGAGGGTCATAACTGGTGACGAATCGTGGGTTTATGGTTATGACGTGGAAACCAAAGCTCAATCATCTCAATGGAAGCTGCCGCACGAACCAAGACCGAAAAAAGCGCGCCAAGTTCGATCGAATGTGAAAGTTTTGCTGACAGTTTTCTTTGATTGCAGGGGCGTGGTGCATCATGAGTTCTTGCCACAGGGAAGAACGGTCAATAAGGAATATTACCTGCAAGTTATGCGCAATTTGCGCGAAGCAATCCGCCAGAAACGCCCGGATTTGTGGAAGAACAAAAATTGGCTTTTGCACCACGATAACGCCCCTGCTCACACATCGTTGCTTGTGCGCGACTTTTTGGCCAAAAACAACACACTAATGATGCCGCAGCCACCGTATTCCCCAGATCTGGCCCCCTGTGACTTTTTCTTGTTCCCTAAACTGAAGAGGCCCATGAAAGGACGACGTTACTCTTCTCTTGACGAGATAAAGACGGCATCGAAGGAGGAGCTGAACAAGATAAAAAAAAATGATTTTTTGAAGTGCTTCGAAGATTGGAAAAACCGTTGGCACAAGTGTATAATATCTCATGGGGATTACTTTGAAGGGGACAAAATAGATATTCATGAATAAATAAATAATTTTTGAAAAAACACAAAATTCGCGATACTTTTTGAACACACAGCGTATATCACAAACGTGTACCTATTACTCGTACGTTCACACAAAATCTTTTAATATTGAATCTATTTTCACCTATCTTTAAGATATTTAATATATATTATAAATAATTAAGTGCGAAAGTCCACTTTAGCCAGCTTCAACAACTGCAGTCGTTCGAATAATAATAATAGTAATATATACTTATTTTATAATACTGGATGATAAAAATTGCAATTTAGTTTGTTATTTTTTGATAATCGATACAAATAAACTGTTATTCAATTAAAAAAGAAAGAGAACATAGGATGTTAACAAAAATGTAAATAGCTCCTCATTTCCCGGTTGGAAAAGTGTCATAGGTTATATTTTCGATAGTTATGTATGCATGATCCAAGAATTTCTATTATGATTTTTGTACTCCTCAGACAATTGGTCTCCATCTGATAGAAAAATTATCAGTTATTAAAGATTCAAGAAATTTGTTGCGAATAACTTGAAAACGACAAATTGCCGTATTAATACAGGATAATTTAAAGAACTATATATTTACTAAGCACAGCAGATTCTATTAAAGATTTGTTTAAATTACTTGGAGCTTAACTGCCTCATTGGTCTAGTGGTTAGCATATTCGATTACAGACATGCGGTCCTGGGTCCGAGTCCCGGGTTGGGCCGATTCAAAAATGAATATTGAGTTTTCTATGTAGATTTTCTCAATATTTGTTCGAAGTTGGGAAGATGGGGGTATGATCCACCCCTGTGCCTCGGAGAGCACATTAAGCCGTCGGTCCTGCGCATGATCCCTCTCCGATTGTGTGGGATTCCCGTCACATCCGACTATGGGAGTGACGGAATAGAGAGTGCACTGGTGTACTATGCCTGCCAATCCGCAGGCGATCAGCGTGATGGGTTTATGCTCTAAAAACCCTTTCTCATGCGAGTGAGGAGGCCTGTGCCCAGCAGTGGGATGTTAATGGGCTGTTACTTACCTTTACCTTTTTACTTAGAGCTTTTAGACTGCAATTTGCTATTCATATCCCGAATCCGTTTTTTTAATAGATATTTAGGGTTATGCACTTTCCTGTGAAAGGAAGCGCCATATTAAATAATTAAACACTTTTTTAGACTTAAATCTCACAAATACAACTCTTTCAATTTATTTATGTACCATTTATTCTAGGAGACTATAGACACCTTGCCTCTAAAGAGACCTTTTCTAGGAACCATAAAAGTGGAAGAATTTAATTAGTAGGAGGTATAGGTGTAATATCTATAAGCAAAACGATAGTGTGTTGTCATAAATATTTCACAACACTAAAGAAATTCTTTATATAACGTTAAATAACCAATATTCAGGTATCTTTTTCATAATAAAATGGTGTCTGTTCAGGCTTTGACAGCACGACTGTTACAGGGTTTCCTAATATTACAATTTTCCCTATTAGACTAAGGAAATTCTACGTGAACAAAGTCGCGAGCAAAATTGTTTGAGCAATAAAATTAACATAATTTTAAGGCCACATCTACGTAATACATAATACCATTGTCTGAAAACAATTAAAAGAATATTAATAACAAGACTAATTTACGTAAAACAGACAATAACTCTAGTTATTGATACAATTCCATTGTTTTAACAGTTTAAACAGTTTTGTAAATGTTTGACGATCACTTGTGGCTTTGTGGAGATATATGCAAATCGAATAAATATTAAAGTTATCTATTCACTAAATCGTATGATTTAAGAAATGAAGTTTAATTGTATTAAAGAAATTGTTTATAGACCCAAAGATTTCTTGCTTTTTTCTAAGAAATATTACGGCTCGAGGTGTTTTGAGAAAAATGATCAAAAGTGATGATTAGTATTCTATAAACTTGCTTTGGCTAGGGGGGGTCTCAGGTTCGATTCCCGTCAGGGCAATTTAAAAAACTACGCGTATTACTCTGTACTTGTTTCATTTCTTTTATTGCTGACAGTTTTAGAGTATGATTGTGATCTCACCTGATGGTAAGTGACGATACAGTCCAAGATGGAAGCGCGCTAATCTGTTAAGAGGCGATATACCCCTTCCTGCCTCATAGGTCTAGTGGTTAGCATGTTTGACTACAGACATGAGGTCCTGGGTTCGAGTCCCGGGTCGGGTCAATTCGAAATAGATACTGAGTTTTCTATTAAAATTTTGTGGTGAGTGAGTGAGGAGGCCTGTGCTCAGCAGTGGGACGTTAATGGGCTGCTACTTACTATACCCCTTACGGTTTCTACACAGCATCATATCGGAACACAAATCTCTTTGTTTGGCGGTACGTTTTTGCTGGTAGGGTGGTTACTAGCCACGGCCGAAGCCTCCCACCAGTCCAGACTCAGACAAATTAGAAAATACAATTTTGAAAATTCGCCCTACCGGGGACATCGAACCCGGGACCTCTGCTAGCAAGGCGAGTTCTCGCACCACTGCGCCAGCAAGGCCGTCAAACTTGCATGAGCTGGTTATTTACCAGACAATATGCAAACAACAATTTTACTATGCTACACATCAGTATTTTAAAAATAAAACATTATTCCATTACACTCGACTTCTTAACTAAGGAACTCATCATTTAAGAACATTTAATTACCCTCCATTAAGCTCAAAATGAAGAGGCAATGAAAATTATATCAAAATCAAAATACTCTTTGTACATATACGTTCAAAGAAACTTACTTTTAATCCTCATTAAATCTAACACAGGGAAATTTGATTCTACCCAAATATCCTAAATATGTGTATGATCTACCCGACATATGATTTCTTCATCCTAAATTTTAGTGTTACAAGTTTTTGTTTCTTGTATAAATTATTAATCTACATAATTCTTGTATTGAAATTATTTCTCAATGGATATATATTTACTTTATTTTATAGTTTAATACACGCAACACGCCAATAGACCTACGTTTCTGCTTCAGACTGAGCAATTCAAACCCCACATTAACCCGAAAACTTATAAGTTACACAAAACTTTGGCTACCGAAATTTCTTTTTGACATGAAATCAATAAAGAAGTTTCGTCTAAAGACCAGTTTTACGGTCAATAGCCTTTTTTTTATAGAATATATAGTTGTCTATAAAAAAGCTGAAATATGTCCAAGTTACACACAGGCTTTAATATATAATAGAAAAAATACCTTTTTTATTGACATTGACACAAAAAAAAAGTTAATTTCATTTAATAATAAGTAATGTATTATGATCATATCAAAGAGATATTCAAAACAATTAAGTATTCAATAATAAAAGAAACGAGACAAGGCGGACTAGATGTAAATTGTAATACAATACAATACAAAACCCTTTATTGGCTATTTTATCTCGCTTTATGGACGTAGCAGTCTATTAACGCCCCACTGCTGGGCACAGGCCTCCTCGTTTATAAAATCGTCAATCGACAAACAAACAACAATCGGTTACGCAAAGACGTCGACACAATATAGAGGTCGTCTCTGTCGGAAGTGCAACGTCGTCTTCCGGATCCATGCTTCCTGATGTAGCCTCCAGCCTCTTGGAACCACTGGGATACTCGTTTCACCCGGAAACGGCTTCTGTTGAGTTGTCGAGAAATATCAAGTTGGCGTAGTCCTGATTGGAGTAGTGCTACCACTTGAGCTGCTTCTTCTGCCGTGGTATCCATTTTCAGGGTTTTTTTCTTATTGGAGCTGTTCAGGTGTGACTTCTATGATGTCTGGATAGCTAATGACCCATAATTAATTTTTACCCCCCGTTTTATTCGTGTCCAAGGTGGCATAAGTAGCGAGTCCGCTAATGAGCTTTTCAGCACTTTTTTTTTAAAGACCCTAACGTTTCGTGATTATTGTTTTTACAGAAAAGAACGATACGCGTTTTTAAAGTGTATTAATTGTGCTTTCAAATGATATTAATTTTGGTAGGGTACAATAAATAAGTGAAGAGTATTATTCGCTTGAAGTCAAAATTTCAAAAGGTGAGATTGTTTTGACGCCGAGTGTAGGAGAGATCATTTTATGGAGTTGAGACCTTTTAAGTATAGCAATATCTGTGTTAGTTAACACAGAATTTTGAAGAAAACGATTTTATTTAATGCATTACTCTCACTTTAATTAACCAAGTGCCCTTTCTAAACCAGTGTCTAAAACTGCCAATAAATCTTGCATTTAACATCATACCGTATTATTGTACGCCAGATTATATTACATAGATAAAAAAAATTAATTCCTTTCTTAGCTTACAACCATAATCCAGTAAATTGCTGCATCACGATTAGCATATTATTACCAGTAGTTTGTTAGTAAACGGAAGTGACCAATCGCGTGCGCTGCCGGAAGCCCAACCCCCGCGCCAAACTGTTTCCGGTCACGTGACGTCATTTACATGACAGTCGAGCGCGAGACGTTAGAGATACAGGGCGCATTTGTCATTAGCCGAGGAAATGATTCTCATTTTTTACTTTCATCGTTAAAAATTATGCGTCTCCGAACTTCTACAACTACTTTTGTAGTGAAAATTTTTTAAGCGCAAAAGGGTAAAATTTTTACAGATGAAACGCGTGATTAGCGTCACGAAGATGTGCAGCGATTTTCTATGCTAATTCGTTTGAAGGTTACGTAGTTTTAATATTTACAAATAACATGTGGCATTTTAATTTGATATACTACTAAACTATTCATAAAATGAAAATATTTCATAAATTCTCTTTTCAAAATAAAAAACAAAATTTAATTAATAATGTATAATTTTGTCAAACAACACGTGGCATTTTTATTTACAATTCGGCATATGAGATTTCAATAAAATATTTTGTATTATTTGCGACACTTTTAATATTTTAACGACAATTAAATTCGTTAAGTTCCTAACATATCTTTCTTTTTCCCTCCCTCTAAGTCTCGGAAATCCAAAGTCTTTTCAAAGATTAGAGAGAACACTCTTATTACATACCATAAACATACAATAAATAGAAAACACAAAAACGAAGCTCGATACAATAAGACAAATTTTGGTTCAGAGAGATTGCTGATAAGCAAAAGGGTAGAGTTTAGTGTCCTATGATTTAGTGTAAAGATATAGAATATATCAATAGTTTAAATATTAACACATATACAGCCTATTAACTCTCTTCAGCTGTGTACAGGCTTTCTCCCTCACAGGAGAGTGGGATTTTAGATATTTTTGTTTATTATTTGGGAAACAAACAATTATTATATACCTTAAAAACTATATAACAACTAAATAAATATAAATCATTTAAGTTTCCACTAAATACTAAGACATGTACATAGCTAGAGTTATTTTATGTAAAATACAATGTCTATAAAAGATAATTAAAAAGAATAAGAAATTAAGTTTAACACAAAAATAGAACAAAATAATTTTATACTAAACATTGATATAGACCATCCTTAAATACATCATCATTTTATCGTTATAATTTTAACATAATTACAATTTTCATTGTAAATGTGACATGCTTGATAAATGAATGAATTTTTGGCATAGTTGGTCGACGCTGCTGGTTCCATGTTACAATACAAACACAAACACAACACGTTACAATATAATACCCATATTGACACATACATGTATGTATGTGTGTGTCACGCACTTAAGCAAAGTTCTTATAAATTTTCAAAAGGAGATAAAATAAAACGAAATATTAAAATTTAAGTTACATATGTGCACACATCTATATATATATACATCCAGGTATCTATTGACTCATCACGATATATCTGGAACCATAAGGTGTAGAGACTTGAAATTAGGTAGGAATATTCCTTTTGCCGAGTAGAAGTCAGCTAAGAACGGATTTCGCGAAATTCCACCCGCAAGGGGAGTTACGGGAGTGTTGAATGAAAAAATTCATATCTTTACATTTAAATTAATTCAACTTTCACATTTACAAACCATATGTTAAATGAAAAAATTCAAATTTTTACATAAATTCAATCTTCACATTTACAAACTATATATGGTGTAATGGCAATATAAATGAAATTTGGTACACCGACAATTTAGTATTTATACGTATGTTTCTTATTTGTAAAATAATTTACCTAAATTAATGAAAATGCACACGAAGTCGTGGGTTCAGCTAGCACACATATATATGTATAAATACAAAAGGACTAATATAAATTAATCATTACTTGGTCTTACTCCTAATGAATATTTACTTCAAAAGCTTTCTTTTATTCTGGGACATTTGAAATAAATATTGCTCAACAGGAATTTAGAGTCAAGAATTAAAAAAACATATATTTGGTCTCTGATTTTCTACTTGGGTACTAAAACATTTAATTGAGTATTGTTAGTGTTATTGTTATTGATCATAGACTGCTAGAAACCAATAAGAGGTAAATTAATTCTTACCAGTTTAACACGCTACCATCGTAGAGTGTATCACCACTTACCTACTTGAGACTACAGTGCAACGTTAACCAGTCTCCAATAAAAAGATTACGACCACTTAGGTCTACTCGCAATAAAATATAGATGAGTCACGTTCAGCAAGTCCGAAGATAATATATAGTGTTGCAAATCAATCACTTTAACCATGGTTTGTTAGTCGCGACCCCGCGCTCAAATAGGGTGTAACTTTAGTATGTTTTCGTAAAATTTGTGCTGTGTCATTTGTGATGATGATTAGGCTTAGTTTACAATAAAATACACTTAAATTTAAACCCGGTTCAAGTTATACGGACAAGTCTCTCAGTGGATTGACAGACTTCTATTGCCTTCCACTTTAGAGCTGAAATTTATCTTTTGTTCTTCATTAGTTAGCCAAGGACACATTCTGAGATAAATTATTAAGATAACATAAACATTTAATATTTATAGCTTCCCGTTTGAAAGCTTCATTATAAAGTAACAACATATTACAACACTCTTGAAGACTAAAGTAAGGTGCAAAAAAATTTAGTCGTCGTCACTTCAACCGATGGATGTCCACTGCTGGACATAGGTTTCACGTAATAACGTCCACAAGGCTCGATCTTGCGCCGCCTGGCTCCAGCGGCTACCGGCGATCCTCTTTATATCATCGGTCCACCTTGTGGGGGGTCTGCCTACACTGCCGTCCGGTGCGGGGTCGCCATTCCAGCACATTTGGCCCCCAACGTCCATCGGTCCGTCGGACTATGTGCCCCGCCCATTGCCACTTCAGGTTCACGATTCGTAGGACTATGTCGGTGACTCTGGTTCTACTACGGATCTCTCTGAGCATAGCCCTCTCCATCGCACGCTGACTGACTCTGAGCTTCCGCATGAGGTCCATAGTCAGCGACCACGTCTCAGAACCATAGGTCATCACTGGCAACACGCACTGTTCGAAGAAACGCGTGGGAGTGAACGAACTGCTCTAATTTGAATTGAAATATATTAAACTAATATGATTTTGTAATGATGATGATAACAAAAAAAAAACAAAACACCCGACTGAGTTTGTTGTGGGCTCTTCTCGGATCGGGGCGCGAAGGAACCCTCGTAACTTTAGATTTTAAGTCGTTCTGGAGTATCATCATCAGACGTACATTAGAATTAGAGTGTGGAAAAGAAAAGAAAAAACAAAAATTTGACGATTCAAAAGTGCTGTAATATGTCTACTTGAATAAAGATATTTTGATTTGATTTGATTTGAAGACTTTGATCTTCAGGCACTTAGGGATATCGGACAAAAATATCTGGCGTAGCTTCCCGAACGCTGCCGATTTCCAAGACTTTGAGGAAGAGAAAAAGGAAGATATGTCACGAATTAATAGTCATTAATACACTAAAAGTATCTAAAATTACAAATTGATTGAAATCACTAACGAAGAATTGTAAATAAAAATGCCACGTGTTTTGTCAATATTAGAAATTATTAATTAAATTTTGTTATTGAATTTAACATTTACAAAAGAAATTATATATTTTCATTTTATATTTTACGAAAAATTGTGTATTAAATATTTAAATGACGAGTGGCAAATTAAAATGCTACGTCATTTGTAAATATTAAAACTACGTAATCTTCAAATGAATCAGCATAAAAACGCTGCACATCTTCGTGACGTTAATCGCGTGTTTCGTCCGTAAAAGTTTCACTTCAAAAAACATAAGATTAATTTGGAAACAGAAAAATTTAATTGTTGTAATAAGATCAAGTCAATATTGATTCACTTTAATTTTTGTATTGAACAGAGTTCAAATATCTCGATATAATGTATTTTTGTAAGTATGTAGATGACCAAATATCGCTAGCAATAGAATAAACTAATACAAAAAAGCCGGCTGATTTGCGAGAACTGTTGATAATCGACAATTAAACCATGGTTTGTTAGTTGCTTACCTGAACCCAAGTAACATTGTAATGTGATTTTAAAGAACTTATTATGCTTTGTCACGTTACGCCAATAATGTCACGTTGTTTTTATTTAAATGCTAGGTATCTTTATAATTCAACTAAAATTTAAGAAAATAGCCCATGCTATGAAGGCTTTTATGCACTCTACATTTCTTTCTTTAAAGTCCTGACCCCTAATATAATCAAACACATATCTTAATACCTTCATAATCATTATGCAATGAAAATATTAAAGTGGCATGCGCGCTTATGAAATATTTTTTAAACAAAAAGTTATTACGTTATACAAAAAAAACATGAAAAAATCAAATTTGAAACTCAATTGTTGATTTAGATAATCTAAAAAACCTAGAAACAATGTTTCAAAGGTTTAAAAAGTTTAGCTGCGTAAACACATTAAGATTAGATCGAAAAATAATACATTTCATTTAAAATTATAGACATTTTATTAAAAGATAACGAAAGGTCTATTTTTGTGACATTTTATTAACCACTGAGCTTCCACTTTTAATATCTTTTAAGATATTAATTTTGATTAAATGTTAAGCACTGTGTTGATCTACATGAAATATACAACATATATAAAGTATTTAATTAGATAATCAGTATTACTATATTGAATAAAATAAGCTATTTTATCCAGCAAACGACACGCATTTCTCTGTAATATGTAAAAGATATAAATGATTACTTTGGGTTATACTTAAGAGATAAATGCATATCTAAGCAAATTTTTTTTGGATCTTTTAAAGATATAAAATCGTAGCAAGTTAATTTGATCCTTTGTGTAAGCCTTCAAAAATATTTGTAACAAAATTATGTTACAAATATTTGAATTATTCGGAGTGTCTATATTATAATATTTATGTATTATACAAACAAACATCCCTGTGGAATCACTCTATTTATTACTAAGATCTGCATTAAAATCCGATGGTTAGTTTAAAGGATCTAAGCGAACAGACAGCGGCTACGATTTTATTTTTTACTATTTAAAGATATATTTGCGAGATTGGCTGGTTTATTAACTTCAATAAGGCATAAGAAACAAATCCATTGAAGCCCCAGTACTTCAAAGGTCACGTGGCATTTCCCATAACGATAATAGTAAATTCCATTTCCGTTATAGGTGCACAATGTTAACAAAAACTCAAATTAATTCGCCCAAGAAAGGGTTAAATTTACTATAAACGATGCCGCAAAAATGCCGCGTCAAATACCTTTGTCGGTTTTAATTAAACGCCGCTAGACTTAGTCGTATATACACTAAGAGCCAATGACATTGGAATATCTTTATATTAATACATGAATTAAAAACTTTACACATCTTTTTACGAAAATTGCGTGGAGTATGAAATTTCACACATTTATAGTTTATACAAGGTGTTAGGAGACCGCTTTGCAATCCCAATCAAATTTGTCCCATCATCCAAGGTGTCATTGGTACTATCGTCTATGTTCCTTTTCCGAAGCGTTCTCTTAATACCTTGTATAGAGAAGGAGTGCAGATTGCTAATATATTTTTGAAATTCTGTTAAAATCAATAAACACACATTACACACACATATACAGTATATATGCGGAATTAATTGTTAATCGCTGAAAAATTACGTCAAATGCCATAAGTTTACATTAAAAAAGTTTATATTGTCAAAAGCTCTGAAGAGGTTACATAAGAAAAGTTACAATGTGCTTTAAGTCAAGAACAGTTCAGATGTTTGTTTGTTGTAAAATATTTCTTTGTGTTCAAATATTAGAATATATATACCAATTGGTTTACCACAAAACGTTTTTTTTATTGCTGACAAATTAGCGCTTGACTGTGATTTTAGCTAAGTAGTGGTAAAGTGGTAAGTGATGATGTAGTCTAAGGTGGAAGCGCGCTAATCTGGTAAGAGGTGATATATTCCTGTTGGGCGGTACGTATTTGCTGGTAGGGTGGTAACTAGCGACGGCCAAAGCCTGCCAACAGTTCAGATTCAGACAAATCAGAAAATACAATTTCCTAAATTCGTCCTAGCGGGGATCGAACTTGGGACCTCTGTTAGCAAAGCGAATACTCGCACTAATGCGCCAGCGAATTCGTCAAAATGGTTTTGTCTTTTTCCTTTCTTCTAAACGAAAATAGGTATAGCTAATAACCATTTCAAAAATGGAGGATTTTCAACTATAGCAACGCACTAATAAATATATTTTAAATCGGTTTTTTATTTATTTAACTATATGTAAAACAGTCTCAAAATTATCTTCTGATCATTTACAAAGACATTAAAATTCAAAAGTTTAAAATGAGATTTAGAAATCAAATATAGTCAGTGATTTATATCTTAATTAAATAATATGTAAAACTATTGCAACTTATACCCAACAAGTATTTACTGTTAGTTCTCTATGTATAAAAATAAATTAAAGCAAAACTTTGAATAATGCCTCTGTGCAAAGAAAAAGTTCGAGCCAATTTTAGTTGTTACTAGAGGTTTACCTCGACCTTTTTAGCTCATTTTTGATTTACGCTTGGATTATTTGTTGGCAACAATTGTTTTTTAAATGTACTTTGTAAAATAACTCCCTTAGTAAAAGTTTGTGTTACAAGACTATCAATGCACATAAATAAACATTATTTTTTTAATGAGACCGCTCCTATAAAGTACATATATATACTTACTTTGCAATAATAATTGGAAGATATAAATCACCGTATAATGACGCATTAAACCACGTTTGTACATTTATACAAAAAGTTGTAGCTAAGCGCTTGAGCTATGTTTTATATCAATTCTCATTATCTTACAAAAATAACTTTATACGAAGTATTTATCTACTTAATGGCCGCTTTTATTGGTTTAATTACGCAGTTTTTACAGCGTTAACAATGAAGTACAGAATTATGGAGTATATGGAGAAGTTAAACTGCCATAAGACACGTTTTAGAAAAAAATATTTAACTATATCCAATTTATAACAGCCTCATTGGTCTAGTGGTTAGCATGTTCGACTACAAACAAGGTCCTGGGTTCAAGTCCCCGGTCGGGCCAATTCGAAATTGATATTGAGTTTTCTTATAAGATTTTCTCAATATTTGGAAAAATTTCCTCGGATAGTACGTTACGCCGTCTGTACTGCGTCTCATCTCGAATTGCCGCTACGTCGGACTATAAGAGTGAAGGAACATAGTGTACTATATACCCACGTATCGTGGTACCCACCACGCTGCTCCAAAAACCCTCTCTCATATGAGTGAGAAGTCTGTGCGCTAGGGTCGTTAATGGACTGCTATTTACTTACCTATATTTTTTTATATCCAAGTTTATCATTATCCATATAGACCGATAACTATGACCAATAATAAAACTCAATTTATTTTGCTTATTACTTTTTACAGTCGACGTTTATAATAACAGTCTATAAATATTTAAAAAACGAATAAGCATAAAAAACGCTGCACACATTCGAAACACAAATCACGTGTTTCATCCGTAATAAAATTACTCTCATACGCCTTAAGAAGTTTCACTTCAAAAATAATTAACATTATATTTTTGAATTATTTCAGCCGGCCATGTAGAATATCGATTTTCATCTTGGTGTGTACTTGATGTCAATGCAATACAATTAACCAATTTACGCTGTAAAAGCCAGTAGGGCTAACAGCTAAACACAGTTCGAAAAAAAAAAACAATTTGTGTCGTAGACTCTTAGCTTATAAGGAACAAGTATAGACTGATTCTACTTTTCAATAGAACTCGGTGTCAGATAAAGAAAAAATGTCAGGCACTCCCTTATTTTGAATAGGGTTTCGTAAGCTATACTTTGATACTTTTTTCTAGTATAACTTCTTATTACAGATATTTCTCTGAGAGTAGAATATATTAATATATCTAAGACAAAATATGTTAACAATTTCTTAAGCACTATTATAATCTCACTAGAACATAAAAATTTAAACGAAATACAAATTGTTTATACTAATTTTATATATACGAGTTTGTTTGTTTATTATTTTGTTTGGTTGAACTATCAGAAACTATTGGTCGGATAGCCCAGTCATAAAAGAAGACTACATAACGTCACCTTACAAGGTAATAGGAGTGAAATATTGTAATAATATGCACAATGGTTTGATTAATGTTAGAACATATATACAACAAAGAGATTACATTTTGTTATACATTCTAACACTCTCACTTAACAAAATAATAGGTAAAAAAATTTTCCATATCAAGTTTTTCTTTTTATCAAATAAACCAATCAAAAATGCAATATTAGTATCTAAATAACAAAATTCTAAGTGAAGCTCAATTGCCAAAGCATATAATACTCTCGAAAGTAGAATACCATTAATGCTTCATTTAGCTATATTTCGTTTGTATTTGATTTTTTATTTGACCTACACGCACATTACCAACGCCGATCTATTATAATTTTGCCAACACTGGGAAAGTATTGCCAAGAGAATTGCCAAGATATACTAGTCTTATATTTGCCTAAAAAATATCACTTATGTTGCATTTCGTTAAAATTAACAACGTCCTGGTGGAGTTCCATAAAAAACACACATTTGCACACAGAAGCAAAATATTACACATTGTAACCTACAAAACTATATTTAAAAGAGTAACCGCTAAGTTTATTACCAGTTTCTTTTCAGTGGAATCAACTTTCCGAAGCAGTGTTAGATATGTTACCAATGGACAGATTACTGACGATTCAAAAGTGCTCTTTGAGCCTACTTGATAAAAGAATATTTTGATTTGATAAAACACATTCTTTGCGTAGAGTATATTATACTTTACGAAACTATTTTTTTTTCTGACCCTGATTGCTAGGTCATAAAATATTAACTATAATGCTTTCCGTCTACTTCAAGATACCATCTAATATTATAAAGAGGAAACATTTGTGTTTTTGTATGTAAAGGCGTATGTTTGTAATGTTTTTACACAAACTACTAGACCGATATCAAAAAATTTTTAGATCTCTAATAAAAATGCATGTATGTAAACTTGAAAAATTAGTTACAAAAAATCTGTTATCGCTTCCGCTATGGAAACTATTGATATTAGAACAAAAAAATGTTCTACAATATTATAGAACGTATTAATATCTACAAAAATGTCAAAGATACCATGTGTCCAACTAATGCAGTTATGCCACTGTAACTACGTTTTTACATTTTGAAAGGTAATAAAAGTGCTGACAATAATCAAACTATTATCCATATGTCTGTATTAACCCTTATCCTCTTGAATGATATTGTAGAAATTGTATAATTACTACAATATCATTATATATACCTGTAAAATACTTTTTAAATTATAAAAATTGTTAATCTAACAAAATAAGTCCGACTTAGTAGACTTTCCATTGCCACGAGATCTAAGTAAGGTAGTTGAGTTTATATAGACACTATCGTTAAATGTATTTCTATTATTTATGTTCCACTCTTTCTTTACCTATGATAATCCCATCCATTTTCATTATCCTCAACCATATTTACCCAAATCATTTCTATACGCTTTTATAATTTATCGTATTGGAAGCATTTTAATGTACCAAATACGTCTTAAACCTTTTAGAGCCTATCCGATAACAAATCACCAGAGCCGATAGAAACACCTGACGGTGTACAGAATGACCACTTTTCCGTGAAATTTAACACATTGAAATCAACAGAACGGACGAGGGTGGTACGAAAATCCCTTTTCCCCGTGTCAGACCGTTTTCTGAATCGATCCCGTATGCACAATACCTGGCTATATTTACGTATTAATATATTTTGTTGGTAGGAAGCCGGTCATTATGCGTTGAATGGAAGGCCGGCGAAAATGGATGCATTGTACGCGCGACTTAGGGTGGACGTATGAAATTACACTTTGTACCGTTTTCCCTGTCCTCTATATCTTTTTTGTCGGGAGTTTATTTACATTTAGATAGATATTGATTTGAATAAATTGTTGGGCAACGTTTAGTGTACTCGAATAATGTTTATATTTTTGAATTGAAACTTCTTTACGCGCATAATGGTAAATGTTTTACGGATGAAATGCGTGATTAGTTACGAAGGTGTGCAGTTTTTATGCTAATTCATTTGAAGATTTTAGTTTGCCACTCGTCATTTAATAATTTAATCTACTATTTCTGCCTGCCTGCCATGGATGTGATGCACCTTTGGATTCAGTGCAGCACACTCTGGCAGAATGCCCGGCGTGGGGACCCCAGCGGCCTCTATTAACGTTGTTGGTCGGAGGAAACCTTTCGCTGGAGGGCATAGTTGGCGCAATGCTCACCGGTGATAGGGAGTGGATAGGCGGTGGCCTCCTTCTGTAAAAGTGTTATTTCACTGAAGGAGACACATGAGAGGCACAGGGAGAACGCTGTGGACGCTCCTTTATTTCGGCGCACGAGGTAGGAAGGTAGAAGGCGTAGATTTGCGCTTCTCCTTCCTTCTTCTTAAGTTTCCCAGAGGAATCTTTCGGAGTGCCAGGGTAGATTGCGTCGACCGATCCTCTGGTGCCCCACAAAGGGATGCGAAGGGTATCGCAGGGTTTTAATGGGTATTCTGGCTTACCAGCGTGTCCCACACTCCCGTTAAGCTTTACTCTGATCGGGGTGCATAAAAGCATATCCCAGCGCAAAAAAAAATTACTATTTTCATATAATAAAAATATTTCAGAAATTCCCTTTTTCTGAACTTTAAATCCAAAGACAAAATTCAATTAATTATTTATGATATTGACAAAAGCACGTGGTATTTTTATTTACAATTCGTCATTTGAGATTTCAATAAATTATTTTACTTCACTTTTAATATTTTAATGGCAATTAAATTTATTAAATTCCTCGCCCTAAATCTCGCAAGTCTAAATTTTTTAATTTGTATTGTAATATAAACAAGACTTAAAAATTAGTTTGCCAAAGAAGTTTCACATCTGACATGTTTTTTTATTAAAGCGCGAGTAATTTATGGCTGGGTCTAGTAGGGAGCTTTTTTTCAAGGGCTACACGAACAATAGGCGATGATATCCTTCCAATCTTCTCGAATTTCCCACTGATTCCGACTTCGAGATTGAGAATATTAAATATTTTTTATTGTTAAGTTATTATAAAAAAGACTGTTTTTATTTTCATATAACTATTAGCTGTAAATAGTCTCGCAAAGACTGTCAATCCACAGTGGAGCAGCGTGGTGGATCTATGCTTTAAAAGCATTCTCTCCTATGAGTGAGAAAGTCTGTGCCCAACATTGGGACCTTTATACCTTAACCCCAGAAAATCTAATGGGTCATTTATTACACCAGTTTAACGCGTTTTAATCTAAATAAAATGTAAAGAATAAATAGATAAAAAGTGCCACGTTGTTATAACAAAATGATAAATTAAATGTCTGTTTGTATACTGTAGTTTCGTTTTTCGTTTGTATCTGTTTGTTGTTATCTCTAACAGTGCCTCAACCAATTTCTACTATAACTTAATGGTTAAATAAAAGTTATATATTTGTTTTGGTATGCATATTAATGCTGCGTAATGTATTTAGTAAAATATGTTATTGTAATATAATATTGTTATTTATTTCCATATCATGATTCCATAATAACACAAAAGTGCTAATAAAATTAAGATTGAATACCTATACAATTATCGTATAACGATAACGTACTCGAATCATGTATTGACATCTAATTTTACTTGTGAAACTCGAGCCCATTATTTATGGACGTGTCCCTGTCATTCTTAAAAATATATTAAAAAATGGCACCAATAAATGTGTGTTGGAAATTAATAAAACTCTTGAAAAAGTTCCGGGAGAAAATCCATCGTTATTCACGCCAATACCAGACGAAGACATCAGTATACGCGGGAGATGACAACGAATTTAATTATAAATATAATAAAAAAAATCTCCATCGTCCCTTTCCAAAGCCAGGCTTTTACAGCAAGTGTTCAATGGATTGCTAAGCGATTTTCAACCCAAATGACATGGCAATAAGGGGCTAGTTATATCATTGGACATGCAAAATATTTGGCTTTTAATATATTGTAGACCCGATTGACGTCACTACAAAGAGGGAGTCTCATATATTTTTTTAAATTCAAAATTGGAATCTTTTCAGAAGATATGGAGTGTTCGATTATGTTTAATGACGTCATGATAGCTGTCATAGATTACGTTGACATTTTTTGGAAGAATCAAATTCAAATTCAAAAATTCTTTATTCAAGTAGGCTTTTATAACACATTTACAGAGCGGCTCTAAGGGCAGATGGCCTGCGGCGTGATGTCGACGAGGTCCGAAGGGTCAGAGCCCTGTCCGACCAGTCTCTGGTCCAAAATTGGAGCGATCATCTCGGATCCCAAGTAGCGGGCATGGCCACTGTGGCGGCGATCCGTCCTCGCCTGGAACAATGGCTTTCCAGGGAGCACGGGACGCTTTCCTATAGATTGGTGCAGGTTCTGACCGGACATGGGTGCTTCGGAAAGTTCCTGCACCAAATTGGTCGGGAGAAATCACCCGCTTGTCATCAGCGTGGCGCAGCTATAGATTCAGCGCATCACACTGTGGCAGATTGTGCGGCCCCAGCGTCACTTCCTGGTGCCGTTGATCGGCGGCGACCTCTCGTTGGGAANAGGCTTTTATAACACATTTACAGAGCGGCTCTAATGGCAGATGGTCTGTGGCGTGATGTCGACGAGGTCCGAAGGGTCAGAGCCCTGTACGACCAGGCTCTGGTCCAAAAATGGAGCGATCATCTCGGATCCCCAGTAGCGGGCATGGCCACTGTGGCGGCGATCCGTCCTAACCTAGAACAATGGCTTTCCAGGGAGCACGGGACGCTTTCCTACAGATTGGTGCAGGCTCTGACCGGACATGGGTGCTTCGGAAAGTTCCTGCACCAAATTGATCGAGAGGAATCACCCGCTCGTCATCAGTGTGGCGCAGCTATAGATTCAGCGCATCACACTGTGGCAGTGTGTGTGTGCGGCCTCAGCGTCACTTCCTGGTGCCGTTGATCGGCGGCGACCTCTCGTTGGGAAGCCTTGTAGGCACGAGGCTCACCAGCGAGAGATGGTGGGCGGTAGTGGCCTTCTTTTGCGAGACGGTAGTCTTGCTGAAGGAAGCCCACGAGAGAGATAGGGAGAATGCAGAAGATGCACCCCCTCACCGCCGAAGGAGGCGGAATACAAGGCGGCGCATGTTTGCGCATCTCCTCCCGCCTCCGTGAATCCTCCGTCGGACTCATCCAGGACACCAGGGCAGAATGCGAAAGCTGAACACCTGGTGCCTCACTAATGGATGCAAAGGATTCCGCTTGGTTTTAGTGGGTTTTGCGAGACCTTCCATCGTCGAGTCCCGCACTCCTGAATGGTCATCGGTCAGGGTTAATGCGTCAGCGACAAAAAAAAGGCTTTCATATCACTTTTGAATTATCAAATATAGATTTATCCATATAAAATTAACTCATTTAAGCATGACTGGTGACTTAAAGTAACGAATTATTTAGTTTGTATTTTAATTTAAATTTCATTTAATTTTCTTTAATAATAATGTAAAAAATGGTGTACTTTTATTTCACATTCTTAATTTTAATTTTAACTATTGATTTTAAATTGTATTTAATTAAGGAATTGCAGGTTATGTCTTCGTATGTACATTTTTTTTATTTTGTAAGTGTAGAAAACATTTAAATTTAGATGTTTTCAACCAGAATTAAAAATTTTATTTTATAACTGTATACGTTTCTATAACAAACTCCCAGAAGAAGTCTTAGAGAAGTCGCTTATTAAATTCAAATCCTTTGTTAATAGAAAAATCTTACTATAATTTGAAAGATTACGTAGCGGATAAAAACTAGTGGGAATAAACGTATTGCTCCGGTTTAAATATAATAAATTAATATTATATTATAATGATTATGGCATATAAGGACAGCCGACTGAGTTTGTTGTGGGCTCTTCTCAGGGCAGGGCGCGGAGGAACCCAGGTAACTTTAGATTGAAAGTGGTTCTTTAATAGCGTCGTCAGTCGTACAATAGAATGGAAAGAAAAACTATTTTTGACGATTCAAAAGAGCTGTAAAGGTCTACCTGAATAACGATTTTTTAAATTTGAAAAGTTACGAGGTTCCTTTTTGCCCTGTTCTCAGAAGAGCCCACAACAAATTCAGTCGCATGTACGTGTTTTCTCATCATCATTACAATAAACGTTTTTAAGTAATTATATATCGATGGGAGCAATTTATTCACTCCCACGCTTTTTCATCTTTACGTAGTCCTTGAAATTATATAACGATTTCACAATTACTTTTCTTTTGATAAAACATTTCAATTATTAATTCGAAGGTATTTGTGTTGATCATACTCTGGTTATGGATGTTTAATTAAATAAAAAAAACAAGTCTCCCACCACTTGAATAACTACTGAACGGATTTTTATGCGGATTTCACCAATAGATACAGTAATTATTGGTGAAGATTTAAGTTTTTAATTTGACAAAGTGTTGTGTAAATTGTTTAACATATAATAATTTTGGAAGTGTCGGATGAAATTAAGCTGCCTGGGAGCTTTGATCAAAAATGCTGCCTAATCCATTTGTGATATAACTAAACAATAAATATTGGCATATTTACCTTTTACAAATATACAAAAAGTACCTTTTTATGTTATCGTGTGTATAAGCAATTATGCATCGTTAAAAAAATAATGTAATCTAGATCGTCAATGAGCCAGCAGTGGAATTTCTGTATAATATTTTCGCAATAAAATCTGTATTGAAATTCACAATTAGGTTCAATAAACCCTTAAAAACTTTTCATATCCAGTAAGTGCCTCTTGTATCATTTTTATTAAAGCGCTCTATTAAATAAGGCATGAAGAATTTTAAATACCGATAAATTTAATCTGTCAATTCTTAATTAATATTTCAACAATTATATACGTTTTAATACCATTTCTGTATTAAGCCCCATTAAGCGTGAATACGTTTTTTATTGAGATTTATCTGCTTTAAATATAACTCGTTGGAAGTTCATAACAGTTTTGTGAATAGAAATTCAAAGCTTCACACCTCAGTACGCAAGTGGTCGCATTATTGGACAGAGACCTCTGTCCATTGAGTTACGCTATAGATACCACGTATTTTGACTTATCAAGACTTATCAAATTCACATTTTTTTTTTATTGAAGTAGCTTTTACAGCACTTTTGAAAAAAAAACCAATTAAATATAGGTTTTTGATTTATCAATATGAAACCTTTTCTTTTATTGCTGACAGGCGCTTGACTGTGGTCTCACCTGATGGTGAATGATGATACAATCTAGACGTGTGCTAATCTGGTAAGAGGCAAATTATCTCTTATAGTTTATACACAGCATTGTGCCGGAACACATTATGCAATTTCTTAAATTCGCCTTACCGGGGATCAATTCAATTCAAGTAGGTCTTTATAGCACTTTTGAAATATCGTTATATAATATTAAAGAACGACTCACAATCTAAAGTTACGAGGGTTCCTTAGCACTCTGTTCTGTGAAGAGCCTACAACAAACTCATTGGGTGTACTTTTTTCTCATCATGATATATATAGTTTAGTCTGTATCGATTAGACCAATTCATTCTTTCCCATTTTTTTTATCTTCGAAGTAGTCCTTCAAATTATAGAATGATTTCTCAATTAGTTATCTTTTAATAAAAGATTTAAATTTATTTAGTGACATCTTTGCAACTTTTCCTGGGAGTTTGTTATAAAAACCTAACCTAAAATCAGTTACTATTGAATGAATTGTCAATTTTATGCAGCGTACTATAATTTGCAGCAATTTTGCATTCACTTTTTTCGTATCGATCGAACCGGACACCTCTACTAAAAGCAGTATTCGCACCACTGTGATCCCGTCAGTATATAATAAGCTGTATTTATTTAAAGTAATAGGGGTGCGTGCAAAATACATTTGTTTCAAGGAAATAATTAAGGTTACATCCATAAAAGCGCTACTTTTGGTAATGTAACTCACGCAGATCTCGATCTTGTACAAATATGAGAAAAACCACTATTCTACCGTGTACCTTTATTCGTGGATAAATGCAAAACAATTTCAGTTTTATTGCTCACCAAGGATCTCTGTAAATTATTTATAGTTAATTTTATAATATAATACCCAAACAATGGCAAATTATATTACTTTTTATTTGGAAAAAATATGAATGTATGAAACTTGGAATTCATAACTTATCAGGACACAATCCAAAAATAAACGACATTTTATGGTGCCACATCACTTTTCCCAAGATGAATAAGAATTTTTAAGAACATATACAAGAAAATAGACTGTTGTGGATTTAGTCGTGTCCCGCTTTTAGGTTTCCACAGATAGCCTCCCTAATTCCAGTACAACATTTATAATAGCGAGCCGGGAACTCCGATTTGAGCACCAATTAATTATTTCATTGTGCCGTGAATAATCCCAACGGCCCTCGAGTACTATTAACTGTCGGTCAGTTCCTTAGAGGTGTTTATTAAACATGCCTTAGTTCGGGGTTAGTTGCTTACATTAGACGAGATGAAATATTGAACTCGAGAGCAATGAATGGACATCGAAATACGTTAGGCCATACAAATTTTGCGTGTGAATTTAACGCTTTGATGCTTCCTTCCTATAACTTTGTTATGCTTTTATTGAAGCATGAGCCCCTGCCATATCTTATATTAATTGATAACGTTATATTTTAAATGCGGTAGAGATGAGAGCATTGAGATGTATGAGTGGATTGAAACTGAGTGACAAAGTAAGAAATAGTGTGATAAGAGGACGTTGTGGTATAAAACACGATGTATTGACTAAAATTGAGAAAAGTATGCTTAGATGGTTTGGGCACGTAGAGAGAATGAATGAAACTGACAAAAGGGATTTATGAGTTAAGAGTGAATGCGAAAGTTGGAAGGGGAAGACCAAGGCGAACGTTCGTGGACCAAATCCAGGATATTTTAAATAAGGGCTAGGTCAAGAGTACTCTAAACCGACGAACTTGTTCAAAAGGTATAATGAGAATGAAAGAAGCGAATGAGATATGCGAGGATCGTGGCAGGTAGAAGGAGGTGGTCTTTGCCTAGCCCTATGGGAATGAGACGTGATGGTATGTATGTATATTCTATAAAAATTTTAAAGGATTTGTCACCGTTTTTTTAGCTTAGTAATACCCACAGATAAGTAGTGATAGATCGATAGATGTATACTTTATTGAACACCACAAAAAAGGAATACAGTAAAATGCAATAACTTACAGTATAGGTCTTATTCGTGAAAAACTTACAAGAAAAGGTTGTCAAACAGCTCTATCGCAAAGTTATTGTGTATATATAATAGTATGAATCACAAAGGTTATAATTAAACTCCGAAATAACTAGTAGATCTTGACGAGATTTTCAATGGCTGATAGATTTAACATCTTACATAGTTTTTACATTTTAGTCCGTTAACCCGCAGTAATGTGGCGTGGTGGATCGATGCTCTAAAACCCGTCTCTCCTGTGGATGAGGAGGCCTGTGCCAGGCAGTGTAAACTTACATAGATTTTACCAGAACAAGAAATCTCAGACGTCAAACTAATATCAGACACCGACAGACACGGTTAGAAAAATATCTTGAAAAAAGAATTGAGTAACATGTGTTACTGTATATGTTGCATTGTCAAATATTGCTCTTGTTTTAGAATTTTACAACGAACCCGTTGGAAGACGTAAGCCTAAACATTTGGCTAAATTAAAACAGGTTTCAATAAATAAATAGAATGTTCTTTATTGTACACAATCATGAAACAAATCAATTAGAAACTTACCCCAACAGTACAATTAGGCACCCTTAGGGTTAGGAGGAATAAAATATAGAGAAATATAGAGATTCTTTACCTGTTACTTTAATATCTCCAATGATTTAAATCTGATATATTCAGAGATAACTTGTCCGATAATGTTATATTCTAATCACGATAGAACCTCAATATAACTTGATTTTAAGAGGTATGAGATTAAGTTTTAGGCTTAAGATTAAATTTGCAGAAACACGAGTATTGAATAACATAATTTATTAATTTTTCAAAACATGTGGCTATCCGTAACACGTTATATCAAACTCAACATTCAGAGTGATTTTTATCAAGTTCTTATTACTGAATACGTTGAAAATTGGATAAACTTATATATTATTTATGCTCAAAAATCGGACAATTAAGAAGCATTTAAATATAATTACCGTGACTTGGATACTAGTTTATTTTAGGTTTGAATTGAGTAGGATAAATTATTGTTGTTTATACACAAAATTTTACTATTTAAACACTAAAATCGGAAATTTAGGATGCATTTTATATAATTACCGTGACTTTGAAACTAGTTTATTTTCGTTTTGAATTGATCAATTTTAATATTTTTTGTTTATACACAAAATTATATAATTTATACACAAAACTTCGAAAGTTACGGTACATTTCAATGTAATTACCGTGACATTAAAAACAGTTTATTTTAGTTTTAAATTGAGTAATTTAAATAATTTATACACAAAAATCGGAAAATTACGATGCATTGTATATACATTTCATTACCGTGACTTCAAAAATAGTTATTTTTTATTTGTATAACATATAAGAGAGTGGGATAAAATTTTTAATTTTTTTTGTTCTAGGTATGGCAGGTGGTGGTATGACCCAAGCTATGGGAGGGTACTATGGCGCTGCTTATGGCCCACTTGGAGCTAGTATGGCTGCTGCAGCAGCTGCGGCTGCTCAACAGAATGCTATATCAGCTGCCCTGACTCCTAATGCACAGGTAATAACGATAAATAGATTATACAGTTTTCTCTTTATTTTACCTCTGAGCAGAACAGTATTTAAGTTACAGATTGGACAATGGATCTTATCGTTACATAGTTAAATCTTCTAGTTCTATTTTCTAACAAATTGACAAGTGTTTTATATAAGTAAACAGGAAAAAAAGCGTGCGTTTTACATAATGGTTAATCATATGCCTTAGCGATATTTTTAGGTTTAGTGAAACTGCCAATGTGTTTCCGATTAAAAGGGCTAAGATGGGTAAGCCGCTTTTTTAAAATTCAAATTCATAAGTTCACTTTACGAGGGTTTCTTAGAGTCCTGTCCCGAGAAGAAACAAATTCAGTCGTGTATTTCCTTTTTTACCATCATCATTACGATATAATATTAATATATTTTATTTAGAATAGAGCAATTCATTTACTCCCACACTTTTTTATTGTCGAAGTAATATTTCAAATTATACTACGATTTTTCAATTTAATTTCTTTTAATAAAGGATTTGAATTTATGAAGTGACTTCTTAAGAACGTCTGTTTTTGGAGATATTTATAAAAACTTTGAAATTAATCTTACCAGGCTATTTACTACGCTTATCCCCATGACTTCCAGTTCCCCTACTAACCCTATAAGTAATTAAAAGATGCTACTTCATGTCTTCTCTGAGATTGTGATACTTCCTGACTGTCTGAATCACATAACTGGAACAAATATAGGCAAATTGTCTTGTGGAAAATATATCTGGAGTTAGATCTAGAAACCTTGTTCATAATAAACTTGAATAAATGACAATTTGTAGGAAAGTGAATTGGTTTCTAAATCCCAACTAAAAGCCTTAAAAGTGCCTATAAGAATGTCTATCCTCTAACTATTGGGATTACCATTTTTAGGGCAGCGTTTGCACTCGCTTTTATCCGAAATTAGAAAATCTAATCTACACTTACTTGATAATTATTTCTCAAAAATAAATCCAGTCTAGTTTACTTTTGTTACGATGTAAATAGTTATGTTTTTATGTCTATGGAGGTTGCGTCTCTAAAGGAATTAGTTACAGTTTATGTCCTAATCATGTTGTATATGGGAGTTAAGTGTAACCAAATGTTTAAAGATATTATACCGTGTAATAAGCACGTTGAAATATCTCCATCATGCTACTAATGATATACAAAAAACTTGCTTGATAAATCGCCTTATAAATTCAGTAATTAACCGACTAACAGGGCAACGGATGGGCCACTGCAACTGCAAAAAAGACAAACAATTCGAAATAATATTAAGATATTAGATGATCCGGCAAATGTTGGTTTGCCCTAGTATATTTTGGTAGTAGAGGGATAAAAATTTTGGGTTATACGTATTTTTTAATGTCTTATTACAAAAAAATTAATCGAAAGATTTTTCGAAAAAGAAAACGAATTTATGTTCTTTGAGGTATAAAAAATAGTTTACGTCCAATTCTTAAACCAACCAAATATACACAATAATTAAAAGTACACATGTCAAATTTAAACTTCTTTGGCAAACAAACACAGCGACACAAGAATTTTATATTTTAGATATTTTAAAGAAATTCGCATAAGATTCACTAGAGGTCCTAAGTTGATTCCGAGAAATGAAAATCAAGGAAATTGTATAACGTAAAGACACCCACATTACCCCCAGGCTTCGGACATTGACATCCTACCAGCACAGACTTGTAGCTGAAAATTGTGTAAAATTTAAACGGCGAAATTAAAACCGCCTCATTGGTCTAGTGGTTAGCATGTTCGACTACAGACATGAGGTCCTGGGTTGGAGCCCCGGGCCGGACCGGTTCAGTAATCAATATTGAGTTTTCTATTAATGCCTTTTTTTTCTACGCTGGGAAATGCCTTTATGCACGCCGATCAGAGTAAAATCTTATCGGCAGTGTGGGACTTGCTGGTAAACTAGAATACCCACAAACACCCAGCGATACCCTCCGCTTCCTTTACTGGAGCACTAGAGGATCGGTAGACGCAATCTACCCTAGCGCTCCGGAAGATTCCTCTGGGAAACTTGAGAAGGAAGAAGGAGACGCGCAAATCGACGCCTCCTACCTCCCAACCTCCAGCGCCGAATTAAAGGAGCGTTCTCCCTGTGCCTCTCATGTGCCTCCTTCAGCGAAATAACACTTTTACAAAAGGGGACCACTGCCCTCCACTCCCTTTCACCGGTGAGCATTGCGCCAACTATGCCCCTTCAGCGAAAGGTTTCCTCCGACCAACGACGTCAATAGATGCCGCTCGGGTCCCCACGCCGGGCATTCTGCCAGAGTGTGCTGTACTGTATCTACAGGTGCATCACACTCATGGCAGGCAGGCGTTGCCTCCCTGCGAACAATCTGATGCAGGTACTTGCCGAAACAACCATGTCCGGTCAGCACCTGCACCAGCCTATAAGTGAGAGATCCGTGCCCCTTAGATATCCAATTGTCCAGGTAGAGACGGATCGCTCCCACCGTGAGCAGACCTGCTGTAGAAGATCCGAGATCCTCATGCCTCATGCCATTTGAATCAGTGCTCTGTCTCCTGAGGCTCTGATCCATTGTGTACTATGCCTGCCAATCCGCAGTGGAGCAGCGTGGTGGGTGTATGCTCTAAAAAACCCTCGCTCCTCGGAGTGAGTAGGCCTGTGCCCAGCTGTGTGATGTTAATGGGTTGCTACTTGCTATATAAAAATCACAAAAATAATTTTACAACTTCAGGTGAAAATAACATGATAATTTGTATACACCTATAAAAACTTTATCTAATAAAAGCTGACTCTCAAAGTAAGCGCCGGCGAAATTAAAATTAATATGCGTGTAATGAATTGGGAATGAGTTTACTCTTTTCATTAGCGAAACCCCATACCCTGTATAAAAACATCCATTTCGACACGGTTTCGCGTTAACGAATATTATAAGTGGTTAATATACAAGCAGTTGTATAATTTTGAGTTTTATTCAGCTAAAAAACGTTAATATTTTGAGACTTAGGCCATTACTAGAAGAAATGTTTGTGTATTTTTGTAACGTATGTTTTATTATCAATGCAAAATATATATAATAAAGAGTGAAGTTCGAAATTGAAGAAATTAATAAAAAAGAGTTCCCATCAGGATCCCGTGATTTCGTTTTCGTAGAATTAGTAAAGGATACTCTGTGATACCTTCTTACTCTGTGGCTAAATCTTTCACCGGGTTGTAGAGATAATAAATAATTACCTAAAGTACTCAATTAATCAATAACAAACAATAATGCTTATATTTAAACATATTTTACTGTACTCTTCACTTACCATCAGGTGATATTACATTAAGGCACAAACACGTCAGTAATTATGTAAAAAATAGAAGTGAGAAATAAAACTTCATCGGCAAACTAATTTTTAAGTCTTATTTATATTTATACAAATCAAAATCTTTATATTTCCGAGACTTAGAGGTAAGGAAGAAGAAGATATGTTAATTAATTAATTAATTAATTCAATTGTCATTAAAATATTAAATGTCGAAGATTAAAACAAATAATTTATTGAAATCTCAAATAAAGAATTGTAAATAAAATAGGCATGTGTTTTTTGTAAATATTAGAAATTATTAATTAAATTTTGTTTTTGAATTTGAAATTCGGAATAAAGCATTAATGAAATATTTTAAAATTATGTTTTATGAAAAATAGTATATTAATATATTAAATGACAAGTGGCAAATTAAAATGTTACATGTTCAAACGAATTAGCACAAAAAACGCTGCACATCTTCATGACGCTAATCACGCGTTTCATCCGTAAAAATTTTACTCTCATACGCCTAAAGAAGTTTCATTTCAAAAATATCGGTGCAATAACAAACCTTTGAGCATCTATTATGATATACAGATACCCATACATACATAGCATCACACTTCATTCCCAAGGGGCAGGCAGAGACAACATCCTTCCAGTTGCCACGATCCTTGCATATCTCCTTCGCTTCTTTCATTTTCATAAAATCTTTCATACAAGTTCGTCCTTTAAAGTAGTCTTGACTTGGCCCTTATTTAATATGTCCTGGATTTGATCCAGGAACGTTTTCCTTGGTCTTCCCCTTCCAACTTTCGCATTCACTCTTGACTCATAAATACTTTTTGTCAGTCTCCTTTCATTCGTCCTCTCTACATGCCCAAACCGTCTAACCATACCTTTCTCAATTTTAGTTACTGTATCTGACTTTTATACTACAACATTCTCTTATCACACTATTTCTTGTCACTCAGTTTCAATCCACTCATACTTCTCAATTACTCTACCGCATTTATTTTACTTATGTGATTCTTCTGTCATACCCAACTTTCACTACCATACATAAGTGTTGGCACCCACACTCCTGCATGCACAGCCAGTCTAGCCCTTTGAGACACCATCTGGCTATTCATAAAGGCGCGCAGGGCACCATTTACCATATTCCCTGCATTCACTCTCCTTTCAATATCACTTTCATATATTTTTATATAATGTATAGATAATAATTTTAATAATACACAAAACTAAATATTTTTATCTTTTTCACAAAAAATAGATAGAATATAATAACCATCGCTAATACTATAAAAAAAATTGTAGTTATGTTATTCACGCCCAATTAATACTGCACGGACGGTATAATAAGCCGCCAAAATGCAATTTGTTATTGGCGTTTGTTAATAAAAGCTTTATATCGAGTGTCGAGCTTTAAAAAATGCGCCGAATAATCAACACCGTACAAAAACAGCTCGATGATGACAAAAAATATCCTTATATTGTAGGTGTGACAATGAACAAGACCCGTCAATGTAATAAAGATGTCTTTTTACCCGAACCGTGTATAGCGGTGCAATTTATGAATTGCAAAAACTTATGTCGTCGCTACTTTTTGATGTTGAAAAATTGTTTTATAAGGAAATTCTATTTAGCCCTACTTCTGTCTGCGACTTAATCTGAAAATAGTTCAGGTATAAAGCCCAGAGATCATTTAAAACGAGTAATAAGGAGAAAATATTTCACGACATATTTTCGGTCACGCACTGCTTACCAGTGAACGGGAGTGGGAGCAGTGGCCTTCTTCTGCGAAACTATTATTTCGCTGAGAGGCAGAGGGAATACGCTGTGGAAGAGTTGAATTACATTACTTCTCCTGCCTCCTCCCCAATTTTTCCCAAAGGACTCTTCCGGAGTACCAGGGTAGATTGCGTCTACCGATTCTCTTGTGCTCCACTAAAGGATGTGGAGGATGTCACTGGGTTTTAGAGGGTATTCTGGCTTGCCAATGAGTCCCCCACTCTTGAATTTTTTTTTCGTCTTTAAACCTATTTATTTATTGGGATAAAAGTATCGTCATTATAAATCGTGTCACAATCTTTCTGCACGGTCAATTTCACCCAAATCTGTAATAAATAACATATTGTCTACTTTCGGATTGCATTTTCTATTATTGTAAAGTTCTGATTTCATACTTATTCTTTCCTGAAGGATTACTCGTGTATTTTCGTAACTATATTCGTACTATGGGAAAACCCGTTTGTAGTGAGAGACTACGTCGCGAAAGGAATAGTTATGGTTCATAATAGAGCGTTGGGTGCACGCGTTATTGAAACACAGTTTTTTTTCGCTGAACTATAACTTTTTCTAAAATAAAAAATAGTTTAAACTATTCCTTATTACATCAGCTATACCAGTAAAACTCCTCTCAAAATCAGTCCAGCCGTTTCAGAGGTCAACGGAAAATAAACGTTAACCTTTTCTGTTTATATAAATATATATATATATATATATGTTCATGTAGTGAAACGCTGTTTATTTGAAATTCAATTTTTAGAAAACGTAATAGTATATGAATTTGTACATACAACTTCAAATTCTTATAAAAATAAAGTTGAAAAGATATTGAATTTGTGTATAAAACTCTTAATTTTATAACATGTTTAAAAAATTAATAAGTCATGGCAAGTGATGGCGTTTTCGTATGTTCTCAGGTAACTTATTGTATATTTTGATAGCCAAAACGCAGATTGTTTATATTTAAAAATGTAGTGTTATGAACTAGAATTTGAAATGTATCCCTACAGCGATCTGGATTTGTCGGACCATGTAGGTTTTTATTATTCCTTAAAAATAGACATAATTACAAACATGCATTCCACTTTTATCCATTTGTATCGATAAAGTTATTACTTCATATTTCCTCTAGTCAGTTATGGTTACTTATTCCCACTTCTCAAACACAAATATACACAAATTAATCTTTAAGAGATATTCACGCCAATGCAAGGGGGTGCGAGCTCACCCTCGCTAATTATTTTGAGTCGTCTCACCGCTTCCGATTGTAAACAATGGTAACAGGGATTTAATACTTCATCGTGAGATAGGGTTACCGTTTATTGAATGTATTTTAGTCCACTGATCAAATTGCATTTTGCGATGCCGTTATATATTATAAATTATATAAAACTATGTAGAAACAATATTCGTTACTGACTGGTACTTATGTATAAGCATAAACCAAAGCAAGCTTACTGTCTGCAAATATCTGTTAGTAAGTACAGATAATCGCAGACAACAAGATTTTTGATGGCCTCGCTGGCGTACTGGTGCGAGTACTCCCCTTGCTAGCAGAGGTCCAGGGTTCGATCCCCGGTAGGATGAATTTAGGAAATTGTATTTTCTAATTTGTCTGGACTGGTGGGAGACTTCGACCGTGACTAGTTACCACCCTACCAATAAAGACGTACCGCCAAACAAAGAGATTTGTGTTCCGATACGATGTTGTGTAGAAACCGTAATTGGTATAACACCTCTTAACAGATTAGCGCGCTTCCATCTTGGACTGTATTATCACTTACCGTCAGGTGAGATCACAGTCAAGCTATAAACTGTCAGCAATAAAAAAAACAATAAATAAATCAGACATAGATATGTAGCTAATGAATATAAGTAAGTAGCAGCCCGTTAACGTCCCACAGCTGGGCACAGGCATAGATCCACCACGCTGCTCCACTGCGGATTGGCAGGCATATAAACCAGTGCACTCTCTATTCCGTCACTCACATGTCTGATGTGACGGGAATCCGACACGACCGAAGAGATATAAGGCGCAAGACCGACGGCTTAACGTGCTCTTTGAGGCCACGGGGGTGGAGTACACCGTCAACTTTCGAATTTCGCGCTAATATTGAGTAAATCTTCACTGAGTAAAAATCAAAATATCTTTATTCAAGTAGGCCTATTACAGCACTTTTGAATCATCAAAT
Organism: Elymnias hypermnestra; assembly: GCA_015832385.1. NCBI lineage: Eukaryota > Metazoa > Arthropoda > Insecta > Lepidoptera > Nymphalidae > Elymnias > Elymnias hypermnestra. Next base: position 1,651,398 of record JACTOM010000028.1, read on the forward strand.
ATAATATTTTTTTTTCCACAATAATTCTAATGTACGTCTGATGATGGTATTAAAGAACAACTTAAAATATAAAGTCACAAGGGCTCCTTTGCCTCCTGATCTGAGAAGACGACAAACTCAGTCGGGTATTTTGTATTTTTTTGTTACCATCATCATTACAATATTATATTGGTTTAATATATTTCAAATCAAATTAGAGCCATTCGTTCACTCCCACGCGTTTCTATCGTCTAAGTAATCTTGCATTTTTGAGTTGGCCCAACCCGGGACTCGAACCCAGGACCTCATGTCTGCAGTCGAAAATGTTATTCATTAGACCAATGATATGTGGCTAGATAGTTACAAATTCAAATTCAAAGATTCTTCATTCAAGTAAGCTTTTACAGAACTTTTGAATCGTCCAATACATTTTTTTCCAATGTACAACTGATGATGATATCAGAGAGCGACTTAAAATCTAAAATTATGAGGATTCTTTCGCGCTTTGTTCTGAGAAGAGGCCTCCATAAACTCAGTCGGGAGTCACTTTTTTATCGTCCAGGGATCATTTCAAATTTATTATGCTTAATTAAATATGTTAAATCCCGGTTAAGCTGGGACATCTGGGTTGCAAGCACTGAGACTAGGGGATTTTCACTGCCAAGAGCGATCCTGGGAAGTCCATCTCTGTCACTGCGACAGTAGATTGATGATGACGATATGATTCATGGTAGGGAATTAAATCCTACCTTAATGAGTCTTATAGACTTTTGCAGGAGGGTAGCTTCGGCGAATTTCGTCAGAGAACCCGGAGCTATCTTACATGTGCAGAGGCAGATAGCCGGTTTTAATGGGCACAACTCCACAAAACCCGATAGTCTGACCCAAGTCATTGGGTATCTTATTTAAGATTTCCCCCGCGATAAAAAAGCATGTAAAGAAAAGTCTGTAAGACAGGTAAAATATATAACATACCCTATTTAATTTTTTATAACTCTTAATTACCTTAATATTACGAACAGGCGGATTGTTTTATTAATATAGAGAACCTGGCTACGTTTCGTTGTAGTTGCTATTTACAATGCTTGTTATTTCTTGTTGCTATTTCCAATAAAACATTTTCAAAATCAATTCCGCTGTTTTGGAGATTATCCGGAATAAAAAAAATTGCCTTTTCATTTATAATAACGATTGAAAACTTTTACTTCGTCTAGTATATATATAAATTAACCATCTATAAACAACTACTTACTAATAAGCCTTTTAACGTCCCACTCCACAACCCACAAGGAGAGAGGGACCTTCTCTCCTATAGTTAAATATAGTATTAATTGAGTAGTTTTTATAATGGCTCACATTTTGGCACTCTCGCTCCGTAACAGAGATGGCAATGAATTAAATAATTGTCCTAAATTTCGTTCTCAACCAGCAATACACCAAATAGTGATTAAATAGTATATATTTAACGCATCAACGTCACCGGCAGCAGATTAAACGTCGGAGGGAAGATCGAGGAGGATTTTTTTGGAGGGTGAGTCCTCTGGGGAGTTAATTGCGCGAGCTCGTGTCACAAGTAGTGTTTTAATCGATTACGTTCTTATTTAAGGGTGAGCCAAGTTAGGGTCGAGTTTAAGTTGATTTGTAATATATAGGTACTTAGGGTTAAATTACTATAAAAGGTCGTACCTTGGAGATTTTATGTCTAAAATCTTATTTAAATATATTCCTTATATTATAAATTCTAAACAAAGTCATGAAGACTTTGACATATTTAACATCGTAACTAGGTATTAATTTCTTTATGCCCATTGAAATATGGTAAAAAATTATTAGATACATTCTTCGATATTTAATAGATTTAGGACATAACGATAGACAAACCATCATCATTTCATATTCTTCGTTGCTGAAGGTTGTGACTGCTCTGATACGTCTTAGTGGCTGCTTCGATCTCTCTCCTCGGCTTCTTTTAGGGCTGTTGGAAGGGCAAGTCTCCTTATATGCTTTATTTGTTCGGATCAACGAGTATGTAAGCGACCCTTTGCCCTTTTTCCTTCGACCCTTCATACCGCAACCAGTTTCTCCAGGTTATCTGGCTGTCTTTGGGCAATGTGATCAAAATAGTGAAGTACTCATTGGTAGCAGATTGCAGGATGAACCAAATCTTATTAAAACATGCAAAATCTACAATGATATTATGACAAATTGTCCCAAAAGTTTGCGACAATTAACCGGGATCCTATTGATATGTAAGATATGTTTACAAAATTTCTACTTTATAATTTTATAATGTTTCTTTTTCTATTTGCCTTAAATTTAACCCCAGTTAATGTATTTCTAAACGCACTTTTTCTTAAATTTCAATAAAATAGTTCACATATGTTTTGATGTGCGACTAATTTATAATCATTATTGTTAAGTTTTTAGAAGTTATATACCATTACGTGCATCAAATAATAAGTTAGCTTAGCTTTTCTTTATATTGTATATTTTTATTTTATATCTTTTGTGTATATATGTTCAATATGTATTTATCGATTCGTTTCACATATACATATGTAGATATTTCATACTCAAATATCTAAAATCTATTTACGTATATTATATTATTTATTTTAGTGGGCTTCTTATCATACAAATTCATAATAAGCCTCTTGGTTTATATGTCTTTTTTATCTTGAGTGCAATAAAGTATTCTCTCTCTCAAATAATAATTTAAAAAATCATTTGCCATTAAAGCCGATTTCCAGAGACATTTTTAAAATACGACTTGTCAGGTTTCTTTATTTTCCTTGCACAAATTCGTGTGTAGTTCAAGGTAAGTGCATATACTCATGTTTACACAAATACACGGAATTAATAGTAATATTTCTACTGAAATATAACTACACTATCGCCTTGCCCTTTCTATCCATCAGGATTATTGTCCCGCCTCAATAGAGTCGGGTGTATCGCATGAAAACGCACTTTTTCGATTAACGTGTCGAATCAAACCCTAAACGTGGTAGAAAACAATATAATCAGCTACCATTCAACACATACTATCAACACGTAAAGTCGGATACGGACATCAGTCAAAAAAGTATTGCGACGTATTGATAGCAATGTTAAACAACGTTACTACCATGACAATATTGGGTGTTTGTAATATGTAAAGAAATACACGTGTAGCATAATCCTTATGTATACAGTAAATTGTTGATGTTATATTATTGTCGAATCTTATCATGTTTTTGTATACAAATTTGTATTACTTATAACATAAGGTATCTCTCTGTATAAATTTGGTCAAAATTGCTAATATAAGCGGTTACAAACAGATGGACAAAAAAAATTTAAAGTATATTTTTCGACATCATATGCATTTAATGAAAATCTGTTGATAAGAATATCAAAAAAACACTCCATTTTTTTATTTGTATAGATGTACGAAGAACGAGTATTTATATTAATAATAATTGTGTGTTATGTGTTGAAACAAATAGTAGTATTTTATAGAAATAACCTCTCTTACAAGCAAGTGTAAGATTATTTAACGCTAAAGTATTTTTTAACAGAAGACGTAATTCGTACAACCGTGGTTTTTATTAGTGATTTTTTCTTCTTCTTTGTATTCCTTTATGATAACTGGAAATTAAACATTAACTGAGAAAACTTTTCTAAGTCTTTGGCGAGTTGAAACAGTAATTACTCAACTGACACGAAAACATGAGTAACAATTAGCATATTTCCAATGTGTTCTTATTGCGAACAGGTTAGCGTTTCATTGTAATCTCACCTGATAGTAAAATGATAATAAAGTCTAAGATTAAACCGCGCTTATAAGGTAATTTACCTCTTATAGCTTCTACACAATATCGTACCGGTACATCTTTGCTGGTAGGTTGATTGGCAACCAATAGTCAATACTATTTATATACTTTATTGCACGTTTGTAGTTACAATTTAAAATAATATAAACTGAAATATAAGAGTAAAAGTACAATAGGAAGTCTTAGCGCCAAATATTCCAGACAAACTTGTATAAATGAAGGTGATAGGCAAAAATCTACAAACAAACGGCTTCATGCATACATACATAGATCTACAAAATGTGTAAATATACACATAAGTTATCTACACTAATATTATAAAGAGGAAAGATTTGTATTTTTGTAACGAATTAATTCAAAAAGTATTGGACCGATTTTAATAATTCATTTTTCACTAGAAAGCTACATTATCACTGAGTAGCACAGGCTATATTTAGTACTAGATAAATATAGAAATCCTTAGAAATTGTTATTAAAACCAACCGAAGGTGTAAAAAAATTAGCCATAAAATGTTTTTCATCGCATACGCTGTGAAGAGTATTAATGATTGGACAAAAACATGTCCGACAATATTATAGAATATATTAATATCTACAAAAAACTTCGCGAGAACATATGTCTAACTAATGTAGTTACGTCACTATAACTACTTTTTTATATTTAACAAATTGATAAAAATGCCGATCAAAATCAGACCGTGTTATCCATACCATTTATAATTTTTTATTCAAATAAATAATTTATTATTCAAGACTGTCTCAATACCTGATGATTACTTTTGAATTATTGAAATCGGATATTCCATTCAAAAGAAATCATGAAATAAAAATAAGAATTCACGGCGGCGGCGGCCGCCACGCAGCGCATCGAGTAACTAACTCGACGAGAGAGGGGCAGTGCGGGAGGAGGGGGAGTGTGTGTGTGCACCATTATGAACTAGGCAGCCGGACGGCTCCTTACGCACTACGCAGTGGACGCAAGCGACATTAAATATTTCCAGTTTTTTAAACACATTTTTATGCTTCACTCAAAAAGTTCTTTTCAGAGGTACTTAGTTTTAGTATTAGGAATCACACTTTTTCATAATATTTGTCAATTCATGGTCGTTTTAATTATCATGCTTATAAATTAAATATCTGTACCTATTTATGTCTACCCGTGCGAAACCGGGACGGGCTGCTAGTTATCAATAAGAGTAATTTATACATGAAAAATAATTATATCAATAAAATTTAAAGACAAGTACAAAAATCTCGCTTTCTTTTAGCTTCTTGTCGATATAGTCTCAAGTCTGCGCCACCAGCCGATATTAAAAACGGTGATTGTGCATTTTCGCGGGCAGGTATGGAAACGGTTTAACGAACCATTGTGATTTTCGGATTCGATTATCTTGATCGATGATTTATTCCTCCACGTTTATTGGGCTTTCACGGCTAATATTCGGTTGTTCTTCCCCTTGTTTAATTGTCCAATGTTTCATACAAATACAACAAACGAGCTAAAGAATATGTACTGCTAAAAAAAATCAATTGAATATACGTCAAGTTACAAAGAAAATTTAATCGCGTTTATGTAACTTTCTTAGTAAATATAAAATAGAATAATGAAACAACCGATTTTGATTTATTTCATGTTATTGGTCTTTTTCCGACGTAGGACATAGAATAGGGTTCACTTTAATTTAAGATATGATAAATAGTAAAAATGATAAGTTCTAGTATGTAAAAAAAGTAGCAGCTAATGAAATTCATTGTAAAAAACATGTGTGTGTTTATGAAACCATGACGCAACTGAAATAGTTGACCCATGCCTTGGCCGTCGCCATATTGGCCTTGAATCGAGTCTTCAACTTACCTCTACCTCACGAGATGGAACGAGGAAAATTGAGCCGATGTTTAGCTATCTTTTAACGCAATTAATCGGTGAAAATTTCTGCTTTTGAACTGAAAATTCGTTAAGCGCATGAGGGTAAAATTTTTACGGAAGGAGCGCGTGATCAGCGTGATCAGCATCACGAAAATGTGCAGCGTTTTTATGCTAATCCCTTTGAAGATTAGGTAGTTTTAATAATTACTAATAACATATGGTATTTTTATTGGCTCGTCATTTAATAATTAAATATACTATTTTTCATCAAATATAAATTTTTTCACAAATAGTCTTTTCTAAATTTTAAATCCAAAAGCAAAATTAAATAAATAATTTCTAATATTGACAAAAAACACGTGGCATTTTTATTTCAATAACTTGTTTGTATTAATTTTCGACACTTTTAATATTGTAATGACAATTAAATTCATGAAATTCTTAAACGTATCTTCCTTTTTCCTTCCCTCTAAGTCTCTGTAATCTAAATTTTTAGATTTATATAAATATAAACAAGACTTAAAAATTTGTTTGCGAAAGAAGATTCACTTCAGACATGTGTTCTTTATACGCACGCACTTTTAGTTTTTATTAATGTCTTTTTCCGACTTAGGACATAGAACAGCGTTTAGTATAATTTATGACATGATAAATTGTAGAAATGACAAGCTCTAGTATGTAGAAAAAGAAACAGTTGTTTATAAAAACATGACGCAACTGAAACAGTTGATGCAAGTCATGGACGTCGCCATATCGGCCTAGGCTGCTCTGAATAGCACCTTTCACTTGAAGGAATATCGAGGTAAATTGAGCCGATGTATATATTTTTACGCTATTTATCGGAGAAAATATATGTTTCACCAATCATTTAATACAATATGTAGAAATATAGTTCTTAATACAGTAAGCTCTCGTATTATTTATATCGTTATTTTTATTGTTAAAATTATTCCAGCATGTTTTACTGTTTGATATTGGTTTCGTTACGTTTCATTTCATAAAATATGAAATATCAAACATTATTATCATTATACGGTGCATTTATGCCCATATACATCATCTCTATTTATAAAGGCTTCACAGTTTCATCGGCACCAAAGATCAAAATGTCTCGTTTATAACTCAGGTGTAATAAAATAGAGGGCCGGGGGCCGTAAACCCCGCGCTTGATGTCGCTTGTCCGACTAATCCTGATTTAGCACTCTAGCTGTGACCGCCGCGCGTATGTTATACGTTAACGCGGTGGACACACTGCCACATAGACCGTGCAACAAACTAGCGATACACAGTGTCACAATGAAGCTTTTTTAATAATAATAATATATTTTTATGGCAGTCCCACAAAGTGCCCATATTTTCTTACATTCTTAAAAACTACTTACTGTACTTACTAAGTCTTAAGTCTAGCATGTCTGAATACAGACATGAGGTCCTGGATACGAGTCCCAGGTTGGGCCAATTCTAAAGCGATATTGAGTAAGTTCTATTAAGATTTTCTCAATATTTGCCCGAAGTTTGGAAGTTGGCGGTATGATCCACCCCCGAGCCTCAAAGAGCATGTTAATCCGTCAGTCCTGCGCCTGATCTCTCTCCGGTCGTATCGATGTCACATCGGACTATGAGAGTGAAGGAATAGAGAGTGCACCTGAGCACCATGCATGCCAATCCGCAGTGGAGCAGCGTGGTGGGTCTAAAAAACCCTCTCTCGTGCGAATGAAGAGGCCTGTGCCCCGCAGTGGGACTTTAAAAAGCTACTGCTTACTATACCTGTTTTTAACGCTTGCCTCCGATGATAGGTGATAATAAAGTCTAAGACAATAAGTGCGAGAACTTGGCACTACGTAATTTACTTCTCATGGTTTCTATACACGCAGCGGAACGCAATTTATTCATTTAGCTCTGTCTTTGCTGATTGGGTAGTAACTAGCCACGGCCGAAGTCTCCTCCCAATACAAATTTATACAAATTTAATGCAACGTCCTAAATTCTTGCTTGCTGAAATAATTTATTCTGAACAAATATATTGAAACCATTAACTATGAGGACTTAGACGTGATATTTAAAATATAGGTAGAATAGAAATAATATAATATTTTGTAAAAATATTAATATGTATCTACGAAAAAAACCTGAACATATATTCAAACAACGAAAATCTAAAAATCGCTTAGAATTAAACACTCCATTATAACGCAATATCTTTTCCTGCACATTAAACTAGATTATATTTTCTCTTTATTTATATATATGATCTACAAAAAGATTAAGAAAAAATAGAGCCAAAACAAATTTAATAATGGCATAAAACTTTGAGTAATAGTTACATAGATAACAAAATAGTTACATATATAACTCCTAGCAAATTGATAGAATTGGTTTCAATAAATTAATCGCTTTATATACTTTTCTTTTATAGGTACTTATGCTTAAATTATACGACATTAATAAATAAGAATAAATCCATCATCAACTGTAATTTATGTTGTATAAATCAATTTGCTCTCCGAACTTTATAGGCAGTGTGTATAATGTCAAAGCATATTTTCCTCACAATATTGTGTACGCATTCATTCGCTCACTTCATTAAAAAATTTAAAACTCCAAGCATTATTCGAGCCCTTTGTAACCTTTGATTTGTGTGTCTGCTTGTGTAAAGTACAATACATTATGTTTTCATATGCCTGTATATTACAAACGATTTACATTCATATCTCAAAGATATAGAGTACACATTTTCAAAATGTAATCGCATTCAGAATGCGGGGGTGTATTCAATTTTCAGTACATCGGGTGTTCGTAGATAGATTTACAAATATTATAATCGGCTTACCAAATTAATGGAGGTGCTAATTTGTCAATATTTTGACATGTTATAGATGAACTTAGGTTAAGCCATTGATTGCTTTAAATTTAGGTGATGACGTTTATTTAATCTCAAGCTCATATATCAAAAGTATGATATTCAAAGTATATCATCTGCATGTAGCTTTTATAACACTCTAATCTTATTAAATGAATTACTTATGTTCTGAATTGCCTTTGAATATACCTTGAAATCTTTTTACTATCAAAAATTCATTTTACAAATATGAAACATTGCTACTGTGTATAAATCAATATTCTCGTAGACAATAATTAATTATATATAAAACAAGTATTATATATCCATCATGCCAACATCGTTTGGATAATATAGGTTATAACTTAATTTGTCATTAAAACTTCGATTTTTATGTAAGTTCCTTTGTTTCAGGTGGGCGCTACAATGGACATGTCAAAGTATTCCATCGAAGATAAATACAGGAGCTACGGGATGTATCCAGATCCATCACGTGGCTATTTGGACTCGGCTGCCTTGTCTAAAGCCTACATGTATATGGACCAGCAGCAGCAAAGATCCTACCCAATGGACATCAGCAAAATGTATTCTGAAGCCTCAGCAGCAATGGTCGGGTTGAGTTCTACAGTGAATTCCGCATCAAGTCTTTCCCCGCGATCTCCAGCAGAATCACCGGATACACAAAAGACGCATGATCGTGCTGAAGGCAGCTCATCTTCCGGGTCTAATCCATCTCCATCTTTACCCTACTACCAATCATCTTCAGGGCTTCTCATGCCCCAATATCCAGGTCAATATCCCCAAAACCCGCAAGGAGGGCCTGAATTCCGGAGGCCGTTGACAGTTATATTCTGACCTGATGTTTGATTACGTTGAATCTCATACTGTTTTTCGTTGTAAATATACTGGAATACTTAGTATTTGAAACTCGTTGGCTTTAGTTAGAACCTGCGGCTTAAATATTTGCGTTGAGAAGTTAAGTTTACCTCTAACGAGATATAGAAACCGATTAATCAACTAAATTTACTTCTGACCAAGTTAACGTCTCTAATAGTCGAAAACTAATGTCATACGAGATAATATAACTTCTAAGATCAAAGAGCTTGAAATTAGACGTATATCCTTTCTTGGTGCACGTTTATTATATGTTATTGGTATTGTCCAAGTACTGAAATAGGCTCCAGGGTAATGGACCTTTCAGAAATTGAGTTACTTGACCTTAGAAAACATAACGGACGTTTCTGTTAACAGGGCAACAAACTATTAACTATTGACTACTGGCGACTTTAAATACAAACTGTTGCGAGCGAGTTTCTCATACTAATATTGTATTTTATGCTAAACAAAACTGGCTCGATTCAGACTGTTGAAAGACAGGGCTAATGTTAGCTACCTCTTGCTGAAATTGTTATATATCGCAGGTTTAACAGAAGATTGGCTTATTGAAAAGTGTTTAAATATTCAAACAGCAGGACAAGTCATAATAAAAATATAAGAAAAATCGGTTTATTAAAGAGCAATACTCGTTAATTAAAAGAAAAAAATATATATGCTGTCAATATAGTGTTTTGTTGTCAAAGAATTTTTATATATTCAAATTACTTTATCCGTTTTTTAATGATTTTTTAATAAGTCGAATGTTATGATAAGCCTGTGACTTTATTATCGTCTTTCCTTAGGTCGTTTCAAGATAAAAAAACGTACATATATATATATAGTATTTATATAAAATCTGTACTTTCTCATTTTGTAGTGATTTCTTTTCTAAAGTTCCTTGATTTTAATATTAAAATTTTAAAGTATATTGTAGTTTTAAGTAGCGGATAATTCGTCTCGATTTTCGTGTATAATTGTAAATATTAAAATACTCTTATCTAATAGATTACTTCAATTGATTAAAAGTTTCAATGGTCTTTATCGAACAAATTCTTATTAAGACTAGTCACTCAGCTTCAATTGTTTGGAAAAACATACTGAAAAATCATCTGATGACGTCTCATGTTTATGCATGAATATGAACTGACTTAGTTAACCTATAACTTACCTAGACGTCTCTCTAATGGTACATTAATATATTGACTCTTTAAAAGATTGCTCAAAAACCTTCAATAGATTATTCCTTCTCCTCCGCGCTCACCGCTGAGCATTGTGATGTTCCCGACGAAGCTAGCTGTGCCATCTTTGCGAATCGGTAGCGATGTGGATGGCCTGACTGGCTTTGGTATCCAGCTGTTCCGCTACCTGATCGGACCATTGGACTTCGGCCTCTGGGTCTTTTGCCTTCCATATTTCCGGTCAATACCAATTCTCTAGTTTATCCCTCGGCCTTTGCGCGATATGTTCAAAGAACTGTGTTATGCGCTTTAGACATATCGCGGAAAGCCTTTCGATTTACCTTTAGCACTTCCAAGATTGAAACATTCATCCTGTGTGAAATCCAGGAGATCCGTAACATTTGCCGCCGGCACCTCATTTCAAGAGCGTCTACAGATCCTCTATCAGTCGCTTTGAGTGTCCAAGCTTCTGAACTATATAGAAAAATCGAGAAGACCAGAGTCCTGACAATGTATATTTTTGTCCTTTTTAATATTTTCCGGTTCTTCCAAATTTTCTCTAGATGGCTCATTGCGGACTTCGCCATGCCTATGTGTCGTCTGATTTCAAGGTCCGACCCACCCCTGTTCGATTTTGCTGAACCCAGGTATATAAATTTATCAACCATGTCGTATCCGGTCAGCATATGCACACTATGTGATGAATCGGATCTATCCACGATCATAATTTTTGTTTTAGCTTATTAATTATAACCTATTATTTGCATTCGAATCTAACAGCATATAAGAATGCCATATTCGAGCAGATAAATAGGCATCATTGCTATTTCAATGTTTAAAGTTTTCATTGGAGTTAAAAATTTCTTTTACAGAGGAAAATTAAAAGAATTGTAAAATCAATTGTACAAGTAATAGTTTATCAAAAAGATTATAGATTGTGTTGCTGGAGATTTGTTAACGAAGTTTTAATTTTTTACGAACTTATTCACAATACTCAACCCGAGTTTAGGATAGAATTTGAGAATCCTACTAATAACTTCTATATCGGAATTTCCTCAGGAATTTAAAACGTACAATTTAAATTAAAATAGATATAAATATGTGTACTGAATATGGTAAAAATATTACCTTTCTTTAATAAATAGTTCTGTAAAATCTTAAAAGATTATTAAATTACTCTTTTATTATATAATTACCATTGTAACTATTTAGTCCAAGATACAACGACTTGATAAATATTATAAACTGAAATATATTATATAAATAAAACGGTAAATATTAGATAAAAAATGTGGCATAAAAAATTGTCTCTGTCATTTAAATATTTTGGAAACTATACTTTTCGTTTGTAGACTGATTAAAAGTTAAAATGACTGTTTACAATACCGTTTGTTCGCGTTAAGAATGCAGTGAACCAATCAAATCTTTTCAAATTACAAGGTCAAGTTCGCAGTAACCAATTGAACATTCTTAACGCGAACAAACTGTAACGTATTCTCACTAAATTATCCCTCTTATAAAAACCTAATTTTAGAAGGATAAGAATGGAAAAGAAACAAACTCATAAAATCTTATGTTGTAAATAATATTCAGTTTATATTTTGTATATAAATATACCTCAATAATTCCTTTTTCACTTTGAAATAAAGGGCTTCCTAAACTGTAAAGGTATAGGAGTTTTTTCTACTTCTGTTGCTATCCCAAATAAGGTTGAAGACGATTAAAATGTTTCGTTTAAAGTTTTAGTAAAATTGCAAGCTACATTACCATATTATATATCCTTAACAAAATTTATTAACAAAACTTAAAATCTAACGAATGCAAAAAGTTCTATTAATCGTTTGTGTTATAATTTTTTATTTAAATAACAGTGGTTAAACCACAAACATATTGATAATTTTGGATATATATTAGGAGTTTTATTTAATAAATAACCAGGTAAAGTTGTCACGACTAAACTGGAAAGTAAGTTGAAAAGTTTAATGATTTTTAAACTTACTAAATGAATCAAACTAGTGCTCTTTCAGTCTAAATTTGAATACAAATTCTGCCCTTTTTAATGTAGTTTTAAATAATAGTGAACACATTCGTTCTTTAAACTTTGATATGTAAACCTGTCTTTTATATTTAAATGTAAGTAAACGTTGCATTTATTTAAGATGCCATACATATTTTAATACAGTATAAGAAATGGCAAATGGAGTTATCCGGGCTATTAGATTTGCTTAACATTTGTAATAACTTAAAAAGGACGTGTTAAAGTTTACACAGTCGACATAAAGGGCATTTATCTTACGTTTATGTTACTATATCATAATTAGATTATATAAATGTTAATAAATTCCTGTGAAACAGTATAATGTGAAGCCGTATTGGCTTAGTGGTAGATATTAGGGCAATCGTATCCTGATCTGCCGAATCAACAAGCTGATCTTGAAGGAAAACATCGTGAGAAAGCTGCGGTATTCCTGGATAATTGATGGTGAGCTTTGCCTTTGAAAACCCGACTACTGATTGTATATCATGATTTATGAATATTTAAAACATCTTAGGGTTTGGAGAGAATACAAATAAAAGTTCAGATTACAAAACCTGGTATTCAATAGTTGCAAATAATCATTAAAACTATAGATAACTCCAAGAAAATTATTTTTTTTAAGGAAACCCAAAACCACCAACCCATTAAATCGATATTTCATTGCAAAATACAATATTTACTCTAAAAAAGATACTATACTCAGTAAAAAGGCTATAATATACTCTCCGGTGATTTTGTTTGTAATATAGTTGAGGTATTGTTAATTGTAAATTATTGATAGTTAAAGTATTTATCCTTCATTTCAGATCATCTAATTGCAAAAGGGTCTTGTTAAAAATGAACATGAATAAATTGTAGGAAGACAAACCTCCCTGCGTTACTGATAGGTTGAATAACCTACCTTGCAATGTTCATTGAATTATTATAATAATTCGGGTCTTATTTGCATTTAAATGATACAGAAAAAAAGGGTGTGAATAGTTATATCGAATATGTACAATGAGACTTAGAAAATATAAGTATTAAAAATTACTTACATCATTAAATATTTGGAAAATCGCTTTATGATTTTTATTTTAGTAATTAACTCCTCAAAGCCTTTAGATAATTAAAATTCAACATAGGGGATATTAAATATAATTTTCACTGCTACTGAAACTCTGAAACTGTGTCAGATATTAAACTATATGACATTGTAAGGAATACTTAATCTTTGAAATTATTAATTAAACTTTGTTTTTGAATTTAAAATTACGAATACAGAATTTATGAAATTATGAGTGGCAATTTAAAATGCCACATTTATTTGTAAATATTAACACTACGTAACCTTTAAACGAATTAGCTTAAAAACGCTGCAAGGCTTCGTGACGCTAATCTAGCGTTACATCAGTAAAAAGTTCACCCTCATGCGCCTAAAGAAGTTTAGACTGTAAAATTTACAGTTTTCAGCAACGGTTATAAATATTAAATGTTATTTCCTAGATGAATTATATCAGTAACAAAGAATATAAAAGTGTCTTCAAGAAATTAAGACAAAAGATACATAGAGCATTACCTTTCTGCTGTTTAACGCTCTAGCCTCACAATGTTACAATGTTTATGTTACCGCGTCGCTAGCAGAGGCCCTGGGTTCAATTCCAAGCAGTGCAAAATACGAAAAATGCTTTTACTAATTTGTTTCAGTGTGGGTGAAGACCTCGGCCGTGGCTAGTAACTACACTACTAGCAAAGCCGTGCTAGGAAGCAAAATGATTATGTTCTGATACGATGCTGTGTAGAAATAATAAATTAGGTTACCGCGCTTCCGTCTCAAGCTGTATCATCACTTACCATCTGTTTTTGTTTTTCGCTGTGAAATGCTTTATAAACAGGCCCCGAACATGGGCCAGGGGTGTGGGACTCTGCGAGCAAGAAGATCTCGCGATACTCACTAAAACCCAGCGGAAACCTCTTCATCCATAAATGAGGCACCAGGGGTTCAACTTTCGCAATTTCGACGGCCTCGCTGGCGCAGTGGTGCGAGTATTCGCTTTGCTAGCGGAGGTCCCGGGTTCGATCCCCGGTAGGACGAATTTAGGAAATTGTATTTTCTAATTTGTCTGAGTCTGGACTGGTGGGAGGTTTCGGCCGTGGCTAGTTACCACCCTACCAGCGAAAACGTACCGCCAAAACAAAGAGATTTGTGGCGACCCTCTTTATGTCGTCGGTTCACTTTGTGGGGAGTCTCCCAGCAATGCGCCGCCCGATGTGGGATCGCCACTCTAGCACCTTCGGGCCCCAACGTCCATCGGTGCCCCGCCCTGTGCCACTTCAGGTTCGCGATTCGTAGGGCTATGTCGTTGACTTTTGTTCTAGTACAAATCTCCTCATTTTTGATTTGATCGCGTAGAGAACCTCCGAGCATATCCCTTTCCATCGCAGGCTGAATGACTCTGAGCTTTCGTATGAGGCCCATAGCCAGCGACCACGTTTCGGAGCCGTAGGTCATCACTGGGAACACGCACTGTTCGAAGAGCTTTGTCTTCAGACACTGAGGGAAATTGGACTAAAAGATCTGCCGTAATTTACCGAAAGCTGCCCAACCGAGTTGGATTCGGCGGTCAACCTCTTTGTCAAAATTGGACCTACCTAGCTGGACTATGTGTCGCAGGTATATGTACACATCTACAATTTCGAGTCCTGTGTTCTCAACAATGACTGGGTGGAGCGAAAAAAGAGCAATACCTGCTATATATCAATTAGGATCACGCGTTTCCTTAAGAGAAAAATTCAAAGAAATATCAATTCTCACAGTACCGTTGCAATATATATTGAATAACATTTTATATATCCGTGATAACATTCATTGATACAGCAAAAGGAGCGAACTCACACAATTTTAATACAAGATATAAAAATGAACTTGTAATTATATTGATTTTGCTTTTGCTTATTGATTCCAGTAGCACATGAAAGCTAAACACATTGTGAGGTACAAAAACTATATTTAAAGGAGTAACCGTTGAGTTTCTTGCCGGTTTCTTGTCAGCGGAATCAATTTTCCGAACCGGTGGTAGACTTGTTGCCAACAGAGAGACTACTGACGATTCAGAAGTGCTTTTTGAACCTACTTTTCATTTTGAACTTGTAACATAACATAGCTGATGATGATCAAGTAATACTTGCGTCATCCGCTAACGAGCTTCAGGAGATGCTAAATATTATGAATGAAGCTTTGAAAGGGAAAGGAATGAAAGTGAATGTAAACAAAACGAAAGTTATGCTTTTTGAACGAGATGAATCTATGATGAATGGCAATATTTTGATAGATGGGGAACAAGTGGAAGAGGTGAAAGAATTTGTATACTTGGGATCTAAATTTACAAAAGATGGAACATGTGA